>CABFWO010000811.1:194857-223577 GCA_902155825.1 Timema genevievae | reverse complement strand
TGTGTGTGTGTGTGTGTGTGTGTGTGTGTGTGTGTGAAGGGTGTGCTTGTATCCGGTTTCTGTTGATGCCTTTAAGAACGTCCGTGCCACAGTCACGAATATGAAACCTTATTCTCGTACATTATTTGACTTATTTTGTATATATGTTTTATTTATTTTTGTTTTTTCACTATCTCATTTTTTTCATGATTTCATATTTTAAAATAACTACAAAAGTACACATTTCAAAAACTTTTTACGACCCACCAAAAATTGGTCCGCGACCCACAAGTAGGTTGCGACCCCTCAGCTTATAAACCACTGCTGTAGAGTGTTCCATTCTTAGATTGTAATAAAGGGCTTTTGGGTCGTCCGGTTGCAATAACTTACCAGCCAGGTATTATCAACCAGTGTGCCACGGCCCTTAAAGGGGCCGCGAGATTCTAAGGGGAAAGAATACTAAGATAATTTAAAAAAATATAAGGATAACAATACTAGCACAAAATAAATGAAACTAAAAAATTTAAAGAAAGTTGTATCTTTAAGTGATTATTTGAGTTGCAAGTGCCACTGCACATGATTTGAGACACCTCCACACTAAAGGTTAATTTGACAAGAAGAGTGAGCCATCATTGACTGTTTTTGTCTTGGAGGATTATTCTAACCTAGTGAGAAAAGCAACAGACCTAATTTTGCCCTTCTCACCTTCCTATTTGTGCAAGTAAGCCCTCTGAACTATGGCAACAATAAAATCCAAAGCAATAACTAGTCTCCCAAGTCTTGAGGATGAAATGCGTGTTACATTGTCAACCGTTAGGCCAGATATCAAACTTTTTCTGCTCTAAACATCAATTTGCAAGTCTCAAATTAATAATAATTGTCTTCTTACTGATAACGTTTATTCTTTTATAGTGATCCCACATTGTGGTTGGCTAGTGTACTAGTTTATTGATTTCCATAACTATTATAACTTTATTTGTGTATTTTATTTATTTTATTCCGTTTTAATTTATATCTTTCAATTAAATCAATAAGAGATTAATATTAAAAAATATTTTAAATACTTGAAAATTAAAACACTGTTAACTGTTTAATGAAGGGTTACTCTGATATATTCAACGTAAAGTGAAAAATGAAAAATGTGAGAAACAAAACCCCTACAAAAATTCTTATAAGGGTGCCGTGAAATTCTAATCCCCTTCTCAAGGGTGCCGTGAGGTTAGAAAGGTTTAGAATCCCTGGGCTACCTTCTAGAATCTAGATAACGACAGGTCAACCATTTTCACAATTCAGAAAATATGATAAAATAATCGTAAATATTTTGTATTAGTTGTTCAGGAACGGTTAATTAATTACCGCACTTCACAACCTCCCTAGTACCATAATTGATTTCTCTCAGAGAGGGTGAGAGAGCGTCACTAACCAGATAAAAGGACCTAATGAGCGCGCTGAACCTAAGGGATGAAGTAGCACATCAGGACCAATCTCTGGGATGTATACGTCCGTATCCATGCAATCATATAAATAAAATAGAGTGTGTGTGTGTGTGTGTGAGTGTGTATGTGTGTGTGAGTGTGTGTGTGAGTGTGTATGTGTGTGTGAGTGTGTGTGCGTGCGCGCGTGTGCAAACCTGTTGACAGTTGACATTATTACGAGCCAGAAGACTTGAATTGCTGTGCTGTTGATAAAATATCCAATAACGGCTCACTACCAGCATTTTATTTGGAATATAGTAGCGATTTGTTTTCTTTGAAAGTTTATAAGCAAAGAGAATTCTTAACCTAAATTACAAAGAAATCTCATAAAAACATATAAGTCTACCCGGGAAACGTAGGACATTTGCAGCTAGTTAATAATAGACCAAGAAAAATTAAAATGATTATGTTAAAATGTTCAATAAAAATTAAGAATAAAGATCAAACTTCATGTAGATTTACGCTAAAATAATTATTGCAGCACAGCATTAGAAGCTAGCATATTGTGGACTTGTAATAAACCATGCACATGGGTGATGTTTTCTTATTTAATTCATTAGAGAAACTTGTAATAAAATAATATTTTTAAACATAATGAAATAATCAGCCATATAGTAACCACCACATACATCTGAAACACACTGGTACGGTCACTGTTACACTCTTTTTTTTATGAATAGTTAATGTCAATGAAAATGGTTTGTGTTTCCTCTAATATAATTAAAAAGTTTAATGTATATTTTGAAACAATCTGAGGTATTTTTAAAACTTTTAATATATCTATGAAATATATTTAAGTAAAACAAAGATTTTTTGTTTTACTTTTCTTTGAAAGACTGAAATTACTGTTCAATTTTCCAAAGCAATACAACTTGTAACTATTTTCCACATGCGTTTGTAACTGAACATAATTAAAAACTAGGATCTACGCTACTGCCAAATTATGCACAAGTTTCTGGTTTTGCTAATATCCATAATACTATTTTATTTTTCACATGATATCCTCTGAATTCAGTACTCAATTGAGTACAGAAACATCCCTCGTGATTACCAAATAGCTATGTTTTTCATTCTAGGCTCTAAGTAAGATAATTGATGCCATTGATGCTCGTTTATATTATTTTATATTATTCATTTATGCGTTTCTTAATCCTAAATCCGTGTTTGGGCTATAAGCAGCTCTAACTAGTTTAAATCAATAATATAGCTGAGTGGCTATCAAGAAGGTTGCTAAGTGCACTAGTATTTACCTGGAAATGAGGGGGAAAAAACTTGATAAAACCATCACAGGTGACTTAATTTTCTATCGTTGTAAGCGTAGTGATAATATATAGCCTAAACAGCACAGTGATGGAATTGATATGCTAAAGCCAAAGATCCCGGATTTAATTTCTGTGTCCAAGATTCATATTGTATATAGGCGATAGATGATTTAGATTTGTATGTGATGTATTAGGGTATTTTTCGACATTTTTAAGAATATTTGCATTAATTTTCAACCGAGCAATTTTCTGTTTTACTCGGTTTGTCTCTGTATATTTGTTCAACGATAACTGTAAAATAAGTTAAACAATTTTAACGAAATTTGGCAGGGATATTCTTTGAGCCTAGGTCAACAAGGTAAATACAATTTTTTTTCTATCTTATTAGCTATTTCAAGATCGCAGCCATTCAAAAATATTTCTGTCTGATTGTTCCACGATAACTACCAAATTTGTGGAACAATTTTAATTAACCAAGCGTTTGAGATTTAATTGTAATAGTAAAATAATCAATACGGTAACTCTAGTGTGGAATGATTTAACTTTACCAAACAAATAAAACATTTTGTTTGAAATCATTTATTTGTTTAACAAAGTATTATTAATTTCTACTAAACTTAATTAGGAAAAAATAGATATAGAATTTATTAAATTTAGAATAATGTTTTCTCCTAGTTATAAAATTATTTTGGTTAGGGACCTAAAACCTTAACAAAATATTTTGCATGGAATCAAATGTTTTGATGGGAAATTATTGATTATGGTTTGATCTTGGGTAGAAGTTTAAAACTAGTCATGATTCTTAGTATCACCCTTCCATTCCTATCATCCATATAAAGTCACTATATAAGATTTGTTTTAAAATGTAAATTATTGATTATTATTTATATATAATATAATATTGTGCGTGTGGGCTACATCATTCGTAGCCATGTTTGGGGTAAGATGAGCCATTACTAATGTACCGTTGCCCAGGGGACGCCCGAATATACTAATCGTACATCCTTTTCCGTGGAGGCTCTTTTCATGCCCCGATGAGATGCGATGGTGGGGATGGTGAGTATGAGTGTGGGGAACCAGTGGAAACATTTAAACCTAACTTTAGCCTAATCAACCCAAACCCGGGTGACCGTTGGGATGATTACCCTTTTGGGAAAAATACCCAAGGTACCAGCTGGTAATCGAACCCTGGACCCCTAAACTCGTAGCCGGGTGCACTGACAACGGCACTATGGGACCGGGGTATTATTTATATAGGATGTCACTACTTTCTAAAAACTATTTTTGACTACGTAATCTTCAATCAAATAGAATGTGGTTAACATTTTTTGTTTCAAACACTAGTTACAAAAGTTTCAGAGCCCTTGCACTACAAATCTACACTGTCAATTTACCAAACTTATGGTCACGTGAACAAAGGCGTCAATTTAGTCTTGTCCAGACCACCACCAGTAGCAGGGAGGTTGAGGCTCATTAAACCCGCCTGAATTTACTAAGTTTGGCTATTTGAAATTGTATCCCACTCCAAATGCACGTGAATGTGGCTCCCTTTCCTTGAATTCTGCCTTCCTTATTTATTTATATCCTCCTCATTCATGCAAGGGAAGCAGATAGCTCGAACGATTAGTGAGAAACACATAAAAAGACATGGGTTGAAAACCAAGTCAACTTAAAAAATATTCACAAACTTTATAAAGAGTGAATTAACTTTTTTTAAATAAATTCACATTTGAATTACTACTATAGACTTACAAACTAGTTAAACCCAGTATCGCAACACTTAACTTTCAACTTTAGCTCCTGGAATGATAACATTGGTCAATGGGGTAGCTTGACGAGGACATACAAAAGGATGTTATTTTAGGCCTAACATATGATTGAACCAGTGTCTCCTGAACATGCAGTTGATTTCCCTAACCACTCAGCTACAGATATAGAGAGATACTGTCCCTCTGTTCCCAAACTGTGAAGAATGTGACTATGGATCTGGCCCGGTGGAAGTAATCAGTGGCTAAACAGTAGGTAATGATAGAGTAGACTAACCCACACAACTCAATGACTGACATAATCGACATGTAGTCAGAGAACCGTGTAATTTAGTGGCAGTAAAACGGCATTAAGTGTCTTGTCTACCTGCTTTCGCTTCTCCTGAGCACTGGCGGGGGACTTATCTATTAGATGGAGGCCTCATTGGCCTCGACCACTGTCATTTCATTTTCATTTTTTTTATTATTTGAGGTATTTAACGTGCACTTTCCAAACCTACTGATTATATCAGCACACGACTTATAAACTAACTTAAATATAGAACAGACACAACATCTAGCCCCCCCCCCTATCCCCTCATCGTTAATTCATCACTGTGAAAGAGTAAACTCACATTTCACCAATGATACATTTTTCGGCCATGTCGGGAATCCATCCCGGGACCTTAGTTCAGTAGACAGACACGCTACCGACTGAGTTAAGGTGTTGGACATCGACCACGGTCAAGGGTGCGTATCTCTAGTTGTGACAAATATCAACCACGTCTAAGATAGCTGGGTTCGAATAAATGAAGGGCAAAAATGTTGGAATTCACTTGCCGGGAAAGATGGAGGATCAGGAAAGATGGAGGATCAGGAAGGATGGAGGATCAGGACAGATGGAGGATCAGGAAAGATGGAGGATCGGAAACCTCGAGGATCAGGAAAGATGGTGTAATTGCAATTCCAGATTCTAATATCCCGATGTGCGTATAACCCGAACGGGTAGTAAGACGTGGTGCTAATAATAATAATAATAATAATAATAATAATAATAATAATAATAATAATAATAATAATAATAATAATAATATCCCGATGTGGGGTGTTTTGGTACAATTTGTTTATTAATTTATATGTTCCGTGTCTCACTTTCCGTTCAGATCATCCACATAAAGTAGACTTTATGTTTGTTTCTTCAAGAATTTAGTTTGGATTTAGTCCTGAAAGGGTCCTGTTTTGGAGATCCTTAGGTACAAGGGTATGTTCAATGTGAATGTACACATACGGCCCCTTATGGCACATCTTTTTACACGGTCTCATGTAGATTGTGCTTGTTCCTTAGGGATAGTTACTGTGTTATATTCTGGAGGCAAGCGAGTAAAGCGCGTACTCTTATTATTTGTGATTTCTGTGTAACGCCTTAGCTTTAAAGTCACAAGATAATTCTCTGTAAACTTTGATATTTTATTATTATTATTATTATTATCATTATTATTATTACTACTACTACTATTAGCAACGCGTCTTACTACCCGTTCGGGTTGTACGCACTTACGCTAATGTGTAATGGTAGGCTGATTGTGAGATGAAATGAAGTACCTACAGTTTAACGTGGGATCCGAACCACGGTGGAGGCCTGGCATTCCACACATTCATAAGTTGTGATTAATAATCGTCTTATCAGAGGTGAAGGAAGGGTTTGGCCTTTGCTCTATTAAATTACTTTAATTTTTACCTGTTTTAAATCTGCTTTCTGTTTCTATTTATGGATTTAATATATTTTTTTAGATTCTATTTGTAAATTTAGCCATCCTTTTCCGTATTTAATGATCGTTAATCAAGGATAGGGCTATAAAGTATAAATTTTATTGACGTGGAGGAAATTTAGATAAACATTTAGCAAATTTAACCTTAGTTTATCTGGCCAGGATTCAAGTACTGACTTCTCCATCACCAAAAACTATACCAGATTAGAGCCTTTGTCCGCAACATAATTTTCACCCTACAATATCATATCATGACGTATGACGTCATACGTGCTGGTTGGAACTAATTGTCTTGTTAGAAACGATGGGCTGTGATTCATATAGAACAATTACTGACACTTAGTTCATTAGTTTCTCAGGAACTCATCTGTTGAGAGGATGTCAGTCAGTCCCTGGCTCGAGGGGAGGCCCTAGGGAAGTCATTCAGAGACGTCACACAGCCGACATCGATGGGGGGGGTCGATTTTCGGTTCTTGTCGGCTGCAAAGGGAAGTATTTACCCTATCTGTCTCTTAAGGTGTTTCACTTTCTCTGTATGGATAGATTTACTCTTACCATGCAAATTTGGGTACATTTTCCTTGGAATTCTACTATACTCCTCTCTAGCTTACTAGAGTGATTAAAATGCGTATAGACCAGATGGGTAGTAAGACGCCGAGCACAAACACATTACATTAATTTAAAATAAACACTTTAACGTTGAGGTCCAACACTTTAGTTCAATCAGTAGTGCATCTGTCTATTGTTATAAAGGTCCTGGGTTCAAATCCTAGGTTGTACGAACATATAGGCCCTAATCAGTAGAAATTGGGGCTTCCCTTTAACAATGGTAAATTAATGTATGGAGGACTGGGCATTGTGTATGTTGTGAAACTAAGTTAGTTAGTAAATTATGTGTTGATATAATCATTCTGTTTAGAAAGTGCATGATAAATACTCCAAACAAATAAAATAAATTTAGTGCTGGGAAAGAGTTTAGATGTTCACTACACACGCAGTGGGGGGATGCGTAAGGACGACAGTTAAACCTGACCAACATCCGCCGGAGAATCTCTCTTTTGTGCGGCCCCATCCCGTCACGCGGGCTATAGTTTCCGCACCTCAGCCAGGGATATTTTTTTAGTGAGAATCCTAGTTAATAGTCGTCCTGCTCGGCGCGTGTGTGTCCTTCCTAGTTCCCGGGCCTTAAGTACCCTCTTAGCACGTCGGGCAGAACACAGAAGCTGCCGAAACCACTCTCCTTGGAAAGGAAGCTATAAAAGCGGTGTGTGTGTCTGTGTGGGGTGTTTTAATACCGGCCCTTACCCCGGCCCGACCTAGAGGAGGGCCACCTGTTGGCCGCTTCAAAGAGCGCCGACTGCAGGTGACGTGAGGATCGACGCTCGGGCGTCTCGACGACGCTGATGTATTATGTGGCGTGTGTGTGTGCGCGAGCGTAGACATGAAATCGGCTCTACAGTCAATACTACCGCAACCCGGTTCGATGGCCGCATGGTCTTGAGCGTCACTCTCGCAATAGTCTAGATTGCTGATGACGGGGAGATCTCGGTCAGGTGTACCGAAGGAGGTATATCTAACATATTTTCCCACGCTCTCTTTCCACACAGATGCGGATACGTTCGATTTAAATTCAACCTTCCTAATTCCCATCCACTAGCATAATTAGCACATAGGAGTATAACCCAATCTGTTAGTAAGACGCGGTGCTCAAAATATAAACATTATACTACTGTAGCTGGGCGATCCAAGAATCAAGTCCTGATGGGGAATAAAATGTATCATTACTGACTCACCCAGGAAAATAGATAACCAAGGATCTGGTTACTGTGTTTTACGATGTCAATATGAGCCATCGTGACCTTTAAACTGGTATTGACGCATCGTACATAAAACTTATTTCAACTACTAGTCTACCTTTCAAGTGTATTTAATTTATTTTATTCTTTCCAAGGAGCTATCAGCAGATGGAGCTACATGTAAAAAAACTCTTGAGTTCAAGATTACCTCGTTTGATTTTTCACCTTGGAAAGAATCAATGTCTGAATGAATCTACTTTATAGCCTGTCTCTCAAACCTTGACAACATTTATAGGCTTAATATAAAACAGGCCGCACCAATGAGCACGTGGACAAAAGCAATAGGCTCGTATATAATATTTGCATGTTGGTGAAGGGTAGTTCTAGGAACCAAATCTGGGTCAGGTGTATAGACGTATTTTTTATTAAATTGTTCCCTACTCTCCCTATGTGCAAATGCCGGATACACTTCCTAGCAATCAGAGCTTCTTATTATTCGGGTAGTGTGAGTATGCGAATAGTTTGAATTGGGAGTAAGACAATGTTCACGGGAGGAAGTTAAGAGGGTTCGAATGTTTTTTAGTTATTTACAACATTTAAGATTTTTAGTTGGGAAAAATATGTTATTTACTTGAATGACTAAAATTTTGCAGTGGTAAACGGTGCCTAGATATAAATTTATAATCAAAATCATCAGAGCAGATTTTGAAAAAAATTTTTTTAACATTTTCACCCATAAGTAAATTACGCTTAATTTTAGGGTCATATGGCCAATTAAAAAAACTCAGGGGAATCATACAAACCCCTATATACCAGGTTTCAGCCCGATCGGTAAAATGGTTTTGGCTCTAGGTCGAAATATAGACACACAGACGGCATCGAGAAAACCATTTTCTTGGTTTCAGAGGATCAGGACAAGTCGATTTCTATCAAAATCTCGATTCTGATTTCTTTGACTTGCTCCCTCCAAGGGGTCACAAAGGAAAATAAATATTCTTGTCTTGTAGGTGCCTCTTGATGAAGCTATAAATAGATAATTGTAAAATCTCAATAAACCTAAATAAATACGTTTCGTTTTTGTGAGAGTATTGAAAATGCTAAGAAACTCCCCCTTACAACGTTTATTTTAGAACAAAAGTTTTTTTAATTCGGAGATTACAAATTAAAAAAAAAGAAATTATAAAAACATTCTTTAGCTCTCTTGAACACGATAATTTGTTATTCCAGCCTGTTAGCCTCGACTACCCAGCTCTGACTGCCGGCATGAGACGCAACTTCTACCAATTACCCCCTCGTTTGTTGTTAATCACGGCCGCTCCTGATGTTAATAATTAACACCGCAACGTCTTCATTTGTTCTTGTAAACCTAGGAGCGCACTCACACAAACCTGGGTTCATTCCTTCACACTAACATTTAATTAGAAACACGTCTCGGTGCTGCCCCATTGACTGTTTGCGATGTTATCTGACGGCCGCCGCTGCTGGCATCATCGAAATAAGCAGTTGTTCGTGATTGGAAGATCCTGTTACGATCTGTTTGCTCGCGTCGTTACGAAGCGTAATGCTGGGATCGCCGGTAATGGCGGAGTAATTGAAAACGTGTTATTAGGCCGCGGATAGAAACAAAGATTGTTTTATGGGTTTTAACAGAGGGTTTATTAACTACTTAATGCAACGGGAACAAAGCTAAGGTGGGGTAAAAGTACCTACCCCGAGTTTTAAATGGAGAGAGATACACATCGGTGGACACAGGGTTATAAATATCAAGCTCATTTACTCTTGTTTGACTGAAATGGGGAGGTCAGAATTTGAATTCCAGATAGGTTCAATGAGACTAATTCACCCTAAACCGTTTCCCACTTTTCTCCCACAAAAATTCGATTACGTTTTCTCTAAAATACCATTCTTCTTACAAACCAAAATTTAAATACATTGATTTTTTTTTTACATCCTGGCGTATATATTCTAATTCCTCCTGGATTTGATAAAATTTATCATATTATTTTTCACAAAAGTGTTTAAAAATCTTTTAGAAATTTAGGAATAATTTTTGCAATAATCGAGATAGAATTGTTACTATTTGTTTTATGAGCACATCACAGTTGTAATAGATGTAGATACACGGGCTTATTTTACATCTGCTACAATAATGATTGCGGTCTCCACTGGAATTAAAGTATTTAGTTGATTAACTACTATTTGTGGATCACGATTAACTTACCTCTCTACCTCATTAACATAATTAATATATATGTATATAGCCTGGATGGGTAGTAGACGCGGGGAGGGATACTAAGGGAAATAGAGGTAGTGGGGTCACAATAATAATGTGTTTATATGTGCCATATTTACATTAAAATCATATCTACAGCCCTCAAGAGATCATGGCCTAAAAATATATCGCTCTTCCTGTTGGTGAGCAGACAATACATGAGCCCGTCTATTTGGATAAGTGGTTAGAGATGCCGGACACAAGTGTAAGGGCCCCTGGTTCGGTTTTGGGAGTGCTGACTAGGATAATTGCTTTTAACTGTGGGCTCATTCTCCAAGACAATTGATAAACATGTAAGATTGGGTGTTTTAGAATAAGACGTAATGATATTGAGAAAGCTTATGAGTCGTGTGTTGAAATTATCTGTGGGCTTAGAAATTGGACAAGAGATACACTAATTAAAAAAATATCAATATGATAATATCACTGAGATAAGCTATTTATGTATTATTAGAAGATGTGTTAATCTCCAGCTAAGGGACGCTGCATTGTATTGTAGTTAAAGAATAAATAAAACTATAACATAATATTTTTCATGAATACCTTGTATAAATAGTTTGGTTATTTTAGTTTGTTGAGAATCGCGTATTACTACCAGTTCGGGCTATTGGTGATTTTGGAGAATAAAATGTTCTTTAACTTGAATATAAGAAATACCATAGAAAGATTACGTGTGTTTATTTCTAAGATAAACACTGTCTGTTCACTAATATAAAGCTGATATACTAAAGCGTGATAGCAAAAAGAATGTTATTTAACAACTATTTTAATACAATTTTAAAATGACATAAATGAGTGATGAATGAGCCCGTTGATGATTTAACGTGTTAGTCCATAATAATTAGACATGCTCAAAAAACAGTTTCACTTGAAACAAGTGGTGGAATAATGGATAACGGTAGAAATGGACCAAACACAGCTTCCCTTGAAACCGGTAGCATGCAAATATATCATACAGAGTAGAACCAAACACAGTACGCATTGAAACAAGTTGCATGCTAATAAATTATGATTTATGAGAGGTGAACCCAACACTGATTTCCTTCAAACCATCAGCTCGATGATGTTACATACAAAGACGGCTCAAACCTGTATTTCCTTGAAACCAAAAGTGCGCTAGTGTATCACACAAAGACAGACCCAACCCATATTTCTTTGAAACCGGCATGCAGTGCGCTAATGGATCTCAGCCCAGTCGTTTAAGGAACTCCAACACAACTTATTAATGTATGTTTTAATTACTGTGGTTGGTAAGAATCTTGGAGGTGTCAGACGATATATTAATGTTGGGGGCAGGATCTTAGCTGGGACATAAATCACTTGTGCCACTAAATGACTACTTAATATCTGTAGCCTTCACTACAGGCTACTTGCAAGGGGCCTTGGATAGTCTCAAGCAGAACCGCTTGCCAGATACTGGCTACTTGCTAAGCAGACAAAGGTGGTCTTTAGCAGGACTACTTGCCAGATACTGGCTACTTGCAAGCAGACAAAGGTGGTCTTTAGCAGGACTACCTGCCAGATACTGGCTACTTGCAAGCAGACAAAGGTGGTCTTTAGCAGGACTACCTGCCAGATACTGGCTACTTGCAAGGGACCTTGGATAGTCCCAAGCATAACCGCTTGCCAGATACTGGTTACTTTGCAAGGAGACAAAGGTGGTCCTTAGCAGGACTACTTGCCAGATACTGGCTACTTGCAAGGAGACAAAGGTGGTCTTTAGCAGGACTGCTTGCCAGATACTGGCTACTTGCAGAGAGCCATAGGTAATCTCTATTAGGACTATTTGCCAGATACTGGCTATTTACAAGGATCCATAGGTGGTCTCTATTGGGACTACTTACCAGATACTGGCTACTTGCTAGGAGCCATAGGTGGTCTCTATTGGGATTACTGACCAGATACTGGCTACTTGCTAGGAGCCATAGTTGGTCTCTAGTAGGACCTCTTGCCAGAAGCTTACTACTTGCAAGGGGCCTTGGATAGTCTCTAGCAGGACTATATACCGGGCCACTAGCTACTTGCAAAGAAGGACTATGTAATATATATATATATATGTAAACTAGCATAACTACCTGACAAATACGGGTTTCTTGCAAGGCACCATGTACACTCTCTAGTAGGACAACTTCTCTGCTACTGCCAGCTTGAAAGTGGCTGATAATAATTTTCTTTAGGACGGTACGTGTATTTTCCAGATACTTGCTACTGTCATGACCATACTGTGCCGGGGCTAAACTGTACAGTATACTCACAATAATGAAGTCATGTTAGAAGACAGTTCCCGGAATGGAACCTAGTCCTCTGAGACAGTAGCTGTACCAACTAGGGTAAGATGTAGGGTGAGCTACCAACTGTAATATTGGATCAGACAAGCCGTATCACACGCTTCAACTTGTTGCACAGGCCGCCAAAAGTCACGCATCACGCATGCGCGGAGAACCGTGGTTCGTGGGCGAGCCGACAGGTGCGCTCTTAAGCCGACGGTCAGCCATGGGGCCCAGATATGGAAGGACTGCACGTGGGCCCAGCATTTGGAACAATTGATTAATGTTATCGTGGCTGGATCTACAAGAGCCAAGGCAAGTTTGGCCGATCAGGTGAAAGCTCTACATCAAATAATAACAGATTGACTGCCTCATCAGTTTATGATGGTGGATGAACACGATGTCTTCTTATTTTAAACGAGTGTGTGACCTACAATCATTGAGTTTTTGGTAGAGGAGTGCTTAGACAGCATTTAGAACAACGTTAGTTCATACGTTTTAGTCAAACGGTGACTGCCATATTACTTTTGATGCCTATGATGTCAGTACACATGTCTAAAATGGTTTAACCTAATACAGAAGCTATGTGTTAATCTAGGGCAACTTTAATTTATTTGAAAATTGGTTTATTTTTAGTTTATATGTTTGGACACATGCCTTATATAAAGGTTTGATCCATGGGATAGTGATAAGAAGGGATAATGGATGAATTACACCCGCATTGACGTGGAGATGAAATGGACAAACCACAGCAATAGATAACATATATAAAACCTCTGCCAGTTCACTCATCTGAGATTCGAACCTCAACCTCCCTGATATCATTAATCAATTGTGTCGCAAGCTTGATGCCAGCTTAGACCTTGTGTTAAATCTATGGTTAATTCTCACGATGATCAGGTATGTGACATAAATAACTTTACCTAGGAAATAAATTGCTCCTTCCTCTGGGCGATACTCAATATCTCAGGGTGGGAAAGTCTCCATGCACATGTATACCCCATATACAGTAGAAGCGTAGGTAAGTGACAGCCAACAAAAGTTACTAGATCAACTCTCATTCGCCAAACCATGTGATCTGATTTGTTGTCATTTTTGACAGTCAAAACTTTAACAGCAAATACTTTGTTTTTAATAATGTTTTTATTTTAACTGTTCTTATATTGTCTGCTATTTGTCAGTTACCAGCTCTCTCTCTCTCTCTCTCTCTCTCTCAATCCTATGACGAATGTACTCCAGCAACTCAGGAATAGGGGTAGAAGGCGCGTCTAGTACGAAAAGAAAATTCAACTCCTTTGATAGGCCTATATTCAGACAATGGCTAAGCATTGCCTTAAGATGTCAGCTAGTGTGGTCAGTGAGAACCTATCCCTGTCAGGATGATTGGATATATAAATTTCCTATTCCGATTTTAACATCATACATATATCGTATGTATCGTAGGGTAATAAACAATATCCTTGAAATGTATAAATATGTTCACAAATTTGGCCAAAGCCATCTTCGATTCAGCTCATCTTCACATTGAGGACTATAGTTAGGGTGTTGTTACCTCCACAGTGGAGAAAATATATTGACTCTCGGTCAAAGAGACCCATCACAGAGTGTAATATATACATGTCTATAACTTTCTTGTAGTTGGTCTACCACAGTTCAGGTAAAAGTTACACTTATGCCAAGCTATGTCCTCCCAAATCTTAACCAAGAGTACCAATACAAACATTCACCTGGAACGAGGATAAGAAACTGAAGTGTATCCACCATATTTGTTGGGTATGCTGTTCCTTCACCTAGTGGTATCCAGGAAGATTCTTTATTGAAACCTTCTAGACCTTTTTTGGGCCGCGATCGACTTATAAATTTATCAAAGGTTTCGAAATTACCTCTCGTTTTTCCCCTCTACGTTTTATTTTTTTATTTATTTTATACCTTGCTTCAATTAAATATTTGATCAAATATTTGTGTCCCTACCTTTATAGAAAAAAAAATTATTATCAATGAAACGTATATTCTCATATTAAACTAATTAAATTTTAAAAAAATTACTTATTATGACCGATCAAGGTCACACTCAAATATTATTTGAAATTACTTGATAGCTTAGAAAAATGATCGACTTTTGATGAAAATGTAATTTCATCACGTGATATACTAGAAATCGCTACAAGATCAACATGTCGATCGTGATCTATTAGCTGCCGACCCTTGATCTAAACTATTAGCTCGATCAGAGATTACAACAAGAAACTCACGGGTATAAGACACTTAGGTTTACAGTTATTTCGATTTTTATGTTTATGTACATGTGTACAAGGAACCCAAGGTATCCCATGTTTGTATCCAATCCCCGAACAATCAAATACAACACTGCTCGTGCGTTTGTTTCTTTCTCAATTCAAACAATAACTACACATCCTTCAACTATTCTCGTTGGGACTATAGTGCATTGTTCCCAACTTTTGGCAATGACACAGTTTGTTTCAATTGCTATGATAAAAATGACCACAAGAATGCTCACACACCCTAAACTAATGCTCACACACACCCTAAACTAATGCTCACACACACACCCTAAACTAATGCTCATACACACACTAAACTAATGCTCATACACACACTAAACTAATGCTCACACACACCCTAAGCTAATGCTCACACACACACACCCTAAACTAATGCTCACACACACACTAAACTAATGCTCACACACACACTAAACAAATGCTCACACACACCCTAAACAAATGCTCATACACACCCTAAACTAAATAATCATTCATTCACATAGACGTTTAAACATCCTACATAAAAATGAGTATTAAACTTCAATGTTCTTACTGTTGAGATACCCACGGAAAAAACCTGATCAACACCTTACATAGCCCATTTTGTAATCTGACCAGAGAGTTATGAGTTTAGTTGCCATGCACAAGTGCAAGTGCCCTTTATATATGTATTTGATTTATTTGTATGCAGCCATAGCACTAACCAAAGATAAACTATTATGTTGTAATGAAATATAGCTATAGATCTAGATATTTAAAATTAACTTTTTATTTTTAGCACCACCTCTTACAACCCGTTCGGGCTATACATACACGTACTAATTACGCTAGTGTGCTAGGGATGAGAAAGGCTTAATTAGAAGAAATATACCAGCATTTACGTGGAGGGAGAGTGAAAACCCCATTTAAGGGAAAACCACACTCAGTACACCAGACCGGTATTTTAACCCCGATATCCCTGTCATCGGCGGTTCACTTTAAAAACAGTGTTCACATAACGCAAACTAACATAGACCACCTATAATAGCAGCACTCCCCATTTCGGATGTGTGGTTTAAAACGCTTAGAAACAATAATACCAACTACCATCATAGCTTAGAAATAAAACATAGTACGTTCTTAGTCTCCAGAACTTGTTCTGAAACCATTATCTTCCATACCTCTCTAGTCGGTCTCCTCCACGTAGCTATTAGCCTCCTAGAAGATGCCAGTTGCCTGGTCCACATAACATCAGCCCCTTGTATTCAAATGAGACAACTCTCTTCCTTTACATCTGTTGTATTGTTACAATAAGCCTGTTACCAGAATCCCCGGTAGATTAACAACATTTTACCTGAGTCTTATAAACTGACAATAAATGTGGCGGCAACGTACTTTTCATTAAACTCTTAAACATAATTTAAAAATTAATACACCCTAAAGGGAATCGCAATCAAAAACGGAAAGGGGAAACTGCATTATTGAGATCTAGGAAAATGAAGGATGATTTAATGACTTGATTTGAATAATATTCCAACCTTTAAAATACACTTTCTAGTATATAGAAAAAATGACTATACTCGTTTTTATTAGCGTTTGGATTTCAAATTCTTGGATGGGTGTCATTTTTATATATTCATACTCTAAGCACAAAGCCAGAACAAGACTTATAAACTAACTTAACATAGGATAGTACGCTTATAAAAATACACAACAATATCTACTACCTAAATATTTACTAATTGAATATCAAGACTTAGAAACTAGCCTTATCTAGGACAGTAAATAATATTCCCGGCTAAGATTGAACAAAAACGAACTCACTTCAATTACATAATAAAAGTAAGCTACTGAATACAAACACATACAAATATATCCGTTTTCTCTAACAGTTTTAAGCCGTTTTTTTTAACAAACGTCCCAACTAGGTTGACAATTTAAATTAGAATAGTTAAAGTTATCTCCCTCAATTTTTATCGAGCACTAATATATATCTAAGCAAAAGGGTACTCCCTGATTTGAATGGGTGTTAGATCACATGACATTTAAAAATGATAGTTCAACCAAAGAAACTCAGAGAGTAAGTACCGGTTGCATCGACCACAGCGTTATCCAGTCTAAATGTTAATATAATTAACAAAAGTGAAGGGGGAGGGGGGTGGTCTAACTTGAGTCAGTAAATTATAATTCCTCGCTCAGCGCACTTCCAGAGCCTGTAGGGAAGAGAGGGGGACTCTCCTAGGAAGGAGAGGTAGGGGTGGTATCACCATCTGCTACCATCACCGCACCTTACAGGGAGGTTACTCGCTTACTCCAGCGTTCGTATCACCAGGTACACTCCCGTCTCGGGTAAACTGGAACCTCCGCTAATACCACGCTGTAGCACAGTGGCGTGTGGAAGATATTGTAGGCCTCCAAGATACCTTCATGAAAATTTAAATGTTTTGAATTTGTGTAAAACGATTCCAATATACACACGTCTTGTGTTTATTCAACTCCAATATAGCTATTTTTTGAACTAAATAATTAAGGCCATTTTAGAAAAAATGTAAAATTTAAAAAAAATTTATTAGTAAACGAGCTTTAAATTAATTTATTTTAGAAAAATCAACATACATTATCATTTATAGTGTAAAATATACCAATTAAAAAAATCTGCAAGATAATTTTGAAAAAAAAAAAGTTTAAAAGTTTATTTATCAGCAAACTAAGCCCTATCTTTAATGGCTTACTTTTTTAAGAAAAACAAGCAAATTGAATTATTTATCACGCAAAGAATATTCTGATTCTCATTTTAAACCAAATCATGTGTGCCATTTTTAAAAGATTGCAGGATTATTTGTCGTTTCAAACAATTCCGATATCCTTTTTATACACAATCGTAAGATCCCATTTTTGAAATATTTCAAATTTTTTAAAATTAGTAGGCCTAATCTGTAAACCATCCTTAATTTGGGGGCTAAAGACAAAATCAAAAATTGAGTAAAATCCATCAAACCATCTAAGCTCTATCCCTTAGGGAGGACAAACAGACAGAATTGTAAAATCCACTTTTTCGGGTTTGGAATCACATAAAACATAGATTCAGCATGATCTCGAAGCCGAAAATGTTCATGATCATTTGATCACAATACTGTTTTTATTTTTAATGAAGTCAAAAGCCACTGCGTTTCTACAGTTCAAGATTATGGAAGGGTAAGGTAGAACTCTTCTGGAAATTTTCCCGCATTTGCGTGGAAGAAGAATGGGAAACCATTTAGGAAAAAACACCCTCATACACCCAATTGATATTCAAACCCCAAACTCCCCAACACCAGAAACCCAGACTAAATGAGCTTGACACGTGTCCACAGATACTTATTTACATGAATGGGGTCGTATCTCTCTTGAAAAAAAACATTCTAGTGAACTAAAATAGGACTATAATTTGGATTAACAATGGGGAGAAAAATCTATATCCCTATTAATAAAGTAACATAGATGAAAAAAGAACATCGTCTGAAAACATCGATGTTATAGAACCAAAAACATCGGTAATATTTTTTAAACCAATTGAAACTGTAACTGAAGTGTATTTGTAATAAATGAATATGAAACTCATATATCAATTAAAAAAATTATATTAAAAACTAATAATAAAAAATTACTATTTTTAAAACAAACACATACACATATCGCTGTCTCGGACATCGCTACAAAACATTGATGGTTGAAAATGAGGAAAACATCGAACCTTCAACATCTACATATGTTCAATGTATATCCCTGCTAGACCGCACTATAAGCATGTCCCGTTTCCTGTGTCAGGTTGATCCCAAAAGTCGATCTCGCTGTAACTGAGCCAACTCTTTAGGTTAAAAGGCTACACTAGTTAATGTAGTAATAAAACTATTGATCGAATTTACCATTTTTATGAGTAGTTTTTTTTAGCACCGCATCTATTATCCCTACTGGCTATGCACCTATGTAGACCAACTAAATTACTCTAATGTGTGAAAGGGAGAGTGGAAAATCATTTAGGATAAACCACGCTCAGTATACCTGCCCAGAATCGAGGCCCAACCTCACCGCCTTGGCAGTCTAATCTATTGCGAGAGTGAAGCATTAGCACGGCACACCTTAAACCATGCGGCCAATAAAGCAGATATTAATAATTAAAAGTATTTTCATTTATCAGCAATTCTTGTAAAATGTGCTCGATAGTTAAAACCTTAAAGTAAAAAATATATAATTAGAATAAAATGTTGTTAAATGTGTTAGGTACCTACAAAAAAGAATAAATGCAACATTTAAACTATTAGCATCCAGAGTGGTTTGAACATTGGAAGTTAGAACTCAAGAAGCTTATCTGCACTTGAGATAAGGCTATTTCTGTCTTTTCTCCCTTTACTTGGGGGAGATAATGACTAATAAATAACTGGATGGCTACCATACTCGCCTCACTCTATCAAAGGGGGAGAGTTAGGAAATGATTGACACTCAAGGACCCCCACCTAAACAGCTTTTACTCCTTCACTAGCAGTTTAAAGAGTTTAGGCTCCCCCCCCCTCCCCCCCGAGATGATATTTTTTTCCTTCATATCCTTCAACTTTGAGTTCATCATGTCTTGAAATGGGATCTTAAGCTTACAAAGGGGATTCATAATCGTGGTTTTATCATCCAAGCTAATACGACTGCATTTCTTCTAAACTACCCTTCTAGGACTCACTCCTTAAACCAATTGTATTCAAACTTTTATGTTCGCCTACCTTAATATATAATGTATCTTCAACTTTTTATCCTAAAAGTAGTTGGTGCATAATCCAATCTATACATATGATATTATATACATCTATGAAAGAGAGAAAAATAAAATAGCTCTTAAAGATCTCATGTCCTCGGCCTTGTCTCTTGTGGCACACTCCAAATATGGCCCTGATTATTTATTAGTTATCATGAAATTATACGTATATTTTTTAATTTAAATGTTACTTGCCCTTAAAATATCTTGGCATATTCCTGGTTGAATACCATTGCCTTAGATTAAATAATTATTAGCCCTTATCTTTAAAGTGATAAAATTATAAAAACAATAAAAGAAAAATCATTAACTATCAAGTGATAAATATTGCTAAAAGGTCTCATCTACCACTTTTAAATAATCTCTAGAATTTTTTATTTATTTAAAAACTACTATGTATTTTTTTTTTTACTAACAAACACCCAGTTCAAGACCTGCCAATTTTTTGTTTCACTGAGTCTTAGTGCCTGTTTGGGTATTATACATTAATAATAATAAAAATAATATTTTAGAGAAAATGTACCTGAATTTGCGTGGAGGAAACATCTCTTACGGGTTATATTAAAACAGATTCAAGTTGTCTATTGATATTATAACTTCAATAGACATCTTCAAAATCACAATGAACAAATTGTTTAAGGTTCACTATGATCCTCGTTACAACACAAGATAAAAATAGTTCCCTGAACTTAAAACTTTGAAGTTAATTTCAAAGTGGAAGACACAGCCCCTAAGTGTTGGGACCAGAGTGTACCTGTGACGTAGCCGAGGGTGGGCGAGGCCCCGCTAGATCTGCATATTGAACAACTAAGTCTTCTTTCCTAAACAGGCTTCACACACACACACACACACACACACACACAAACGCGCGCGCCAAGCGAGCCCCACCTGCCCACCAGTCCACACATGCACGCGAAGTTAGCGTCGACACACTCGCACTTTCAATTACATTTCTACTTGAACCAGTGAGCACGCGGCCTGAACACCAGGTTCATCTAATCTGGTTTTATGATGGTAAGAGAAGGTTGGGGTTTGAATCCCAGCCGGTGAGTTTAAAGAAAAGAAAAGGTCCAAATTGTGATCCTCACTGTCTTTTACCATTATATCTAGGTTAATGTCCTTAAATTTCCCCTTCCTCATCCTGTGCCTTTACTGTCAGTAACATGTGTACCACTAAAAGTAATTAATTTAGACTCTACCACAATTAGCTTGAATCAACTTGTAAACATCCCATCGTTTATTCTAGAACACATATTCTCCCCTCCTGACTCTTCAAGATGAGGACCAGATCTCATCCTAATTAAACCAGTGATCCTCGGGGGCTAATTGCTCCCCCCGCTCCCCCACCCCCCATCTAGCCCTCCCTGTCCTTAACAGTCTGCGCCGACTACACAGCTCAAGTAACAATGTCGGAATGTTACCGTCCAAGGATATTTAAATGAAGTAATTGATCTTCAGGAGGATTCTCTTACAATCTAGGGGTTGGCTTCAAGAAAAACAATTACAAGGTTATAAACCTTACCAAGCCTAAAGTTTAGATGGCTGAATCAGGTAAAATATAGTGATTAAAACTAGAGTACAGTTTTCATAGCAAGAACCTTATCTTGCAGCTTAAAAATGATAGTAAATTTACTTTTACATATTCATACATCAAGTCGTATTAACTGTAGCTGTCGCCTTTGGTAGAAAATATAAATACCTATAAAATACTGATAAAATATTAAAATATTATCAAAGCTAGCCATAATTTTTTTTTATGAAAGTGAAATACTCTTAGCTTGCGAATACAGTCGTCACTGACATATTTCAATTAAGAATCAAATAGCCGATACTATTATTTATGATTTTTAGTGAGGAATTCTCCATCTAGATATATTCTGTAAATTGAAAAATGACACCTGGACACGGGAATCGAACCCGGGACCTTTGCCTTAGTACACCAATGCTCTAAACACTGAGCTATCCAGGAATCGTCCCGTGCCCAGGGTCATTCTTCACTCATATTTTAAGGCAGAGTCTATGATGGACGTGCGGAAATCGTCGGCTACAAATGTGTGATTTTATTAAGATCACGAGCTATCAGATAACGCAGCCACCTTCGACTTGGTAGTTGGCTTACTGCTGTCACTTTTACAATTATTATAATACTAAGCCAAAGGTCCCGGGTTTGATTCTCGTATCAAGGTGTCATTTTTCAATTTTCAAAATATGATATCTAGCTGGAGAATTCCTCACTAAAAGCATAATTAAAAGGTTCGGCTATTTGATTCTTAAATATGCAATCCCTTAAAATTATAATAATTGTACAAGTGGCAGCATTAAGACAACTACCGAGTCGAAGGTGGCTGTGGGTGTACTGAGTGAGTTTCCAAAATAGTTTTCCACCCTCCCTCTACGCAAATTTGAGTACACGTCCTTTAAATATAGCCTTCCTTGCGTGATTAGTAAATAATCCTGAACGGGTAGTAAAGACGCGGTGCTAAAAAAATGTTTCTTCAAATATTCATCGCCTTAAAGGTCTATTAATTAATAGTTACGTCAGCGTCAGTAGTTACATAATCTGTATTCCATTACTTTATTTTAATGTGAAGTCTTAACTTATATTAACCTTGAAGTAGAAGAGGAAGTTGATTACTTACATAACTGTCTCATCTTTCAAGAGCTCATCATGAGCCCGATTAACCGGATTATTATTTATACACGATTACGATCGAGCCAGAAATGCATATCGATATTAGGGTCTCTGCATTTTACTCTTGACAACCAAATCTTTTGGATCGGACCAATGAAAAATTTACTAATTTTAAAATAATTATCTTTCAATGTGGTCGATTTAAAAAAAAAACACGATAAAGTTGTTTTCGCTGACCTCAATTCCAGCGTCTTCTTGTGGAAATTACACAAAGCTGCACCACGATGAGGCCCCTGGTTAGAACAGTTTTTTTAGCACTACTGCGATAGTAGCGTCTTAGACCATGCGGCCACCGAAGGGGGTAGAGCCGTAATCAATTACCTAAGTTACGTGCTATCCGCATGCTCTGATTTAATTAACCTGCAGAAATAACGAACGATTAAAATATTTATTATTTCAATGCTTTCCATTCTAAATTCTATGTTAAAGTATTTTATTTATTGTGTTGAAACATAACAAATTAAAGTGAAATATATACTAATTAAGTTAGTGATTTAGGGAGTAGAAAGTTTGAATTTATAGGAAGTATAATCGCATTTGCGTGGAAGGAGTATGGAAAATCACTCTCAGTACACCCGACGAGTATTCGAACCCTAATATCCCTGTCATCAACGTTATAGTCTATTTTAGTTATAGTCGATTTTAATAGGTTGATCTAATGCTTTTTTAGATAATTATTTATTAAGTCAAATACTTTTTATTTGGTTGCAAGCAGTATAGTTTTGTTATAATCATATCTTACTTCTAAATATAGTTCATTACATATGAAGTAATTTAACCTTAATTTAATTAAATTTATTTTATAAGAATTCTTATTACTTTGGGTTAAAAAAAAGTTAGCGCACTAAATTCGCGCTCACTAGCACCCCATCTTAAGGTGCTAGTCTATAGCACTGAGGGTCTGTAGGTGGTGTGTTGCCAGGCAGGATATCAGTGGTCTACCTACACCCCACTAGAATCAGTAAGTCTCAGGTGCTAGTATGGAGGACCTAGTAGTATCTCCATGTAGAGTGATACCAGGGGTTCACACACAAGCGCAAATTTAAGGGGGGTCACAGGGGGCACATGCCCCCCCTTAGTTAGAATGTTGGATTTTTTTTTAAGACTAAAGCTTGATTCGTACGTTCGCCGAAAATAGAAATCAGAATCTGCTTGAGTGGCACAGCAACCCACACACTGTATGTTGACCCATGATGCATTGCAACGCTAACTAGAAATAGATGATTAAAAACATATATATTTATTTTCTAGTGGGTAGATATATATTTTAGATCATTCTCCCGATGGATATTTTCAAATAATAATGCTCTGTCATGGCCCAACCCAATATATCGATACACAGGCCTTACATTAACGGGTTATTTCAAATCTCCTCACAAAAACCAATGAGGCTGTCTGCTATACCTCAGTTTTATCTTCTGTGGTGCTGACTGACAGCTCACAGCTGACTTCTGACGGCTTAGAAAAGCTACCAGACCAAATTATGTATCCCTACGCCGAACCATATGATCTGTAAAAAACATGTCTTTAGCAGTTGTCACTTCTGACAGTCAAAATTTAGGTATATACCTAAATGTTGACTGTCAGAAGTCAGCTGTGAACTGTTAGTTAGCACCAAATAAGCTGTAACCTGGGTGTAGCTTCTGGCTGTAGAGCGCATACTTTGACAAATGTGCATGCACACTGATTTGCGAAAGTTGATTCTGAGATTTTATTGGTTCTCCTGTGCCGAACATCTCAGGCAAAGCGGACAAAGTAGGCCAGTGGGCACTGGGCAAGGCAATTGGCAAGAAGGACGCGTGTTAAGGAAAAATATACCAATCAGTGCACGCAAATGTTTCTCCATTTAATATATCTGTTCCCCCGCCTCCCCCCTTTCACAATTTCTAAATTTGTGCTGCTTGTTATTATTATTATTATTATTTGACACCGCGTCTTACTACCCATTTGGGTTATACGCTTAAGTACTAATTACGCTAAATAGTTAGGAATTTGGAAGGTTGAATTTAAAGGAAGTGAACCCGCATTTGAGTGGAGGTAAAGTGGAAAACCATTTAGGAAAAAACCACCCCCAGTTCACCCAACCAAGATTCGAACCTTGTTCTCCCCGTCCTCGGCAGTTTAGCTCACCACGAAACTAGCGCGTTGGCTAACTATGCCACAGGCGGGTTTCGCGCTTGTTCACATCCGATAGAATTAGGAAGTCCAAGGTGCTAGTCTAGATGACCTAATGTATCCATGTAGACAGATACCAGGGGTTCGCACCCAGCTAGAATCAGGTTATTATTAAAACGCCTCCACTATATTTACTGTTTATATACCTCAGTTTTAGCTTCTGTGGTGCTGACTGACAGCTCACAGCTGACTTCTGACGGCTTTGAAAAGCTACCAAACCAAATTATGTATCCCTACGCCGAACCATATGATCTGCAAAAAACATGTCTTTAGCAGTTGTCACTTCTGACAGTCAAAATTTAGGTATATACCTAAATGTTGACTGTCAGAAGTCAGCTGTGAACTGTCAGTCAGCACCAAAGAAGCCATGGGGCTACTGTAGCTTATCTCGTGGTGTTATCCTGGTACAGTTTGTTTCTGTGACCCCGGCTCTTTGAACCTCATCCCACGCAAATACAGGGGGGGAAGGGGGGAGGACTGCCACTAAATATGGTGGTGTGAAGGTTAGATTGTGTGGGTTGGTCTGTTCTTACACACCACCAGTACCAATAACGGTCGTTGTGGACTTGTCCAATGGCGACTGCTGTTCTACCTGCAATGGTTGATTGGTTCTGCCGGTGTGAATAGGAACATTGATTCGGGGCGGCCTCATTCATACTACCAGGGACAGTAAGCGTGGGTTTGACTCTTAACACGTGTTGGTGTAGCCTACACGTGTCCATGCGAGACAGACGTAGACCTTTAGTCCACAAGACAACTTGTAAGGTCATAGCGAGGGATGGAACGTATTCACAAGCTAAACGTCCAAATTTAATAAGATAGAGGTTGAGATTTGGTACCCAAAATGGGGTATTACATCCTTACAGCTTATATGTCAAACAATATGAAACAAACCCACCTCGGTGGCTTAGTTAACTAAAGCGCTAGTTTCGTGTTGAGCTAGACTGCCGAGGACGGGGAGATAGGTTCAAATCTTGGTCGGGTGAACTGGGGTGTTTTTTCATGGATGGTTTTCCGCTCTCCCTCCACGCAAATGTGGGTTCACTTCCTCTAAATTCAACTTTCCCAATCCCTAACCCATTAGCTTAATTATTATTTAAGCGTATAGCCCGAACAGGTAGTAAGACGTGGTGCAAGAAACCCAAATTTTGGTGTCAAACAAGAACTTTTAATTAAGTGGACCTACTGTTATAAAGTGCTCAGCAGGCTTACAATGTTATACTAAACATTTGGTCACTTTCTATGAGAGGGACTGTAGCATATTAATTTGTTCAACTAAGTGAAGAATAGCATGGACCAGCATGGAATAGGCCAGTTTCAAAGTCAGACTTAATGCACCTCAAAGGTGACCTGGTGGTATAGGGTTAAGGTGTCGGACTTCTGTGCTGAGGTCCGGGGTTCAATCCTCGGTCCCGGCACAGATTTATCTGATTTCCAAACTCTTCCTTCACCCGTGACAAGACGTGTATTAATCACAACTTGTGAATGTGAGGAATGCCAGGCCTCCACCGTGGTTCGGATTCCACGTTAAACTGTAGGTCCTCCATTTAATATCACAATCACCCTACCATTACACATTAGCGTAAATGCGTATAAACCGAACGGGTAGTAAGACGTGGTGCTAATAATAATAATAATAATAATAATAATAATAATAATAATAATAATAATAATACACCTCAAGTGCGATGATATACTGAATACAAGACGACACCTTCCTAGACTCAAATGGAATGGGTTGGTTTTGCATATGAAACTGGGCCATTCTATTCTGATCTAGGTAGGTGCCGTCTTATATATAGTATAGCGTCACTCTTGAGGCGTGCTAAGTCTGACTATGAAACTAGCCCTAAGTGTGGTAGCTGGGCAAAGTATCGGCCACTCAAGGTTATCTAAAATCACAGTTCATTAAGCAAATATATGGGTTCCGGGTTCAATACCCGTATTCAGGTTATTTTTCACTTAATGGCATTTTTTATTCAGATATCAGGACTAATCCTGTGGATAACACCACATATCATTTTGTGATATACATGAATTGGTATTAAATATTTCTTGACATTGGCTCCAACTTTTTGAACAATATATATTTTCTCACCTCGTCTTTGTACCCATTTGGGCTATACGTATACATTTATTACGCTAATGGAGTAAGGATAAGAAAGAAGGTAGAGTTTTAGAGGAAATATTTCGATATTTGTGTAGATGAAAAATGGGAAACCATTTAGAAAAAAAAACACCCTCAGTACACCCAACTGGGAATCAAACCCTAAGATCCCCATCACTGGCAATTCAGTTTAACTCGCGAGTGACTCGTTAGAGCATACGATCACCGATTTGGGTTTGAAATATTATTAAGTGTAATTATACTTTATTAAGTACACTTTACGGTGAATTAATATGTATAAATATGAATAATTGTTTAGTTTATGAGTTCTACTTGCGTAATAAATCATTGAGGAGTCTTAAGGTTTCGTTGTTTACAATATCCTATGATTTTGCCTGTTACCGTCGTTTTATCATCCGTTCTCTACGCTAATTCGGGTGCATCTCCTCCAAACTACCTTCCTCTTTCTTACCCTTTAAGCTAAGCCCAAAATAAAAATAGTGATAGAAGTAACTTCATAATTAAAATTAAATGGTACAGTGCACCACGCAGCATTTCTCTCTCCTTTGTGACATGAAGACATAAATACATTTACTCAACTTAAAACAATTTAAACGAAATAATATATATTGTTGCATAAACACTCCACTAAAGAGCATACATGAAATAATATACACTATTACAGAAAGTTACTGAGAAAAAAAGTAATATCTCTGTTCACCGAAGAGCATGACGATCAATTTCCCGGACCTTAATTTAAAATATATATTTGCCAATATCTCAGAAACTATTGGTTTTATAAAAATATATTTTAAATAAATGTTTTATTTTTATTTTTAATAATCCTTCAACTTTGAAATTATAGGTTATTTCATATCTCAAATAGTTGCAAAGATATGATAAAAAGTAGAAATTTCTGCTTATTTAAAGTAGGTACCCTCAAAGTATTTTCATGGGAAAATGAAAATTGACATTTGGTTTGTAATCTTAGAAAATGCTTGGATACGAAATTTAATCAAAATCGTTATAGCAGATTTGTAAGATTTTGAATCAATCGATTTTTTTCTCTTTTTTTACACTTAAGTAAACTAGGGTATTAGGGTTGGGTGAATAATTAAAACAAAAAAACAAAACCCTGATGAACTTTATGAAAACCCCAGATACGAAGTTTTAACCAGATCAGTAAAATGGTTTGAGGTTTAGTCTCAGTAACAGACAGACATACATATACTTTTTTAGATTAAGGGGTCACGTCGACATCCATTAAAATCTTGAGGTTGATTTTCTTTTAACTATCAAAATACTTCCTCTCTTTGAGGTGTCAAAGTTATGCAAAAATAGTAAAAGGGAATCTTATGATACCGTGCACAATTAATTTCCCCCACCACACTCTAGTCCATATTTAACATATTATTTATAATTAAGCCCGAAGACTTTGCGAATGGCCTACTAGGTCTGTTGCCTTTTTTGACAAAGGAACTGGATACGTATTTTCATTTAAATTCGCTGATCGTGGTCACCTAATACACCATTTTTAGCCTTTAATACGTGAAAGACATAAATTTTGGTTGGAATAACAGTTTAGAAAATTTAAATTTATTTCCTTATGGCTAACAATGATAACATTTTACTATATTATTTTTTATTCTATAGGTGTTAATAATATATATTTAAAGTGACAGCTGCAGATAACATGACTTGATATATGAATATATTAAAATTGTTTTACTAACTTTAGTAACTACCAAATACTGTTCTTTCTAACAAAATCAGGGTATAAAAGTAGGTTCATGCATTTCTGATCTTGTATCGGAGCTACAAGTTAATCCGTGCAGGTTTACCTCAATCGATGATATAAGACAGGATTGGGCCGCTACCCGAGTAGCGTCTTACTACCCATTCGGGTTATACGCACTTACACTAATGTGTAATGGTAGGCTGATTGTGAGATGAAATGGAGGACCTACAGTTTAACGTGGAATCCGAACCACGGTGGAGGCCTGGCATTCCCCACATTCACAAGTTGTGATTAATACACTTGTCAGAGGTAAAGGAAGGGTTTGGCAATCAGATAAATCTGTGCCAGGACCGAGGATTGAACCCCGGACCCTCAGCACAGAAGTCTGACACCTTACCC
>CABFWO010000811.1:132648-160619 GCA_902155825.1 Timema genevievae | reverse complement strand
TGATGTCCCCCCCCCCCCCAGCATCCCCCCCCCCCCCCGCAGCAGTTGGCACTTGTGGGTGCTATAACAGGGGGGCGCGTGCCATATTCCCCACCGTGAGCTAGCTCTGGCCCTTCTTGACCGAAGAAATAACCCGACTATAAGGGCGGAGACCACGGGGTTAGCCTGCGGGCCCCCTGGCGGGGCCTACTCTTGCTTGGGGTGGCCCCGGACTATGGGGGAGGGGGAGAGATTGATTCTATCAGACCTATCTATTTTAAGGGTCATCTTCTTGAAATAACCTAAGCCCCATTTTTACCATGCCTTGGTTCAAGGGAAGCTAAGATATTCAACTCTGGTTCAAGTTAAGCTAGGGTTCTATGTTCTAATTCAAAGGAAGCAACGACAGTGCAATTAATAAGTGAAGATTAAAACTACCATTCCAAATATGGGATGATTAGCCACCAACTAAACTTCTGGCTATCATTCATTCGGATATTTAGCACAGTGTTAATATATCCAGCACAGTGGTTTTCATCCTGTGGTCTACGGACCTACTTCACTCTACTCGTCAATTGTCATGCCTTGCAAGAAGAAACAGGTATAGTATTCTACTAATATTCTGAGCTAAGTGGTCGCCTCTAATACTAGCTCTTGGACTGGTTTACTGTCATACTTCCAAATATAATATTAATTTTTTCTCTACCTATAAAAGGCTACATTAAAAAATACATTATATTGCCAGAAGTTTATATAATATAAATAATTTTTGAAAAAACTTCACTAATTAACAAAAGGACATCCGGATCGAAAAACATATTCTATTTTGCATGGTAAATTTGATTTGTGGGATAAAACAATGTTTTTGAAAACAGATTATGTGTAAAATACTGAAAGTACATTAATCTGTTTTTCGATGAAATTAGATTTACTAAGATGCATATCAAATCCTTAAGCTAGTGCTAAATAATGTTAGTTGCTTTTGCATTCTGCGAGAAGGAAAGTTGTATGGGTACAGATCAAATCTTTAAAGACTACTACTAATACTTCGGACTGGTGCTCACGTGGTCTAAGGCGTAATGCTCTAAAGATACTCGGATGTTGGTGATTAGGAGGTTGGGTTTATAATTTCGACAGGTGAGGGCTATTCCCTTCCCCAGCGCTTCCAGATTTTTCTGTGAAGAAGTGGATTCTGAAACACTGTCAGCTCAGCCTCATGAGGACAATTAAGGAGCTACCTGAATGAAAAAGTAGCTGCTCCGGTCTATAAAACTAAGATGAACGGCTGGAAGGTTCGTTGTGCTAACCACATGACATCTTCTATCCGAAGAAGTTGACACTCTCTTTTCCAGCAGACGGCGCCCGCTAGATCGGTACAGCTTGATCACAGGCTAGCGCCATGAAGTGTTATCCACACATGGTGTATAGCTGTGTTTTTCTTATCCTTTCTATTAATACCCGTAATGCGAGACCTAGAAGTGTTAGCACTTCGGCGGTCGATTGGTACAAGGCGTCACCCTCGTGGTTTACTGGATTGCCGATGACAAGGAGATCAGGGTTGAATCCCGGTCGGATGTACTGAGAGGGGTTTTCCTAAATGGTTTTCCACTCTCCATTCATTCAAATGCAGGTACACTTCCTCTAAATTCATCCTTCTTTATCTCTAACACAGTAGAGTAATCAGTACATATGCGTATAACCCGAACGGGTGGTAAGACATGGTGCTAAAAAAATCGATATTTACTAATCATAGGTTGTGTGAAAATAGTAATTGTCTGTTTTTCTTTCCCATTTATTTTCTTCCTCCTTGATTAAGTTCTAAGTTGAGTAGTTCTACTATTCAAGCCTGAAAACCGATAAAAGTGCTATTCTAGTTGATCTCGCGAAAGTTTTACTGTTTCAACCGATGATAAAATTGATTTTTTGCTGTCAATCGATAGTGTTCCCACACGCTTCGGTGGCCGAATGGTCTAAGGTGTCACTCTCGTCTTAGACTGGTATGATGTTGAAAGGGATATCAGGGTTCAGATGCTGATTTGGTTCTACTGAGGGTGTTTTTCCCTAAATTGTTTCCCACTTTCCTTCCAAGCAAATGCGCCCAGATTAACTCTAAAATGCTTCCTTTCTCATTCTTACCCCATTAGAATAATTATACACCTATATACGGATAAGCTGAACAGGTAGTATGATGCGATGATAAAATATAATATATACATGTATATAAATTGCTCCCAGATAATTGACACTTCATCCCAGTATGTTTTGTTCAGAAGGGTTTGGACAAATGTGAGCCAGTGACCTTGAGAGGCTGTGTTCACCCGGCAAATGAACCGAGGACGAGATTAACATAAGTAAACGCTCAGAGACTCAAGGTCACTCACTATTCCCGCAGCAGTCGTGAGCTGCGACCGATACATGGCAGACTCGGGCGTAATAGCTTCCCCTGAACAAACATACACCTGAAGATTGTTCCCGCGTGATTGTAGCACTCTGAAGATAACTTACCCCGTGAGCTACACAAACACAAGCATATACCTGTACGGTTCCTGGGTGATTGAAACATTCTGAGACTGTCTGGAAGATTCCTATAGGCCATTTTCGTGACCAAGCCAAATAGACTAAGTTGGCAGTAATTTATAAAAAAAGTACGTTTACAAAAAAAACTACTTCAAGAAAAAAATAATAGTTTTTTGACATTGTAAGACTATTCTTATAATTGCTTAAGAATGTATGTTTTGTTTCAACGTTATATCTTTAAAATTCTTTGAATAAAACGTAAATTCCCTAACATGGAAATATAAAACGTAAATTCCCTAACATGGAAATATTCTTTTGTGACGTCACGGATAGGCTTGAAGACTGTCAAGAAAAAAGGATGCTTCACACTTGGCTACAATTATCTGAGGATAAGGACCCATGCGTTACATTTCAGACATACAAACCCCAATAAATTCAATGTTGATATTCTATACTATAGTGAAAATATTCTTACTCTGTGGGTGTAACACTTTAACTATTAGTCAGGAAGCTAAAATCTTTGTTTTGTTAAAAGTCAAAATTAGGTTCCTTTGGCTCTAAATTAGCAATACCTAACTTTTAATTTTTATAATTAGGACATATTCTAAGAACATAATCAGGGTCTTCGGATGCTCTTTGAAATTGTGTGTGGGGGGCGGTGAGGGGGGGGCTTAACTGAGAGGGGGTCTGAAGATCCTGACCGGGTAAAATTTTAGACCCTGGATGAATTTGAAGCTTGTGTGTAGAATAACATGGTCATTTTTTTTCTGTCAACAATTACAAAATATAGGCAGGCCCCTTCTATATTTTTATTTTATAGGTAGTGATATTATCCAATGGTGGTGGAACCTTATTTATATAATAAGGGTGATTAGCAATAAAAAGGGGGATCGGAAGCCCTCCTCCAGAAATTTTCAAAATTTGGATGCCCTTAGAACTTATATAGAGTGGTCCACACTTGGAAAATTTTATGAAAATTATATTCCTCTAGTAGCTATTTGAAGTGGTTCTTACCCAGATTTTTACTTTCTTGCTATCTTACAGCTAGAGAAAATATTGTAATCGTAAAAAAATTTGAACTCGAGATTTTGATGAATTTCGACGTTTCATGACACCTCGAATCCGAAAAAGTGATTTTTGGATTTCCGTCTGTCTGTTTATCTGTCTGTACCTCGGACTAGAGCCTAAAATATTTTATCGATCGGGATAAAGCTTGGTATCCAGGGTTTTCATAGGATTGTCCCGAGGAGTTTTTGAAATTCGATATCCAACCCTAAAATTAAGAGTAGTTAACTGAAGGGCAAAAAGAGAAAAAAATTTATTTTCTCAAAATTGGCTCTAATGATTTTGATTAAATTTCATTTACAAGCATTGTTCAATATTATAAACAAAATTGCTGCTTTCATTTTTTTGGCAAAATGACTTTAAGGGTTCCGGTAAAATGTGTAAATTCTCATTTTTTTATCATATCTCCGAAACTATTTGAGATATAAGATTACTTATCATTGCGAATATATGTATATCTACTTATAATACAAATGTTTTATTTGAAACATATTTTTATAAAACCAATAACTTTCAAGCTATACGTATATATATATACGTATATATATATACGTATATATATATATGTATATATATATACGTATATATATATATTTTAACTTTTCAAACACTTAAGTTAAGTATTGCAACCGTAAAAAAAAATAAGAGAAAAATATATTTTCTCAAAATCTGCTCTAACGATTTTGATTATAATTCGTATCTAGGCGTTTATTAAGATTATAAATAAAATGTCTTTATTTCATTTTCCGATGAAAATTACTTTTGGGGTACTTTACAGAAGCGGATATTTCCGTATCTAAGCAACTATTTGAGATACTAAATATCTTATTATTGCAAAATTGTAGTACTATTAAAAATAAAAATCTTTTATATGAAATATATTTTTATAAAACTAACAGTTTTTGAGATATTAGCAAATACATTAATACAATTATGTGAGCTTTAGTTGTATAGCGATACTACTTAATTTTTAACTCAATAATTATCTAATGCAATAGAGTAAAAAATGAGTAAGTCTCTGAAAAAGTGTATGTTCTCTTTCTTTCAACCTCTTTGGAGAAATATTTGTACAAATATGATCTATCTCTATCATTTTAGAACAATAGTCAATATTTACCTATTTTATTGGTCAAAATTTATAAATGAGGAATTTAATAGCAATGCGATAACCATAAGATGTGCATCCCGTAGTAAAATGACGAAAATTTTAACTAGAAGTCAAAATTTTAATACGAAATGTTGACCTTCTCGGAACCAATATCAATATTTTTAATTGGTCCAAATATACAAATGAAGACGTTACTTCTTTAAAAATAAAATTATGAAATTTAAAACCATGAGTAAAAAAAATGTTTTACGTATGTCTAGCGCAATTTGTTCTCAGGTTTGCTAGTGTATATTGTATTACGAATTTTGAGTATATATCTCCATTTCTAAACAATAGAGCAAGAAAGTTCGTGCGGAGTTCCGTACCGTTTATTTTTAATTTGTTCTTATTTGTGTCAAAAAGATTATTAAGTCAATAACCTTTGGCTTTACCATTCTGCTATTGTTTATTCTTAAAGCAATCACAACTAGGGCTATTGTTGGTTACTAAATTTTTGTGAAATAGTTTTTTTTGTGGGAGAAAAATAAACTGCAAAATCAGGGCATTTCAATTTTCTATTAAATTAATTATAAATTTTTGTAATTATTACTCAAAGTTATTAAACTGATGGTGACAGATGTATGTTTTATACATGGGTTTTGAATTTACCTGGGAACTTTTGGTGGGGCTTAATATAGTCCCAGCCCCCAAGATAAAAACAAGGGGGGGCTCAAGTTCCCCCTGATACCCCTGCTACGGAACCCCTGAACATAATAAATCCATGTTCAACAACGTTTATAAAATTGTATCTGTATAATAGCATATTATTATTAGCACCGCGTCTTACTACCCGTTCGGGCTATACGCACTAATACTAATGTGTAATAGTAGGGTGATTATCAGATGAACTGGAGGACCTACAGTTTAACGTGGAATCCGAACCACGGTGGAGGCCTGGCATTCCATACATTCACAAGTTGTGATTAATACACGTCTTGTCAGAGGTGAAGGAAGGGTTTGGCAATCAGATAAACCTGTGCCGGGACCGAGGATTGAACCCCGGTATAATAGCATAGAAAATTGTGTTTTATTCACTACAGTTGGAATAGGTATTCCTACAAACAGTGTCAGGTGCTTGCAGGCCTTCCAGGACTCTATTTTAACTGATTTTAACTGACTCTTTATGTCACTAAGGTTTGGTTATACTGAGCGGAGATTTGTTTTAGAATCGAGAGTATGACAGAGCCTAAAAATGGCCTGTAAAAGGCCAGCAAATAAATGATGTGACAATCATAAGAGAACAAATTGGTTTGTTCGCACCTGATTCGACCTTGGCGTTGTATGTGCAGTTTAAATGTTCGTTTCTTAAACCAGAAGTTTCCATATTCTGAACTTTATGTCTCCATCCAGTATTCCAAACAACAGAAGCTTCTAGGGGCCACCTTGCACTTGACGTCTCTTTCCAGAATTTCAAACAGACACATCAATTCGGGAGATATTTTAAAATTACGATTATCCATCGTTCACACAAATGTGTGGTTCACCAGTGTTCTAATCACTATTATATACTCCCAAATTGATGATCACTAATTTTTATCAAAACTGCTCCGGTGGCCACATGGTATAACGCGCTACTCTCGCAGTATATTAGACCACTGATGACGGGGAGATAGAGGTTCGAATCTCGGTCGGGTGTACTGAAGGTGGTGTTTCCAAAGTGGTTTTCCAATATCCCTCCACACAAATGAGGGTACACTTCCTCTAAATATTATCTTACTTATCACTAAAAACATTATTGTAGTTAGTATATAAGCGTGTAACTCAAACAGGTAGTAAGACACGGTGCTAAAAAAAACCATTATCAACACAATATATTTCCAAGTTTACCGTCCTTTTTAGTAGTCAAATCTGAAATACACAACATTGTTCCTCTCCTCCTGTTCCCTTAAGGTCATTCGACCATCAAAATTTTATTGCATTATTTTACTAAGTGTATGAATATAAGTTATAAATATTGATTCAATGATTTCAAATCATTACAGTTCTCGAGTTATAAGTAGTCAAACTTACTATTTTATCCATTTTACGTACTAATTTTAAGGTAAAGTAGTTAATGTATGGGGATTAAATTTATTCTAGCTAGACATTCATATGAAGTGTATGCAATGAAGTACTTACAATATTTTAAATAAAATCAGTTTTTAATTTATAAGCTATTTAATAGTTGTAAAATTACATAATTTTTGATCTTATATAAGTACTTTTTGTTTTATACCCCGATACTTTGTTTTTATATCATTTTGTAGTACATAGTGTCACTATTTCAAATTTGTTTGGTTTATTAGTCCAACTCTACTCTTTTATTTTATTAATTGCGCGGCGTTGATCAATGCAAACGTAAATTGGCCATGTCCATTTCCTGAAACTTCTTGTTTTGACTGTACCTACCAATAACACTGACCAACCGACCAAGGAAGGGTCGGGCTACCCCGGTCTCCGACTAATGACTCACCCCACGTCTTACTACCTGAGTGACGAGTTGTGACATTTATTTTGTCTCTTTTTCCTTCCTCTAGTAATTTGGCACTTGGATAGTATTTTTACTGTTTTAGTTTTATTCTTCAACTCAAAAGTGTCAGAGGAACTCATCTCTTGGTACATCAAGACGCGTAATGATTTTAAACCTAATGTTTATCTGCAGTTAGGTAAATATAGCAAAAAATGAGTGCGCATGCCTTTAGCATCGAGGCAACTATAGTGCTCCGTGACAAATTTCTCTCCTGAAAAGTGCTCCGCGATTCAAGAAGTTTGGGAACCGCTGTTCTATACCATTACTTCACATCATGTCACACGTCCGGGATATCCACCTAACTTAGCACCGCGTCTAACTACCCGTTCGGGTTACACGTTTATGTACTAATTACTCTATGTTCTTAAATTTAATACAAACACAACACCCCCCCCCCCCAGACCCTAGCCGTTAATTCATCACTATGAAAGGGTAAACCCACATTTCACAAATGATCAATTTTTCGACCATGCCGGGAATCGAATCTGGGACCCTTAGCTCAGCAGGCAGACACGGTACCGACTGAGCTAAGGCGTAGGACTCCACCTGACTAATTTTGAAGGGCAAGTTAAGGTATATTTTTAGAAAATGTTTCAGCATTTGCGTAGAGGTAGAACCGAACACCTAATTACATCCTGCTGGGATACTAACCTTGATCTCCTTGTCATTGGCAGACTAAATAAGATGAGACTGACTACTTTACCCTCGTTACGGGTGCAGGCAAACTGATCTATCACAAAATTGTCGACATGGGAGGACAAGGTGAAAGACAGACAAGTGATCGACAGCAGGAGCAATGTCGATCAAGTGGCCGACACGAGTAGGACATGACTTGTACCAACTGGTTGAACAAATGCATATGCGAACAAAATTATTGATAGCCAACTGGTTGACCCAAAAAAAAACTTAGAAAATTGATGCCTTACTAATGATGATTTTAGTCCACAAAATCAGCGTATACCCGAAAGGGTAGTAAGACACTGTGCTAGAAAAAATCCACTAACTTGGTATTTTTTCCCTTAGCTTCTCACTCCCAGTTTGAGCTATACGCAGGATAAGGAATGAGAAAGGTAAAATTTAAGGAAATATGCAGTCATTTGCGTGGAAGGATAGTGAATAAGATTTTAGGGGGTAAATAAATACCTCTGTACTTATGACCGGGATTCTAACCTCAATCTCCTCAACACCGGCAATCCATTATAATAGGATATTGACGCATTGGACCATGTGACCAAAAATGTGTTTATTTATTAGAGTTTTAAATTATATTAAAAAATAATATTTCATAGATTTTACTTATTATTTTCCGTTCACGATTTTGTTGTCGAACACGTTGTTTGCAATGTATTAACTTGTCGGTCAATTGGTTCATTGAATCCATCTCGACTTTTGTATACCAGCTGGTCCTCTCATGTCGAACAGTTTTATATCTTATCACATGGTCCCAAAAGTGCCGATCAATTGACACACTCAAGCTTTGAAATATTTTTATTTATTTGGTAAACCAATTGGTTGTCGATCACTTTGCTTTCTTATGCACGTGGCATTCTAACATTTTTACAGTTTGTAAGGGGCTCATCATGAGCTCTGTTAACTATTATAATTATAAAGAAAAGTAATACTTTTTTACTATAAATAAATAACTCTAAAACCTATTCCGGTACTAACATGGTCTCTAAGGCGTCACTCTCGTCGTAGACTAGACCGTTGCTAAGACAGATAAATCGGGGTTCGATCACGATCGGGTGTACTGAGGGTAGTTTTATTATAAATTGTTTCCCACTCTCTCTACGCTAATGCGAGTGCACTTCCTCTAAATTCAGCTTTCCTAATTCCTAACTAATTAGCGTAATTAGTACATATAAGTATATCACGAACGGATAGTAAGATAAGGTGCTAAAAGAATAATAAAAGAGCCCTTAAACTTTCATCAATCAAATATTTAATTAAATTGCTTAGTAATACCGGTACATATTTTTTTCTTCTAAAAACACATTTGATAAATATGGGCCTAATAGCATTCGATACAATAAATACTTTGCGACACATGTAATAAGTTCATTATTTTAAATTATCAATATTCTATGAATCTTAGTAGCCAGGATTCAAACTCAAGCCACAACTCCCGGGTGAGCCATGCGGTGACAATTCATTTTCTAACAGTGAAGTTTCTTAGCGGAAAAAAAAAGAGGTAGTGCTATGACAACACTGTTAGGAACAAAGAGCTGGCAATCCCGGCTTACTTTCCCACTCCAACTGCCCATCCCCCCCTTTACAACACAAAACCACCCCATCAACCATGTTACGAATTCCCTGTCAAAATGTTATAGCCTATTCATTCTAGGAGAAGCTTGCTGTCCGAATGACCTTAAGGTGGATAGTTCCAATCTGTTATCACTCAGCCATCGAAAGTCCAGGAGTGATAAGAAGGGCAGACCCAGGTAGATGAGTGGGCCGGATGAGGGGAAGAGGTCGGGGTGTGGTCAGCTGAAGCCCGGGCTACGTCACAAGACAGGTACTGCCCACTCACGCAGTGCCCTCACTACTTCCTAACACGGTCTCGTGGTGCAATTTACTGGCCTTAGCCCCGTCTACAGCATCTGGGAATATCAACACAGGCCTACAGAACAACAGAAACATGTATAACTTAAAAAATATATATTTTAATGGTTTTGGTCAAATTTGTGTCGGGCTCACGGAGATTAAGACGCGGATTAGATAAAAAATGTGTTTTTAACCAGGCAGTAATTAGTTATTTGCTGCTGTACATATCTCAATCTATCCATATATATATGTGGACATATACATATATCTATATGGATATATATAAATATATAGATATATATCTTCATCTATCTCTCACTCTATCTCTATCTATCTATTTATCTATCTATATTCATCCATTTATTTATCTATCTGTCCATATATTTCTATCTATATTTATATTTATCTATATATCCATCCATCTACCTCTCCATCCATCTATCTCTCGCTCTATATCTATCTATATACATCCATTTATCTATATATAGTGGAACAGTATTTTGTATAAGTTACTACTACCTTATTACAAAAGTTTTAACTGCTCCGCTACTCAATCTTGGTCCGGATTATCCGCAGAGTTGCACTAATAGCTCAGGGAGGAATAAATTATAACTTAGATAAAATGTAACCACATTTATATGGCAGGATTGTGAAAAATAATTTAAGACAAACTTCCTCAATGCAACCAGCAAGGATTTCAACCCTGGAAACCCCCTCACCAACAGACCAGGCAACACGAGCTGTACGCCAAGCCAGCTCAATACAAATCATGGTTTGAAAATAATACTCGTATATTGGTAAATTGCTGCAATTTATCATATTTTACATAAATATATGGTAAATTGCTGCAATTTATCATATTTTACATAAATATACCTGTAGCGCTTAGACTGACTTTGTCTGTTTCTTAGTTCTGTATTTAGCTTGTATAAGTGTGACCTTTTTAACCACCTGTAACGGTGGTAGAGTGGTCTAAAACGCTAGCGTCACATTGAATTTCTTTGTAGTTGATGGGGAGGTCAGGGTTCACTAATCAGGTATATACGTGATTGTAAGTTCAAGGTGCTAGTGACGTCTCTGATGAATCTACCTTATCAGTCTGGGGGCGCAAGCTTAGCACCGTGAGAGAGTTGGGTTAGGCAACCAGGCACATAGCCAAGCTCGGCGGGGAGCAGTAATACCAAGGCGACCGTTCTTTAACATCTTTTGACATTGTATTGGTATTAAAATCTACGCTCTATTTTTATTTTTAATCTGATAGAGTTAGGAGTAACAAAATTAGATTCACCTGAGATAGTCAAGTTTCTCGAATCAGAGTTTGACGCAATTTTTTTTATAAGTGCTTAAATACATTTCTGCTGTCGGATCTCCTGAGTAAAAATGCAGTCCTAACCTCTTTTATTCTACCTTTCGGACATAAATAGAAGCTATAGATTCAATATTATATGTAATAATAGTTTTAAGTACATACATAAGTGTAATAGAACTATAACTGTACAGTGATATATTATCACCAAAAAACAAACAAAATAAGAGACGAATTTATTTGTGTATTGTGAGGAAGCGTATCTGGGGTTGTGTTTAGTTTGTTTGTATTAGAAAAAAAAATTAAGACCAAGTTGACAATCATTTATGAAAACGTTTCAATTTTATAATTTGGTTTATTTCCGTTGTCGACTCCAAAACATTGGTCAACTATGTCTGAAGTATTGGTCATGTGAGTGGCGTCAGTTGCGCGAGAAAAGGCCTCATGTCTATGTCAAGAAGCGCCTTCCGTGGCGCCTGTAGCAAAGTGTTGACAGGAGGACTTGTCAAGTGAGGCTGTTGGCACGTGGGCTGCTGTTTCTTGTTTGTAAATAAAGATGGCCTCCGACACAAGTCACGTCATACCACTCTGCCGACCCTGGGCTACTACACCATCACTCAGTGGCGACAGTTGTTAACTGTGTATGTGTCCTAATATCTTCCTGAGACAGCTTGTAACAGGGTGTGGGTTCTGTTACCTTCCTGTGAAAGCTGGTAACAGGGTTTATGTCATAATACCTGACAGCTGATAGCAGGGTATGTGTTCTGTTACCTTCCTGTGGAAGCTGGTAACAGGGTTCATGTCATAATACCTGACAGCTGATAGCAGGGTATGTGTTCTGTTACCTTCCTGTGGAAGCTGGTAACAGCGTTTATGGCCTAACACCTTCCTGTTAGGGTTTTTGTTATATTACCTTCCTTTGGAAGCTGGTAACAGCGTTTATGGCCAGTACCTTCCTGTTATGGTTTTTTGTTATGTTACCCTCCTTTGGAAGTTGGCAACAAGGTTTATGTCTCAATACTTTCCTCTGACAACTGGTAACAGTTTATGTGTTCTGTTAGCTTCTTGTGACAGCTGATAACAGGATATGTGTTATGTTATCTTCCTGTGGCAGCTGGTAGCAGGGTTTGTGTCCTAATACCTTCCCCTGACAATTGATAACAGAGTCTGTGTCCTAAAACCTTCCTGTGATAGCTCGTAATAGGATATGGCGTGTTCTGTCATCTTCTTGCAATGGTTGGTAGAATTGTTTGTGTTTTAATAGTTGTTAATAGCTGGTAGCAATGTTAGTGTCATAGTTCCTTCCTTTAACATCCTGTAACCAGTTCTGTATTTTTATACGTTACTGTGTTTGCTCGTAACAGGATATGTAGTCTCTTATCTTCCTGTGACAATTGGTGACAGCACTTGTTGCCTATTACCTTCCTGTGACAATTGGTGACAGCACTTGTTGCCTATTACCTTCCTGTGACAATTGGTGACAGCACTTGTTTCCAATTACCTTCATGTGACAGCTAGTAGCAGTAAATGTGTTTTGATACATTTCTGTGACAGTTGGTATGAATTTCTGTGTTCTGATAAATTTATGTGAGAGCTTGTGGCCATTCTGTTAATCTTGTGACAACTGGTTGGGTTTGTGTGACTTGCTGGTAATATTGTGACTGGGTATACGTTGTATGTCCTACTGGTAATTTTTTGATGATTAGTATCACTTGTAAGCCCTTATGTTAATCCTGTGACAATGTTAGCAGCCGTGAGCCCTTCTATCTATTCTGTGACAGTAGTAGCAGTTGTGATTCCTACTAGTTATCCTATGACAGTGGTAGCAGTTATGATTCCTGCTAGTTATCCTGTGACAGTGGTAATAGCTGTGATTCCTGCTAGTTATCCTGTGATAGTGGTAGCAGTTGTGATTCCTGCTAGTTATCCTGTGACAGTGATAATAGCTGTGATTCCTGCTAGTTATCCTGTGACAGTTGGTAGCAGTTGTGATTCCTGCTAGTTATCCTGTGACAGTGGTAATAGCTGTGATCCCTGCTAGTTATCCTGTGACAGTGGTAACAGCTGTGATCCCTGCTAGTTATCCTGTGACAGTGATAATAGCTGTGATTCCTGCTAGTTATCCTGTGACAGTGGTAATAGCTGTGATTCCTGCTAGTTATCCTGTTGACAGTGGTAACAGCTGTGATTCCTGCTAGTTATCCTGTGACAGTTGGTAGCAGTTGTGATTCCTGCTAGTTATCCTGTGACAGTGGTAAAAGCTGTGATCCCTGCTAGTTATCCTGTGACAGTGGTAATAGCTGTGATCCCTGCTAGTTATCCTGTGACAGTGGTAATAGCTGTGATTCCTGCTAGTTATCCTGTGACAGTGGTAATAGCTGTGATTCCTGCTAGTTATCCTGTGACAGTGGTAATAGCTGTGATCCCTGCTAGTTATCCTGTGACAGTGATAACAGCTGTGATCCCTGCTAGTTATCCTGTGACAGTTGGTAGCAGCTGTGATCCCTGCTAGTTATCCTGTGACAGTGGTAATAGCTGTGATTCCTGCTAGTTATCCTGTGACAGTGGTTAGGGCTGTGATCCCTGCTAGTTATCCTGTGACAGTTGGTAGCAGCTGTGATCCCTGCTAGTTATCCTGTGACAGTTGGTAGCAGCTGTGATCCCTGCTAGTTATCCTGTGACAGTTGGTAGGGCTGTGATCCCTGCTAGTTATCCTGTGACAGTGGTAACAGCTGTGATCCCTGCTAGTTATCCTGTGACAGTTGGTAGCAGCTGTGATCCCTGCTAGTTATCCTGTGACATTTGGTAGCAGCTGTGATCCCTGCTAGTTATCCTGTGACAGTAAGTAGCAGTGTGTCCCACCCACCTACCTGTAAGCCGCGCACTGCCATGAAAGGCCACGTGCTCTACCTGCTCCGGCCCGTGCCATCACATGCCTACTACTCTTGTGACGTCACTTGTCCTGGTGGGCAGACGGCCCTATGTGGGCAGCCACGGGTAGTAGTGGGACAAGAGGCATGGCCGTTCCTAAAAGGGCCTCATCATTGTTCAAGATCGTTTAGCCACTTATCAACCATTCTTACGAGACTTTATTTCATGTATTGGTGGGGTCACTCATTTAGTCTTCATGTAGGATATAAAATTTCAATTTCTCACACATGTATGTATGTATGTATGTATGTATGTATGTATGTATATATGTATATATGTATATATGTATGCATGTATGCATGTATGTATGTATGTATGTATGTATGTATGTATGTATGTTATGTATGTATGTATGTATGTATGTATGTATTTATGTATGTATGTATGTATGTATGTATGTATGTATGTATGTACGTATGTATGTATTTATGTATGCATGTATGTATGTAAACTCTGAGTACAGGTGCCAGAAAAGTTAAGCGTTCCAACATTGTATCTTATTTCTCCAAGGTACATAAGCATACTAGTTATTGTAAGTCACAGTCACCCACGCCGGTGCACACGCAGACAAAGTAATCAGTCTCGTGTAGTCTGGTTTGCCCGTAACGGGATTATGGGCACTCAAACTCCATACTTTTGTACAAAGGTGATTTTTCCTATATGGTTTCTCACTCTCCCTCCACGAAATCAATGGGTGCCTTTGTTCTAAATCTCTTTAATTGAATTCTTAAGCTACGCACCTTCAACTGTTGAAAACAACATGCCTCGACCTCAAAAGTATATGTTTTAAGGAAAAAGTACAAACAAGCAAAAATTCCATTTGATTAACCAATTTTCTTCTTAGTTTTTGAGCCCAATCTTGCCAAATAAAACATGTTTGAACACAAGTTCATAATGCAGATAGGAGTCAAACCCAGTTTCAAATTATACATTTTCTTCCCCTGAAGGTAAATGAACTAGATATTAGTTGGTAAAAAGTGTCACAAATACAATCCAAAGCTGATGAACAGTATGTAAAGTGCAATTTGCTTATGAAAGATCTTTTAGAAAACACAAACGTATTTTTTACGGTTAGCATTGATGATATTTTGCTGTTTTATTCATGGACGTACCTGTATTTCCATCTTTGGAGGACAAACACATTATTATTGATTTGAACTTCATTACTACTTATATAACATGAACAGGGCCTAGTATAACATTACCCATAAAAAACTTATTTTTAAATTCAAAATTTTCTGTTTCAGTTTAAATTAATATAAATTAAACATTTTTATTAAATCCCAGATTCAAATAGTTCCAACATTTTTTCAATAATGTGTTCAATATTTGGAAAATGCATAGGCATTGCGTATAGACCTACTTACAAGAGTGTTATGCTTTCCTTGTCAAAAAGCTAAGAGGGCCTGTGGCAGTAATGCCCAAGTGTTTCACATGAAAAGAACGTGTACTCAACTATACAAAAACACTTGTATGCTAGTATCATTTTGGTTCATCTGTGTAAAACAAAGTAAAAAGAACTTCATTTGAATGAACATTGATTTGAAAAAAACAAATTATTTCTTCTTTCATTAACTACATATGTAAATTTGTTTTGTTAATATTAAAAATCCTTATCTTGGCCGAAATATATTTTGTGTCTGACACAACCCAATGAGATTTGAGATATGTTGGGTGTTTTTAACTTTAATGTGTTTGTTCACTTTTATATGTTTTCTATCCACATTTCTAGTACCTTCTTCTAAATTATATTATTAAATGTAATTTAGAGATATTTAATAATTAAAATATATTTACTCTTTTCAGGATGAGCTTGCATTTGCAGTGCTACTGCCCATACAGTCAAAGAAAGGCTTATCTTTTTAATAAGTACAAATAATACATATGGGAGCTAGCTGAAGTATTGTATTTAATTAAATGAGTCAATTAAATTCTACCAGGCACATCCCTTGATTTTTATCAATGTTATTTTATTGGTATTAATCATATCTATCAAAAGTTATATCTGCAGATCACATGACCTGAGGCAGGAATACGTGAAAGTAGGTTTAGTAAGTTTTCAAGATGTTATATTAGGTTCTTTCTATGAAAGTTGGACTGTATTAGAGCCCTTAATACAAGCCACGTCCCGTGTAATACCGAACGTCTAGCAAGTCGAGCTGAACATTGATTGTGTTTGTCAGAAAGCGATGATAGTTCTCAGCTGGACGCTATAAAGGCGTAGTTACAATGACTACTTCATTTTATAATAACCCCCGATAAAGCTCAGGACAATGGCTTGTTAATATCTCTTCAGGTACGGACGTATGTGGCCGTGTTCCAATAAACTCAGGTCTCATGTGATGTCTCTACAAGTATTAGTTGTGGCAACGTCACAATCAAGACAAGGGAAAGGTATTAAGAGACGGGTAAAGCAGTTCTTAAGGCTGTTCGAACGAGTTTTGAACTATATTTTAACATTTCATTATTTTGTTGAGAAAACATCTGTACTTCTCATGAATAACGAGCTTTTATTCTAAAATAATTAAATTAATTACCATAAATACAAGTTTAAAGTATTTGTTGAAGTTCATTGAAGTTTTATTAGTACATATTTTAAAACTCAATAAATATAGTATTATTTTTATATAACATTGAAAATATCTAAAAAGGTCTACAAGAATATTAATTTTAGAACAAATGTTGGTTAATAAAGTGCGTAAAGAACATTAATGATTTCCAAACCAGTTAGAAAAAAATTGAAAACTCAATCTAATATCCTTAGAAAGAGTCTACAAGACTTTTTTTTTAATGTACTTCATTTAACAACTTAGTTATCAACTGCTTAATTTAAAGGGTTGGCGAAGAAGACGGTTTACATGACATGCACAAGCATTGGCACTAAGAGAGGATAAAAACACACAGTGCTGAATCACGTGTGAAAAATAAAGCCAATCACACCCAGCCGAGATTCGAACCTCGACCTCCGAGTCACCAGATATACAGTCAAGACAAACGCCTTAGATCGTATGACTAGATAATTCATTGGTGCCGGAGACGTGGTATCTGTTAGAGAAAAGAGTTTTTTAAACTTGTGGTTTTTAAAAATTAACAGTCTGAACACCAAAGAAGCGGTTTCCTCTACGAAAACTCTGGTTTTCTACACACCTTCCATTACTTTTTTATCCATACGAATAGCAGAAAAAAAGCTGCTATCTCAGCAAATATATATCTCAATTTTTAATTACAATACTTTTTATGTGACTCTTATTACGAAATCAATTAATGTTGTTCTTTAATGCTGTCTAATTAGTCCTATGCCCAATGTCTGGGCCTGCAAATATACTTAAGAATAATGCCACTTCTTAGTTTAAATACTAAACAATGTTTTGTTTTTTCATATATGCCTATTGGGACGTAGCCTCTTGGTGGAATGAAGGTAATTTGGAACGTAGCCTCTTGGTGGAATGAAGGTAAGTTGGGACCTAGTCTCCTGGTGGAATGAAGGTAATTTGGGACCTAGCCTCCTGGTGGGCTGAAGATATGTTGGGACGTAGCCTCCTGGTGGAATGAAATTAAGTTGGGACGTAGCCTCCTGATGGAATGAAGGTAAGTTGGGACGTAGCCTCCTGATGGACTGAATGTAAGTTGGGACGTAGCTTTATAAACCTCCTGATTGAGACGTAACTTTACAATCCTTCTGGTGGACTGAAGGTAGGTTGGGACGTAGCCTCCTGGTGGACTGAAGATATGTTGGGACGTAGCCTCCTGGTGGACTGAAGATATGTTGGTACGTAGCCTCCTGGTGGAATTAAATTAAGTTGGGACGTAGCCTCCTGATGGAATGAAGGTAGGTTGGGACCTAGCCTCCTGTTATACTGAATGTAAGTTTGGGACGTAGCTTTATAAACCTCCTGATTGAGACGTAACTTTACAATCCTTCTGGTGGACTGAAGGTAGGTTGGGACGTAGCCTCCTAGTGGACTGAAGGTAGGCTGGGACGTAGCCTCCTGGTGGAATGAAGGTAGGTTGGGACGTAGCCTCCTGGTGGAATGAAGGTAGGTTGGGACGTAGCCTCCTGGTGGACTGAAGGTAGGTTGGGACGTAGCCTCCTGGTGGAATGAAGGTAAGTTAGGACGTAGCCTCCTGGTGGAGTGAAGGTAAGTTGGGACGTAGCCTCCTGGTGGACTGAAGGTAAGTTAGGACCTAGCCTCCTGGTGGACTGAAGGTATATTGGGACGTAGCCTCCTGGTGGACTGAAGGTAAGTTAGGACGTAGCCTCCTGGTGGAATGAAGGTAAGTTAGGACGTAGCCTCCTGGTGGAATGAAGGTAAGTAAGGACGTAGCCTCCTGGTGGAGTGAAGGTAAGTTGGGACGTAGCCTCCTGGTGGACTGAAGGTATGTTGGGACGTAGCCTCCTGGTGGACTGAAGGTAAGTTAGGACCTAGCCTCCTGGTGGAATGAAGGTAAGTTGGGACACGGCCCTACACTCCTCATGTTAATGTTATCCAGTTTCATCGGACAGTCCATTCAGTAGAACGCCACCCAGGATCCCAACAAGACACGACCACTACTGAGTGATACGGCTACGCCACGGAGAGCCATGCTGAGGGTATTGACCACCATTTTGATAGTCCATGCGATACTTGGATCCTCTGAGCCCGGGGACCCTATTGGGGCCAACTATGTCACTGTGTTCGTATGCATAATTTATTTGTTATATTACATGGTACAACAACATTATGTTTATAATGTAGGATTTGGCAAATTCGACATTGATTAGTCTTAAGAACTGCTTTACCCATCTCTTTAATATATTTCCCTTGTCTTGATTATAACTTTGCTATAACTAATACTTGTAAACTTTTATAAATCGAACCCACCATGATTACCCATGAAATTTATATGTAAATCAATGGTATAAAATAACATTTGATTCAAATTTTAGAAGGAAATATTTGGATAGTGTGAAGCCTATATAATGTTAATTTTTTTCTACTTTGTACTTATTTCATAACTAACTTAACTATATTTATTCAACCACCCCAAATGCCAAATTATTTATATTATTAATTTAAATGATTTATCACAGATAGTACTAGGCTAGAAATTAAACAGTAGCCTACCTACTTCAATACTAAACAGTTTCAGTTTGAGATTTTTTTTTTCTTTCTGTTTACCGGTATTGTATATTGTGTAGAAAAGCTAAATTTATCCAAAAGGTTTAATGATAAATATTTATAATATTGGTTGAAAACTGTAAACATTCACAGATAATATACACTAATACAAATAGTACAAATCACAGATCAAAGCACATACTCTAGAATGGAGATGTTTGGTTCAAGCTGTTACTTTAAGTTACGTGAATCGTGATCACACATAAGTTAAATTAACTTTAACTGAACGTTAAGTTAAGTTAACATTAAGTTGATCGTGATCCTGGCATCACCTGCATCGGTGGGCACGTGGTTTAGATGTTAGGATCATCTATCTTGCTGGAATCTTGGTCGGGAGGGTGGGGGGTGAATGGCTTACTAAATTTAACTTATCACTGTGATTCTTCTCTTTCCACGCTAGTGCGGATGCACTTCATCTACCTAAAATATTCTTGTTCAGTGTGTCGGCAAATTACTCTAGTCCAAGAATTCTGGATAAGGAATGTGAATTTAAAATAAATGTACTCACATTCATTTGGGGATAGGAAGGAAGAATCGAGTTAAAATCCATATTTGAGAAACCAACCTCAGTTCAGCCGGGTCACATATGAGCGAGCCAGTCTAACACTGAGCTACAGTAAATCTTTCATCAGATAGGCCTTATCTGATAGCATGTATTCATACGTCAGATAATGTGCTCTGCAGCTATAGCTTTTAATAGATACGATGAGTAGAATATAATATAATATAATAAGATAGTATAGAAAGGATAAAGGGGACAGATCAGGTGATTAATGAACAAATCCTAAGAAAAGTAAATTAAAAGATAACCATTACTATGCAAGTGATAAGAAGAAAGGCCAAATGGATGGGTCACTTTATGAAGGAAAAATATCTTACTGAGTGACGTCATAGAAGGCAAAGTGGAAGTGATAAGGGGACCAGATAGAACACGAATGAAACAGATTGATGACCTCAAACAAGGAAAGAAGATGAAGTTTTAGGATCTAAAAATGTAAGCCGCTAAAAGTACATGCTGTGGAACACAGTTTGGACAAGGCAGAGGACTTGTCCAAAGCAGTCGAGATCTCTAGCAGGCTGTCACTGAGAAACAACATAACACATGGCTTACAAAATAATAAATACATTATCTTAGAGTACAAGAGATTACAATGAGACATTTTTAGTAACGAAATAATAATAAAGAGGAGAAACACGAAGAGCGATGATTCAATAGTAATAATGACAAACGGAAAGTACTTAGTGATATAGGTGTTCCTTAAATTAATAATTCCCAAGGTTTGTTTTTCCTTTTATGATAAAAATCTAACTATAGAAATCTAGATTTAGCGCTTCTTACACAACAGTTAAGAGGGCTGAGTTTTTATAGAACATAATTTTGGATTTCTAGAGGCTCAAAAGGGTCCAAGAATGCTAACATGTTCAAGGAGAGATTGACATGAAATTGTGCTATTAGAAATGCTAAAAACAAAAATGACATAGTTATAGGGAATAATAATAACACTAATAAAAGAGTAAAATCTCAATTTTAACCACAAAAATAATTGTTTATTTTCTAAAAGGCTCTTCCTATAACAATTTGAATGTAGAGCTGTCAATATAATTCCCGAGTTGTCCTGGATTAATAATTTTTTGTTAACAGCCACAAAACATATGAGGTATTCCCCAGCTCAACCAACCTTGCCCTGGTGAGACAGTTCTTGGTTCGGGAGGGGGTTACGGGTGACCCAGATTTCCATCTTGACCGAATTCTGAAGGTGACTGTACCTGTCGACAAAGAACAGACCTTCCAGGACTTCCTCAACCAACGTACAGTCCAATACACAGTGGTGTTGACTAGGAGGAGATTTGGGTTGGTTAATAATTTTACTGTATTGTCAAGTGATCAGTATTAGGAATAGATGTTTTAAAAGCGGCACTGGTATTCTCCTGAAGATAGTATGGAGAACAAAATTGTGGAGAAGCCCCCTCCTCGTTACCTTTATTACCTTATATCCCCTCGTCCACATAAGTTGTATCTTTAACATGTCACTTAGCTAACTTAAGTAACTAACTAACATTGTTTGCTTCACCTCAGGCTAAGCCTTAAGCCACTAAGTTAGCTTATTTAACCAACGTTGCTTCAATTTAAGCTTAACCTTAACTTTTGTCACGTAGCTAAATTATTTAACTGAATTTGTTTGCTTAACCTTAGGTTTAATTTTTACTCGTTTCACTTAGTTAATTTAACTAACTTTTAATTTAATTAATTTATTTAATTTAGCACCGCGTCTTACTACCCGTTCGGGTTATACGCTTAAGTACTAATTACACTAATGAATTAGGAATTGGGAAGGTTGAATTTAGGGAAAGTGAGCCCGCATTTGCGTGGTGGGAGAGTGGAAAACCATTTAGGGAAAACCACCCCCAGTTCACCCGACCGAGATTCGAACCTCGATCCTCCCGTCCTCAGTGGTCTGGCTCAACACGACTGGCGCGTTAGCCAACTACACCACCGAGGTGGGTAACTAACTTTTAAAAGTGTTTTTAAATCCGATTGGTTATTTGGTCAAAATATGTTCCTAAAATCTCAATTCATTTTTTTAAATCAGACTGAGAAAACAAAGGTTATACTAACTAGTAAAGAAAAATTATATGTTTGCATCTATTGCCCTCTATTCTATGATATTGTTTTATCTTGTTAAGTATTCTACAAAATGCTATGTATTTTTTTTGTAGCTATAATTTATCATTGACTGTTTTACAGATATAACGACCCTCTCTTTGATATGGGTTTGAAGGCTTTGTACAAACCACGGATGTAGATATCAAGACACAACGAAACGAGAGAAAATTGCAACAATCAAAATAAACTACTCAACATATCTATCCCAAACTACAAGTTAAATATCTGATTTGGAAGTTGGATAAAGGTTGAAGCCATACTTCCGTAACGTAATCAATCGTAGCTATTAAACCATCGCCGTCCATTGAGTGATGAAATATTCTTCAATAGCTATTGATGGCAGGAGCAGCCTGTACGCGCCATTACTCTGCTCAGCCACGGTTCTGCCAACCAAACAATACCACATAAAATGACGACACGATTCATCTGAGTGACAACAATTACGTCATTATATTATGCCTTAGGATGGTTATGCCCCATACACATGATCAACCATTTCATGCTTAATTCAGTATTCAGTAGATAGACTTGTGCTGAAATAAAGACAGCTATCACTAAATAACCAGAAGAGTAGCTACCAGGCAAAATACGACGTGTACGTTCTTTGTTTTTATCGTTATTTTGAGAATAGTTAATGTTACCAACATTGGTGCCTAAATCCTCCCCAGGTTCTCTTAGGATGATTTTCCACACGAAATTTATCACAGCTTGTTCATTAGAGCTTTGTGTGAATGCAACTCAGTGTCTATCGGTAATTTTATATATTTAAAAGACCCAGATCTCGTAGGCTGGGTTGTAGAAAAAAGCAGAACTGTGGATTCGGTATGCCAAGCTTTCGACTCAAATTATATTGTTCTATTGTCCGACTCCGACTTCAACTTCGACTTCTTCATAACTGGCTAATGTATATTAATTAGTAATAACAAATTTACTGCATTAACATGCTCCAATATAGATTACTTCATGGGAAGCTTCTTTGGCATTGTGAATTTATATTTAAATAAATTTGTCAACTAAAATTACAAACATTGGCCTTAAAGAATAAAACCGTATAAAATTAAAATGATATACATACAATATTATATTGTTATAGTATTATAAGTTTTATTTAGAAGTCGGACTTCAACTCCAAATCCACCCAAAATTGCTTACGACTTCCGACTTCACAGCCCCGAAAGCATGTCCAGCGCTTGTCGGCCGGGGTATTGCAGCCCATCCAGCGCTTGTCGGCCAGGGTATTGCGGCCCATCCAGCGCTTGTCGGCCGGGGTATTGCAGCCCATCCAGTGCTTGTCGGCCGGGGTATTGCAGCCCATCCAGCGCTTGTCGGCCGGGGTATTGCAGCCCATCCAGCGCTTGTCGGCCGGGGTATTGCAGCCCATCCAGTGCTTGTCGGTCGGGGTATTGCAGCCCATCCAGCGCTTGTCGGCCGGGGTGTAGTAACAAGTGCAACTCCTCCCAACATAAGTTCCGATGACTGACAGTTATTAGTGAGTTGATAAAACGCAACCAGACCGCCATTGTCTTATTGTTTTACAAGAGGAGGCCAGACTAGACTAACCTGGGTCAGCTCTCGCTGGCCTTTCTAACTCTTTGACGCCATTTTGAAGGTAGGATTATTTTGGGCTGCCAATACGTTCAGTTCACTCCGTGTACTCTGAAAGTAATAGTCTTATGACTACACCATGGCCCTATCTAATGAGCTACACCAAAGCGTGGCAAGCTCCCTACCTCCCAGGGTATACGGATCATACATGGGTGAGGTTATTGTCTCAAAAGACTGACACAACTATAACGGAAATATAATAAAATAGCGCCTTTTTTTACATCCATTATTGTGTTATTGTAGGTCTACATATTAGATTACGCGCTTGGATAAAGAGTCGTACTTGCAAGCAGTGATGGGGCGTGAACTTTTAAAAAGTGTTCTAAGATACCCACGCTATTAACACCTTCTTAGCCCAATGGACGAAATTTTTTAAAACCTAATCATGTATTACTTAAAAACAGTGTTAATCCCATTCACACATCTAAAAACAGACAAGAATTCGCTCAAACCAAACCATCCACATCTATTTGTCAGTTAAGAAATACAAATAATTGACAAATCAAACAAATAAATAAAGGAATTAATAGCTTGTGGGGTGCGTGGGATAAATTTTAAACCACTTCCTATCTTGGACAGAAAGTGATGAGCATTAATTTTGAGGAAATAACTTTTTAGGGCTTGGTAGCCCAGTCCCCTTATGTAGCCGCACAATGAGATCACCACTGTACGCACTTCCCAACGGGCGTTGCGATATGTCATGGAATCCAGAGTTTTCAAAAGAATTAACTGTATCCAAACTACAATAATTTGTAGAAACGCCCAACTTTTTATAAGTTCCATTTTTACATTAACAAGCAAGAATGATCCAGACTCCAGGGTGCATTCCCATTGTTTGTATTGACTGTGTCTTGTCACCATTTGAATCACTGGATAATACTAGTACCAACTGTCACAAATACTAATCAGTGATGGGTACTATTGAATAATTCGACATCAACCTATTTGAAGGTTTAAAATTCTTTTGAATGAGTATTCAAACTCATTAACGTTGTTGCTGATTGATACTCAACCTTAATGCTTTGAATGTTTTACTTGTCATATTTACACAATATATTAATTTCCTTTTAAGGACCACTTTTGGGGGAAAATGACGTGCTCCTTGCTAATCAATAGTCGTCCTTACGAATTTGAATATTTTCCTCGCTATCCTTATGAAAAATATTTGCTACTCTTAAGGCTTTTATTATAAATCAGGCCTAAAATAAACTGTAATGATTATACATATCAGTAGTGTATCCAAATTGAATGTTAAAATCACTTAAATAATAAAATTTTCATAAGTATTGTATGTAGATACTTAAGTAATTTTAATATTCTTATGGTTTTCAAACATTTATAACATAGTGACAACACAGTAATGCTTTTGTATGATAGCAATTAAATTAAGGTTCATAATATACAAAGTATATGACTAGGAATATTTTATTTCTACAGCAGGATATATTATTAATGTGTCATGTATCTTTTTTTTTAGTAATGTTTGCATTGCATTGCACAAACAAGAAGCAATATTGGTAATTTAATTGACAGTTGAGCTCTATTTTGTTTGATGTCCTTATGACATAGTTTTTGTATGTCAGTGTCACTGACTTGTTTTCCTATGCCCTTCAGGCATAGTTTATTTTGTTGAGCGTTGAGTTCTATTTTGTTTAACGTCCTTATGACATATATTTTTATATGTCTGTGTTACCGACTGTTCTCCCTATGCCCATATGGCATAGCTTAGAGCTTTATGCACAACTTTTCTATGTCTATTATGCTTAGTTGCAAATATTAGGGTCATAATTAGACTCCTTAGTCTATATGACCATGCTTCGGCTAGTTTAAAGAATAGAATCTAATAGTGGACGATTCCAGTTTTTATATTGCTATGTTTCACTACCTAATTGGGTCTGTAACTGGCACTAGTTTTTGATATGTCTAACTGTGTACCGGCTTGCGGTGCGCAACTTGTGGAAGTGCTACTGGTCCTTAGTAGTGGCCCGCGGAATTTAGTATTTTATGTTCCGTCCTCTTGTGGAGCCATTAACGTTAGAAATACTCATCACTATTTTGGGATGGTAATGTTGCCCCATTAGAAGGGTAACACAATTAATATACTATTGATTGCTCAGGCAGTATTAATTAGGAAGAGTCCGGCCATAGTATTAGTAGCGTCTAATTTGCCTGGTAGTCTGCCTAGTACTCATTGTAATATTGTAGTTATTCTTCTAGAAGTTTATAACGTTATAATGCCTAACTATTTCAACTCTCGATGGAGTTAACTCATCGCTAATTAGCTCTTTCTAATTACTTCCCTCGTGCCTCCTTAAATTAGGACTAATTTTGTGTGGCTTATTTATTTGTACCTTTTGATGACAGCAGTAGCCGGTATTCTCAGTCAGTGGACTGGAGTTAAATAATGTATAGTAAGATTCTAATTAATTTTGATTACGGTGGAGTTGGTGCTTTATACCATATGATAAATTAGGATACGTCCTGCTTTAACGAGCTACTAGCTTTCATAACACCTACTACCTACAAGTGCGGATAATGAGGTGTACCTGGGTGCTTCAGACCTGATGCTCTAATGTTCAGCTATATATATATTTATGTATACCATTGCATCCGTTCATAATCTTATGTTTAAACGATGGACAGTTTGTATAGTTTCTGACTGTAATTCTATGTACTTCCCATTGATATGTTTCTTTATTAATAAACTGATTCGTTACACCTGTAATAAATTCTTATTGCTCATACTGTAAAAATAATGTAACCTTACGTTACACAATGAATAAATCGAATATATGGCTCTTGGTGACTATCGAATGAAAACTATCGGATGATCATTTTGATAGTTTAGAAACAATACTTTAAATCATTCGATAGCTTAAATCAGGCCTATCCAACTTGTGTCCCGTGGGCCGTTATGTATCCCTAGGAAGCATATTTTGCACATTGGAAAAGTTAAAAAAAAAATGTAAAACGTCATCCAGGAGTTTCTTAAACATGATCAGACTTGAAGTGTGTAAAATTTATTATGTGTATTATTTTCTGTAATATACTGTATATCATTATTATAATACTTTTAATGTAATATATTAGTTATTAGTCTATAGGCCTATCATGTAACATTTATCTGTTTAATTTATCCTAAAGTTGAAATTACCGTACACTGAAGAAAGAGAGTACTGAAATCGGGAAACAGCTTGAAGAATACCTACGTATACAAATGGAAAACACGCCCACCGCCTGTCACTTGTCTACACTGCAAACAGATACTTTTCTTAGCACCAGAGAAGAGAAAGGCATCAACTTAAAGCAGTTTCCGAATGTTTTTAGTGTATGTTGTCTATACTTGGTATCTAATTAAAATTATTCTTGACTGAATGTTTCTATACTCATCATTCGCCTAAATATCTATATATTTTCCCTTAGTTACTTAGGTCATATCGATTATTAAAAAAATTACAAAATTTGAATTAGATTAGAGAATAAAATTCAAAGAAAATAATCTCTAACCAAACAAAATAACTCAGTAAAAAAACAACGTATTTTCCGTTTAAGAGTATCAACTAAAAAACACATGGTTGATACTATATAGGCCTAATCTCCTAATGTCTAGGAATATAAAATGAGGCCCTTAACTAATTTAAAGTTGGACAGCCCTGGTTTAAATCATTCGATAGTGCCCATCACTAGTTCTAGTACTGGATACTAACACCAGCTGTCATCCCTTGTGGTACAAGCACTGGCCATTAGTACCAACTGTCACCAGTGGTTGCAGCACTGGCCACCAGTTCCAACTTTCACCAGTGGCAGCACTGGCCCCTAGTACCAACTGTTACCAGTAGTAGCACTGGCTACTAGTACCAACTTTCACCAGGGGTGGCACTAGCCACGAGTGACAAATGTAACCAGTGGTAGCACTGGATACTAGACTACCTGTTGCCAATGGTATCAGTGGATACTAGAGCACCTATTGGCAGTGGTATCACTGGATACTAGAACATCCTGTTGCTAGTGGTCTCACTGGATACTAGAGCACCTATTGGCAGTGGTATCACTGGATACTAGACCACCTGTTGCCTGTGGTATCACTGGATACTAGACCACCTGTTGCCTGTGGTATCACTGGATACTAGACTACCTGTTGCCTGTGGTATCACTGGATACTAGACTACCTGTTGCCTGTGGTATCACTGGATACTAGACCACCTGTTGCTAGTGATAGCTCTGGATTCTGGCACTCCTCGCCACTTCATACAAAATGCCATATTGAAAAACCACGCTGTAGCCTTAGTTCTTAGTAGTATTTCTTAGCGTAGATCGGCAATAATGCACTACGGGCTTAGCTTATCACTGGACGGCGTCATCTCGTCTCCATAACAGCCTCGTGCTATGACGCATCACGACCCTCAATTTCTTTACCTCCCTAGTCCTGTTGGATGACGTCACAGAACCTGCCAGGAATAGAACACCTAACTTTGATCTGAGGAGTCTGATCAGACCAGGCCGGGCACTGGGCACACTGTTTGACCAGTTCCTTTATATATATA
>CABFWO010000811.1:103291-132523 GCA_902155825.1 Timema genevievae | reverse complement strand
ATATATCCCTCTTCAAACACGCATTCACAAGAACATACCTGATCGTTTTCTCCTGCTATACATTCAAGGGTCTAAATACTTGTGCTTGTGCTAACACGTGCTTTGAAATTTATCTCTTTATGTTCTTCCTCAGGCATAGAAAAGGCAAAATAACACAATAGGGCAAACACCTGCAGCGGGTATCGGGCTGTGTAAGGAATGTAACAAGTTAAATTGTAACAGTTCAATCAAATGGCATAACACTCACCCTCCGACCCGTTTGGACTCCAACTTCAACACGCCTGGCTATGACCTCCTTCCTTTAACATTCCGTCTCGCTGACTGAAAGGAGGCGTAACCCGACTCTATGCAAGCGAGAGAGGCCGCGCCCAAGAAAAACAAATGAAGACGGCTCCACACATCTAGTTGTTACTTCCTCCGCCTGGCCTGTTCGAGCGCAGTCGTTAAGTTTCCAGGATTCCCGCGAAGCTTCCACAAGATTCTACCAGCTTCTACGCGATTCCATGTTTCATCCCTTCCGCTCCCCTCTATTCCTTTGTCTCCCCTACTCTCTGCGAACATGTGGTCTTGGGAACTCGCTACATATGGCGATGATTTGTAGATATCGTCACTCATTGTATCAAGAGGCCTAGCTCAAGATGAGGGCGACAATTTAGGCTAAGGCTTAACCTTAATTCTTCAAAATTCTCTTGGGGTTATATTATGGGGATCTTTTCAAAATTATTATTTTCGGACTTATTAATTTAAATTTCGATTACGGGTTAGGTTTTTTTTTGTGTCAGCGTGGTTAATCTGTAACCACGTATCTATTAGTATTTTACCTCTTAGGGGAACTTAACCTTTCTCCAATGCAAAGTAACATCTGTTCCGCCGCTTGCCGGCTTGTGGTTAATCGCACTCTTGCAGTCTGTCTTATTAGCAGTTGATGTCATTTACTGAAAATTTTGAGTACATTTAACATTGATAGCTTAATTAAACTTATTGTTATGTGACAACCAAGCACTTCAGCTTGTAGCTTTAGCTGTTTCAAACTTAAGTTATGTTGTGGTGATAAACCAAATAGTTATTGTGTGGGTAAATAATATCTTGATAGTTTAAATTTACATTTTATTATGTGGAGATCGAGGACTTTAAGTAATATACTTATAACTAGGGCCCAGATGTTGATGACGTAAAAAATTTAAAATAATCACTTTAAAATTCTAAAAAAAATGACTATTAAATGACCTAAAACTTAGGAAAATGCATCATAAAATTAAAAAAATTATCTTATAGTGAATGTTTTTAAAAAATTCTTCAGAAAATAGGCACAAACTAATATATGTTATTTTAATTGACCTTAGTCTGAGTTGCACTGGACTACAAATGTCAATCTCAGGTTGTAAAAAGTGAAGGATCTATGGTTATCTGCCAGAAAGTTTTTATACCTCTAAAAGCTGCGTTCTACATCAACTGATGTGATCGTAGCGTACTTGAAGTGAGAAAGATCGTTGGCTGTTAAATCTTCCTCAATCCCATCCATGGAATATTTATTACCACAGAGTATATCTGAGATTTGACACAAAGTTTTATACCCAGTATTCTTGTCCAGCACTTTTTCCAGTTTACATGCAATAGCTGTAGCAATTTTTCCACGATCGTTGTTAACACCAGTCTCCACCTGTTTGACTAGTGAAATGGAATCTACCATTGCCTCACCCCTTTTTTCCAGTGATGTGATAGTTGTCGACAATAATGCAAAGTTCAACTTAATAAATGCCAAACTGCCCTCCATGTTTGGTGCAGAGAACATATCTTGAGCAATTTGTATTGAAGCAGCTTCTTCACAGTAAAAACTCTGTACTATTTGTTTCACTACCTGGAATTGTTCACAATAATACAAGCATGCATTTAACCATGTGCCCCAGCGTGTAATGATAGGCTGTGGTGGTGAGGCGATGTCCAGTACTTCTGCTTTGAAATATGCAACTCATGAGGGTGCTTTTAATAAAACCTTTTTAACGTTCGCCACAAGCCTGTCTACGTTGGGATAATTTGCTCGAACTGCTCACAAACACTATGTAGACCATGTGCTAGGCACGTGACATGTACCATTTTAGAGTAAAGTGCCTTCAATGAATTAGCTGCTCTTACCATATATGGTGCTGCATCACTTGGAAATAACAGCACAGTGTCATGTTTTATGCCCTCAGGCCACAGAAGAAACATAACACTGTCAAACATTTAGGGTATTCTCGAATAATTGGCCCTTTCTAATACTTCGGTGGTCAATAAAAATATGTAATCTGGTCTATCTAATTCTAATGTTCCAATTACAACATTGGCTACATAGCGCCCCATAACATCAGTGGTCTTATCGATAGAAACCCATTGCTTCTTCCCATGAGTACTGCACCTTATATTAGTTTCTTTGTAGCACTGTGGTAAATAATTCTTACGTAAAGTCGACTCGTCTGGTATTTCTTGGTTTGTGTATTTTTCCAAAAATGCACATAATTTTTGGATTAGAGTGTTTATGTAGTGGAATGTTTGCTGACACTAACACGTCACACAGTTCTTTACTAAACTATGAGGACTTGGTGGATGTTGAAGCAACTGAAGGTAACAAGTGTTGGACTGCTGCTTTCTTTGATGCACGCTCAAACGCACACACGTGCTTCTCGTGACCATTATGCTGTGTCACAGTAAACTGTCTTTCAGCCGATACTTTGGGTTTTGCACAACTTACATTATAGTATGCTTCCATCAGTAGAAAACACACTATCACCAAACTCGGATACTATTTGTCTTAAATGAACTGACACCCTAGGTTTAATTTTAGGCGTTTTCAACGTGGTGCTGAAACGCTACAGTGTACTGCACGCCAGAGAACAACTACACCAACTACACGCTGTGAACTGTTCATGGAAAAACCAGGCATTTCCCTTCCCCCTCCACCCTAATATCTGTATGAGCCAGAGAAGTGCTTGTAGCTCAAGGTAGCATTCCAGACAAATAACTTGCTTCCAGAAAAAGCTAATGTAGACCTGTCTTTGTATAGCCAACTAACCTTCAGCCAGTTATTAGAATAATAATATGATGGTGAAATGTTTTATTTCAGTATTTTGAAATAAGTGTTTTTTATGCACTACTACTGTTATAATTCCATAAAATAATATGGTAACATGACAAAATGACCTAAAATGACCAAATTCTTTAAAAAATGACCGTATAATTCTCAAAAATTAAAGAAAATGCCCTTAATATTAAAAAACAGCAAAATATTTAAAAAATGCTAATTAAAAAGGATATATTTGTAAACGGTATGTCTTGAACAGAGTTGATATATATTGGAGCATTGCACCAGACCGCTCAGTAAAAATATGACATGTCATCAACATCCTAGCGTTACTTATAACCTTAATTGCTATGAAATAACTGTTTGATAGTACGAGAAGGAGGCTCTTAAACTATTAGCGTAGCGCTTTGTAAAATTAATAGTTTTGAATTCCATTAAATTGCTATGGGAAAGCAGAACACTTTAATTATTTATACTTTATTACTTAATTTCTTCGAAATTCATTTTTAGGCTGAGCGCTTATAAATTTAGGAGTGTACTATTAAACTTTGATGCATTTGAACTTTTTGTGATTGTACGATATCTCTAAATATATCATCCATTATGTCTTCTAACTTCAACTACATCAGAGTACGTATTGTTAGCGAAAGAGTTTATGTTGACATTGCGTCCTTGGGGACTTTAATTACTGTCCAGTCCAAATATCATTGCCGCGAGATGGCGGATTTCTTATATTTTGAAAGCTATTACTGTTGTTAAAAATTAAGATTTTTTTAGCAAAATAGAAATTTGTTTGTAATCAAACAAACCAAAAAGGGTGTCCATTTAGCACTAACAAAGATATAAACTATAGTTAACATTTTGTTACTTTTGTGCTTTTGCTCGAAAGATTGATAGGACTAAGAAGTGAAACAGCACAAGACGTAGTTCCAAGAAGTTCTGCTAGATGCTGCCACTTACTAATCTTGGTATGTAGTGCTATCTAGAATTTATTTCTCAACTCAATGAAATCATTGTCGCCAGTTCAATGAGCAGGGTAGATTAATAAATTAGGACATTAAAAAGACTAACCCAATAAAGTATATTTTGAATATAAAGCGTGTAAATAAAGAAACTTAGATTTTTTTATCTAAGTTTCCTTTATTTTAATCATTAAGTAATTAGCTAATGCATACTTATACCTTCAAAAGGTTAAATGAATACCGGTAACATTTGGTAAATGTTTTTACATTATTTCATCGTAATTGAATCAACATAATATAAACATTTATTTATTACGTATTGCGATTCAGACCACCACTTAGTAGTAGCAAAGCTTAGAGAACGTCTGTCAGTAATAAAAAAGAAAAATCAGGTGGGTGAATTAGGAGGATATTATGATGTTGAAAAACGTACAAATGACGAGTGTAGGAATATATACCAAATTGAAATATTAAATTGGTTTGCTGCCCTAGAGTGCTTACATGATAGTGAGGAAAATATGGATCTAGAGAAGCATTGTGAATTTGGCAGGGATAATATTATAAATGCAGCAGAGAATAGTGTAGTTATTGTATATGCAAAAATAGTAGGAAGAAACAATGGTTTGACAACGAATCTTCAAAATTAATAGAGGAGAGGAGGGAAGCAAAATTACATTGGTTAGAAAGGTCTAACGATTGAGCTTAAACTCATTAATTATCAAAGCAAAAAGGAAGACGAGTACCGTATTCATGGATAAAAAGGGAGAGTATCTAAATTAAGGGAAGAATTAGAACAAAATAGCAAAAATAAGAATGTCAGGGAACTTTATTTACGTATTAATGGATATAGTGAAAGTCATCAGGCTAGGTCACAGACAAAAAATATACCCAGACGCTCACCCTATAGGTTAAAATGGCTGCGCTCCTTTTGGCAGGATTAGTCCTTCAACACCAGGATCGCTGCGGTAAGTCCTATCATCACCCAGCAGTGACACTAGAGAAGCTCAATGTTAAAGGACTCAATCTGGCGAAAGGAGCGCAGCGAAACCCCGTAAGGCTGAGAGTTTGTTTGTTTCTTGTCTGTGGGCTGGATCCAATTTAGAGAATGATAAAAATGGTAACCTGATGGCAGATACGAGCGAGGCTTTGAGAAGGTGAAACGACCACTTCAGTCATATTTTGAATGTTCATGAAGGACCCGAATTAACTGAAGCTATCGAAATCCTTAATGATTAACCATTAGTCCCAGAGCCATCTATTATTGAAGTCAAAGAAGCTATTAAGAAGTTAAAGAATCGTAAATCTCTAGGTATAGGTCGAATTCCAACCGAGTTAATAAATGAAGTTGGTAAAATGCCAGTAAAATAAATCCATAAAATACTATGTTCCATATGGAATCATGAATTATTGCCATAAGAATGAAAGGAAACTATTATTATACCCATTTTCAAAAAGGGAGATACTAGAGATTGTGGTTTTTATAGAGATATCTCACTACTACCAACATGTTACAAAATTAATCTTATCAAACATAATTTTAATGAGATTGGCGCCATATGCAGATGATATAAACGGATATATCATAAGTGTGGATTTCGACGAACTAGATCAACATGGACCAGACTATTCTGAGAATATTAGAAAAAAAGCGGGAAAACAACACGACAGTTCGTCAATTATAGGCCTACATAGATTTCAAAAAGGCCTATGATTTAGTTAAAAGAAACAAATTATATTGAATTTTAGTTAAGTTTAAGGTAACCAAAAAATGTGTTAAGGTAGAGGTATGTTTGACTGATATGCATGGCAGGGTATGGGTTGAGTGTCACTTATAAGTTACTTATGAAATACATATTGGGGTGAAACAAGAAGATGCCCTGTTCCCATTAATTTTTAGTCTAGACTTAGAGTATCCAACTAAAGTGATGCAGGAGAATAGGGAACACTAAACAGTACATTGTGGCTATTAGGATACGCAGATGATTTAGCTTTGAAAATGTGTTAATAAATGCAGAAATGTTGTTAGAGGCTAGTAAGGAAATAGTTATAGAAGTGAACGATAAAAAGAGTAAAAATATGATCACACAGAAAGCACAAATTGAGGAGGACCATTTAGAGATTACTGCGAACAACCTATCATTTAACATAATTAATGAGTTTGAATACATTTTAGGAGGAAAATTTTTAACTAGTTATAAAGATATTAGATTGGAAATTAGAAAAATAATACTGTTGGGAAATGCATGCTATTATTTCTTGGTCAATAAGTTGCTGACATCTCACCTGCTTTCAAAGAATGTAGAACTCAGAATACACAAAACAATAAATTTATCGTCTCTTCTATATGGTTGTGAAACGTGGTAACGAAAAACTAATTTAAAAAATAGGGTGTTTGAAAACAAGGTGTTTAGGAAAATATTGGGTTCAAAAAGGAATGAGGATATTGGGGAGAAGAAGAGGTTACATAATGAGGAGTTACATACTCTGTATTTATCACAAGACATTGTTAGGATGATCAAGTCTCATAAATTACGGTGGGCAGGGCATGCAGTTCGAATAGAATAATCTAGACCATGTTCAGGGTATTGACTGACAAAACCAATAGGAATAGACGATTGGGAATACCTAGACACAGATGGTAGAATAGCATTAGAATGGACCTAAAAGAGATAGGGTGAAATTGTAATAAAGTGATTTGGGTAGGGATAGGGATAGGTGGCGTACTTTTTTAAGTGTGGCGATGAACTTTCGAGTTCCTAATGCCATAGGCTAGTAAGAAATTACGTATTAACATTACTCTCAATCCCCAGCTCTGCAGGTTTTTAAATCTTGATATGTTTGTAGCTATACACAATTGATATAGCCTGATAAAATATAAAATGAGATGAAATTATAATATTATTTTGTACGATATGCACTATCTACTATTAGCTATGCACTATGCATGCTAAGCCTTAAATACAAATGTCAGTAGAATAATAGTATGTAAATGAAATAACTGTAAGACCAGTGCTACTCTACGGATTTGAATAATTATGGACGGCAAGAATAAGGAGAAGAAGCTATTAGCGTTTGAAAATAAAGTTATAAGGAAATGTTTCAGAAAAGTGCAAGAAAATAGGGAATTCAGAATTAGGGAAAATGTTGAGATTCATAATCTTTTTAAGGACGCAGATATTATATCAATGATGAGAATCATAATAATTGAAGGACTGAGGCATCTATTAAGAAGGGAGAAGGTAATGATAAAACATGTGTGTCTAGGAAAATCAATGGGAAGACCAAAGCTCAGATGGAGTGACCTAAGAATCTAAATCTCAGAGTGATACTAATATTGATGGCAGAAAAGTTTGGAAGAGGCTAAAGAGCAAGGCTATGGACTGACTGCATTTCAGTAGGCCCTCAAGTTAAAAGTAAAGGAATAGACAAATATTTGCTTATGAAACGATATTGGCATTTTTGAGCAAAACTTAGAATATAGCATTTATAAACTAATTTGATTAAAAAAAATTGCTGATATATTATGAAATGTATGTTTATTTTGTTGGTCTTGTTTAAAATTTATTTAAATATCTCCTCTACATAACTCCGAGAATTAGTAATCTATCTTTCAAAGTGTCTTTTTTCTTGTTTTATTTTTGTCGTAATAAAAATCAAACTTTCTGTGCAAGCTTTATTATAGGTCTATATTAGATAAAGTTAGCTGCTTCCATTGGCTGCACTGGACATGAACATTGATTTGTAAAAGATGGAGTCGTCTGCTCTAAACGTGGTAGGTAACCAACAATGACAACAATAAATTGTCAATTAGATTCTGAGGTCCCTAACCCTAGTAGAGGAACCCTTGGTCAATCTAAAGCCCGTTTGCCATAGGAGTGGTGTCAACTGGCAGCTATCAAAAGCTACCAGACCAACTTTCATTCATCTATTCTCCAAACCATATGATCTGCAAGACCATATTGATTTGTTGTCACTTTTGAAATGAAAAACTATCACCACAACTTGTTCTTATGTTTTTATTTTAACTGTGTTTACATCTTCTGCCAGCTGTAAACTACTACCATTGCTATGGCGAATGGAATAAAGTACTAATCTTGAAAGTCACCAGTCAGTATTACTTCCTCAATTAAATTATCCTATTAAGATCCAGGCTGGGGTACTAGTGTCCTTGGTGACAGGATCACCTGGCTAGCGTCTGAGACCCTCGCAGGTGTAAATATATTTTTATTTTAGTTGGAAGAACAGTAAAGAAAAATTCAAACATTTATTTGCCTAAACATTGATAACATTTTTTATATTATTTATGTTATTTTATATATATAAAATTACTGACAGCTTCAGATAACATGACTTTATGTACGAATGCATTAAAATTGGTTTAGTAACTTAAATAACTATCAAATACTATTCTTCCTACCAAAATCAGGGTATAACTTGACTAGCGTCCTATAATTGTTTGAAAGGCCCATCAACAGCATCGTCGCGCGGAGAACCACACCAAGTACCGTAGGTTCGATGATGCCATCTTGTGCCACAAGCAAGCTGCAGAGAAACTGAGGGAAGCCATGGATCTCACAAAGGTGCCAAGGTCGTTGGAGAGCCTGAGACTTCAGCAAGATTACCATAACAGACAGGAGGATATAATACGGTGAGTGCTGCCAACCTGAACTCACTAAATGAAACACCTTAGGCTCTCAATCTAGTGAAAAGTATCTCTTCGCCTGGTAGAATATGACTTTCTCTGGCTATATCTGAATAGCTTTTATGATCCTTGCGTCATCCCTTTGACAAATATACACTTGCCATACATTTTTGATGAAAGACAGAATCAGATTATTTAAACGGTTAACTATAATTAAGGAAACTGTAGGCCTACTGACACCAACGGTTTTAGAAAACTTATCGGTTATCACCATTATATGTTGTAAAAATTAATCAAGGGTTTTCAAAATAATAACTAATGGCTGTGTCATTTTAATTCATCTCTAGGCTAGTACAGTGTTATTTTTCCTTATTATTGTAGCTACTAGCTTTGATAATTTAACCCTTTCCCTGGCGCTTGTATAGTACAGCGATCTGCGTAGGCCTGGCAGACATTTTTCTACTCATATAATACTATCCAACAGATTTTTTGCTACGCATTTTCTCATTTATTGCTTCATTCATGATCATATTATAGCATTGAACTGTAAGCCCCGTCTATTAGCTTCAATGTGAAGTATTAAAACTGGCTAAAAGTACAGTGATTCATTTATAGATGGCATTACAATAACTTATTGCAATGAAATGTTGGTTCACACCCGCGCCAAGGAATGTTCGGTAAACAAAGACGTTCAGCGCCCATGCCAGAGAATGTGTTTTGAAAGAGGGTGAGGCATATTAAGTTCTGTAGTCTTGCGAAGTAAAGAATAATAGGGTGTGATACACAAAATATCGCACATTTGAAGCACTTTTTTTTTTTTGCAAACAAAATATAAACCTATTATATATATACAGAGTGGCCCAAGGAAAAGTAGCCTGCCGCCTATATCCAGCAGGCGCCTCACTCTGAATTGGAGGAGGTCAATACCCTTTCACCCATATTGTGACATGAAGAATGAGCAAGTGAACAGCTTGTCTAAAGCACAAGACGAGGTGGAAGGGGATTGACCTCCTCCAATTCAGAGTGAGGCACCTGCTGGATATAGGAGGCGGGATACTTTTCTGTGGGCCACTGTATATATATTAATTTGGGAATACTATGAAATTGTAATTGAAAGTGAATAACATGAAAGAAAACAAACACTTGAACAGATAATTTCAGAACTTGCAAAGCTTGTAAAATCAAAATGATCTTTTGATTTTAGATAGGTATAGCTGTTTCAAGTTCATTAACTGAAATAATTGAAATCATAATGTTCGGCAGCATAAAGCTAACCACCATGTTACCAGTGGCTGTCGTATCAATGATAACTCATTGTTAGTCAATGATTTCCACATGTCCATCAAAGACTCTGCCTTAAAACATGAGTGAAGGATGACTAAGCACGGGATGAATCCTGGATAGCTCAGTGATAGAACATTGGCACACTAATCCAACCATTCTGGGTTTGATTCTCGTGTCCAGGTGCCATTTTAAATCAACAAATAAGTCTTAAAGAAAGTTAAAGTTGATCCAACTTTGACAGTGTGCAATGGATTACAGACTTACGAATTAAGGTTATTTGGAATAGAGCACTAGGCCAAATCATGGTATAAATTAGGAGGGATAGCCATCACACTTACCTTGATGTGTTTGTGTGTTTTATAGTGTTGTATTTAATCAATTTCTACACCAGTATCACCAAGGTAAGTGTGCTGGCTATCCCTCCTAATTTAAACCAAGACTAATGAATTAGTAGACCTACTCTAGTACAGATTATTCTGTTAATGTGAAGTTGTTTTCTTTCAAATAATAAGCTTATGGACATTGAGTATATAGCTCTGGCCTTAATGAGTGAATCTAAAAATAAATGTTATTTTTCATTTTAACTACTACCATATTAGTTGAATTATTGAGTGAGGAAACTCAATGGATTGTTGGGTCAAAATAGCATTTCAAAACTTTAAAAATGTCTGGACTTTTTAAAGAAAAACAGTCTGAGTTGTTCTTATCAATGAAAATTGCTTATGTTAATCGATTCTCTAAGAAGCAAGATCTACTTTCAGTGTGCCACGGTACGGTAATGCTAAAATCTGTAGGCCTATTGGAATTTATTTAAAAAAATTGGTGTTGCTTCGTTTAACAGAAGAGTGTTAATGATGAATTTATGTATAAAGGCCTTCCACCCACGAAGATACTCAAATAAGACTCAAAAGTGATGTGAGTTAAACCTAAATTAGCCTACCAACCAGTTAGATTGAGCATCACCACTAATGTATTTCAATAGTGATTCACTCATGGAGCTACTGATTGCTAACCGGTATATCTTATTTATTCACTGGAAACTCAACATGCTAGTCTCCGGACTACTGTACCTCACTTACAAACTCACTCATCATGAATGAACAATATTATTGAACATTTAATATTATTATTGTTCAATGTAACTTTCTTTCAACACTCTGTACACCACTATAAATTTTGCATCAGTTTGCCACAGTCCCTTTGCCGTAACGAATAGGATATTATTATTCATCATCATCATCATCATCATCATCATCATCATCATCATCATCATCATCATCATCATCATCATCATCATCATCATCATCATCAGTCTGCAGTTTATATTCTTTTCACTCTCTGACACATTAGCTCAGCGTGTCTCTTTACTGAGCTAAGGGTCAGGGATTCAATTTCCAGCATGGCCGAAAAGTTGATCATTGGTGAAATGTAGGTTCACCCTTTCACAATGATAAATTAACAGCCAGGGACTGGATGTTGTGCCTGTCCTAATCTTAAGTTAGATTATAAGAAGCTATGATAGGCCTAGTAAGCCGATACCTAATGGAAATATATATGACTTGAATAAAAAAACTGACACAGACCACAGGCTGGAAATAGCAATGGATATAAAGTAAAGTTTATATTTTTTTCATTGCATGGATGAATCCAAAATCTTCTTTGGTTATCTCTCTTATATTTGTAATAATAATAGAGAACCAAATCCTCCTCAATATTCGAGTCACCAGACATTATATTAATAATATTAAGTATTATAGAAGCCCGAAGGAGGTGGTTGCAGCTAGATAGCACAACATTTATTGAAATTCCGCCACTTTTGAGTAGCACTGTGTTCAAAACATAAGTAACAACCAGTTACTGACCACTTTATGACTTCAATCACTAACCAGTCCATTCACAGTTTAGATCCATGGGTTGGAGGCCTTCGAGTTAATATTGCTGTGCCTTTAATACCAATAATTGTTTGTTACATAAAAATGAAAAAAAAGGGGGTAACTTTTTGGTGACTCTCCATAATATAAAATATTATTTTTACTAGAACTGTTTATGCTAATAACTAAATAACACAAAATTTTTTAGTTGTGTGATTTAGTAAAACATATTAAAAGCTGGGAAAGATACTCATGAGTTGTATTTTTTTCTGCAAACTAACCAAAACTGATTCAGTTGCAGTAGGTAAATTTAAATAAACAAAAAACTAAACTGAAATTTAGTTTAAAAAAATGTAAAAAAAAAGAAATAATATAATGCAAATGTACAGCTCAATAAAAAAGCAAGAAATATTCAATAAGTTTAGAAAAGAGATTAAATTCTAAATGTGATATTTTAATATTAATATAAAGGGAGCATTGTAGATAATTTTCACAACGTTTAAAATTGATGTGTTAAAATTGGAAATTTTTTACATTAAGTTTAAATTTCAAACTTTGATTTTGCCGAGTTAGGAGTTGGGAGTAGTTATTGTATTGAACTGGAACCTCTGATGTAAGATCCTGTCTTTGACATTCGAAGGTTTTGAGATTGGTTCAAAATTTGAAAAACATCGGCTACGCTAACACTAACTTCTGGAAGACAATTATTGTAATATGTATCTTTTATAATTTTCTAAAAAACTATTTCTTAACACCAAATTGTTATTAACAGTTTACTTTATTGACAAAGTATGTGAAAGGTCGCTTAGAAGAAGGGATCTGCATTAGTCTGGATAAAGGATGTGAAAAAGTGCTCCCATTGCAAGATTCAAACCTAAATCTTCCCGTCACAAGCACTCCAGTCCATTGCGACACTGATGCTTGTAGAATGTGTGACCACTGGTGCAGCTAGTAGCTTTGTTGAGAAATGTTCCACTGTAAAATCCAGGAATTCCAGAAACACCTCAGCAAAATTTTGGCACGGATAGAAGCAAGAACACTGTGGAGGCCTTGACATTGTGTTTGATCTTGTTGCACTCTACTTCAGAGGTCAAGGAACCCCTTTGCAGCAGTGTTGTAGCGTGGATAGAAACAAAAAATTTTGTACGCCTCAACAATTTGTATGATATGTTGTGCTCTACTTCATTGGTCCAAGAACTCCTTCACAATAGAATAGTAACATGGATAGAAAAAAATAACATTGTAAAAGCCTCCAGAATGTGCATGATCTTTTTGCACCCTAATTCACTGTGTAAGTCTCGACATTGTGTGTGCGTGATCTTGTTCCGCTTTACTTCAGTGCTCCGGGAACCCCTTTTTGTCAAAGTTGTAGCGCATATAGAAATAAAAACATTGTGGATTCCTCAACAATGTGTATTCATTACCTCATTTCACTCTACTTCAGTGGGCCAAGAACTACGTCGCAATCGAATAGTAACGTGGATATAAACAAAAATATTGTGGAGGCTTTGACGTCGTTGTGCGTGATATCGTTAGAGCTCTACTTGAGACAATCTACTCTCACTCTGGTTTTAATAAAGTTAGATATGAGTAACTAGGATCTTACTAAAAGTAAGGTATCAGGTGTGAGTACATCTTCTATGTTGAGCAATTTAATAATAATAATTACAGAAACCTGTTGGTTATAGATTGAAGAAGGCGCAGTTTGAACTGTATAAGAAGGCTATGGAATCCAATCGACTTAAGATGATTCATGCACTAACTAAGCAAGATCAGTCGTTCATTGATCAGCGAGGTAGTGAGACGGGTAACCTCCAGATAGCTATCTACAGGTTAGCAACTTGTAAACTAAGAGCTCTACTCCATGATAATACATGAGTAACTGTTTTTAATGGCATGCATGAATGAACTGTATAGCTTAGGGTAGGGTGGTCCAATGCTTTTCATCCCAAGGGCTAAAGTTGATTATCAATTTGTACTTCCAGCCAAAGATATATTTAGTAATACCATCAGCTGAATATAGGCCTACACATTAAATATGCACGCACACAGACTTTTACAAGACAACTTAGCATTACAAATATATATATTAACACATATTTTTATTAATCAAATAAATGCAATCATGACCTTTTTAAAACATCATCATACACAGTTTCCTGCCACTGGCAAGGTCTGTCTCAAACATTACCCTCTCCATGTTTTCTTCTGTCCACCTCCCTCATCTTCTTCCACGTCAACTCAATCCTCTCCTCTCCCCCCCCCTACTCCCTTCAACCATCTGTCCCAGGGTCTTCCTTTTGGCCTCCTGCCCGCCACCTTCATATCGAGCATCCTCCTTGGAATGCTCCCCTCAACCTCTTCTTCACCTCTCCATACCACCCCAATCTCGTCTTCACCTCTCCATACCACCCCAATCTCGTCTTCTATATTTTATCCTGCAGAGGTTCCTCCATCACTCTCTCTCACCCTGTCCGTCCTAGTCACTCTAAATGATAAACCTTAGAGATGAATTTAAGAGCATTTTATACCAGTATTTTTCATTTTTTAACCACTGATGCTATGCTACAACAGCGTAATTGTCATTGCCGCTGTGTTACAAGTGTATTCGCCCTTGTCATAGGACCATGGAGGAGGCAGATTCACTATTTGACCTACTGCTCCATTACCGAGTCGAGACAGAAGACTCTGACTGCAGCTCAAGGGGTGAAAGCGATGACTTGTCTCAAGTGGAGCTGACGGTCCAGGACATCGTAGCCGAGGGTACCAAGCGACCCAAAGATGATCGTACAGTAATCGAGGAACTCCGTACCTTAAACCACCAGCTGCGGTCATTGGTGGTCCAGCTCGTGACGCAGCTCGATGCCTGTACAGCAGAGGCGGACATTTTGCGGGAGCGTGTTAGGACCTTGGAGGCCGCGGATGGTCCACGTTCGTCGCTCCAACCCTCTGCGAATTCATCAAAGGGTGGTTTGCATGTTGTAACAGACTCACTAGGAGGGAACTCGTCGCCATTCGTGTTCTCACCATGCGGGGAACTGAGCCCAGACGTTCCAGAAACTCGACTCACAAGAGAACTTCCTGTACTGGCCCCACTTGAGATGCCCACGTTCGACTTCTCGGGGTTTATGAGACACGCTCAGGAGGAAAATTAGTTACATAGTTATGCGTCGCTTTTGTGGATAATTTATGACCAACTGATCCTTGAACACTTGAGTGCACTTTTAATGAAAAAACACTTGACTCCATTCGATAACTTAATCATTTGAATGTTAAAAGTCACACTTTTAACTTATCCATGGACCAAGTTTGTATTTAACTAGAGATGTCACACCTCTAATTCTTACACGCTAATCTCAATTTTTTTTTATTCCTAAATCTTTTTCCATAACACATAAACCCTTGCATTAAAAATATGTTATTTATAATAAGTGTACTGTTTTGTAGTTTAATTTGTGCAAGGTCAGATCATCACAAAGATCATGTTGAGTACATTTGCAATTTGCCGATAATTAAATGAACTGATAACAAAAATTGATCCGATTAAAAAATAACCAATTTTTTTTTCACTCTAGTGCCAGATTTGATCGCTAAGAAGCAAAGCATCAGGTGTTACATCCCTAGATTAAATGAAGAAATTCTGAATTCTGACTGGAAGGCACATAAATTTAACTACAAATTTCAGTTAACTTAGGTGTCTTGGCCCATATCTTTTACCAAATTTGCGAATGTTAACTTTAGCCATCCATTCAGAGATTTCTCTTTAACGTTTTCTACATCTTTTGTTATCTTAAAATATTCATCATTGCCGACAATAAGGATGTAAATAATTCCACCAATAGGTTTGTGTAAGAACTTGTGTAAATTTGCAAGTTTTAGCAGTTGTTAAAACTTGACTCGAAAATTTGCTAAAACCTGAAAAATTCGAGTATTACTGGTATTAACTTGGTAAAGTCTTCGGACATAATTGTTAAGGTCGATGCTTTGGACAATTTGTAACCACTGCCAAGAATGTTTGTTTTTGATTCAGTGGTGTGTTAGTAACTTTGAAGTTCACTAGTTTTGTTATAACTGCTGCAAATAGTCTTATCGTGTGCCTGAGAAATCAATAATTTTTATAAATTGTGAATATTAAAAATAACTATCTCTGTTGTAAATGTACTTAATTTACTGAAATACAATTAACGAGTAGCTATTAATCGCTACTCAACCCTAATTTTGAATTTTTTCAATAGAATACTTGTCACTTACCAAAACTCAGAGTTTTAAATTAAAGGAATTTTTCATTTAAAATATGGCTAATGCCAAAATGAAGTAGAAAGGCGCTAACACATCCTAATGTAATTAAAATCCATGCTTTAATTTAAAGAAATAATAAAAATTGGAATTATTTAATTTTATATCAAAGTTCCGAGATCAAAGTAAATGGGAAGAGAAACATATCTAGTCTTCCCCACACACGAGAATATTATAAGATAATTGAGGGTTGATTTAGTGGTTTTAAAGTTTCAGAACTGCCATTACCATAAAACATACTATAAAAGAAGGTACAAGAATGGTGGAGAGAAACTCATAAAAGGAACAAACATTACATGGCTTTTACAAAGAAAAGAACACAGTTCAGATTGTTACCATCGGACAAAGAGGTAATGGCTGCCTCTTGAAGAAAATCTTTTGTTACTACCCAACCCTCGACCTAGGTTTTATTCGATCAGAACTCATCAGGGAGGAGTTTGAAACGCATAGCACAACTTCCTAAGAAAGGAAACAAAAAAAAAAATAATTTGTAAAGAATGATGGGACACTTAGATAAGGACATATAAAATATAATAAAATTGCTTCATAAAGCGAAAATAGGTTTTCCTTAGAGATATAGTATTCAGTATGTATGATGTATTACCCTTCAAGTAGGTGGCACCCTTAATAAAATCATTACCAGAATATGAAGGAGAGTTAATATATCCAAACCATCACCAGCTGTTACAACCACCTCAGTGGCATAGTTAGCCAACAGGCTAGTTTCGTGTTTAGCTAGACTGCCGAGAATGGGGAGATTGAGGTTTGAATCTCAGTCGGATGAACTGGAGGGGTTTTTTCTTAAATGGTTTCCCAATCTTCCTCCACACCAATGTGGGTTCACTTCCTCTAAATTCAATCTTCTCAATTCCTAACCCATTTGTGTAACTAAGCGTATAAACCAAAAGGTTAGTAAGACGCGGTGCTAAATAAATAAAACCAGAGCCCACGCAATCCAAGACATCATGCTAACAATAGACTGGATTGAGGGTGACAGGGAAGGTCCAAGTTTGAATACATACCTGGTGCATTGGAGTGCTTTCTACATGTTTATTCCAGAATTAAGGATTCAAAAGTTAAAAGGATATGCGAGAAAATATTTAATATAAGATAAAACTACTAGAAAAAAATATATTTTGTTTTCAATATTTCAAATGACGTTTGTTTTAAAGCTTTAATACTACCCATTGATAGTTGGGAAATGAATAATTATAGGACAAGCTCATCAACCAGGACCCAGACAAGTTTCTGTTTAAATTTTCTATTTTCTCGGAGGTTCATAACTTTTTCAAAGATTCAGATTCAAATTCGTCATTTGATAGTAAAATTAGGATTTGGATTTGTAAAAAAAAAGTGTATTTGATCCAACCCTAGAATTAACTTTTTAAAAACATTGAAATTTATTAAAGTTGGGTCGTATCCACTATTTTATGAATATGAATCTCTACTTTACTTTCACATCTCAAATTTGAATCCAAATCTTGGAAAAAATAATGAACATAAGTGAAAATATGAATATAATAGAATAATATAAAATACAAATAGTAACTAAATGTTCACATTCTTTCCTATAATAAGGTCAGTTAAGTGTTCAATTACTGGTCTGGGGCCTTGTTCATCTTATAATCATATTGTTTCAGAACCATTAATAAGCAGTATTATAGCTCTAAATCAAATTTTAATAGAAAAAATTATATTTTCTTAATAATTTGAGTTTCAAATCTCATATATCCCTAAGGATTTGAGATGTTTGAAGATTCAATACAATATACATAACTTTTTTTATATACATTTTAAGAACTAGGTTTTAAAAACCCGGTGTGATCTCATTTGAAATAAAAATACATCATACAATCAAATTAGATTTTGTTTTCTTAACAATGTTAGCTACTTATCTATTATTTTAATTTAAAAACACGCTTTTTGCCTGACTTTTTCAACTACATAATATGGTTGTTTCCTTGAATAAAAAAATGTGAATACATTTATATGTTGCCCATCTTGATTCCTGCTTGTTTTGCTAATGCTGGAGCTGCAACTTTTGCATCAATCTCAACCAAAGTCGTTCAAAGGGAGACATAGATCCTTCAATATGAGCACCACATACAAATTTTGAAAGTATCGTAATTTCGCGGTGGTTTGAAGAGCATATAAAAAATAGAGCTACATGAGATTTTGTGTGAATTTTCAGGACTGTGTGGTACAAATATGGACAGGTGTTCACCTAAACTTTATGACTAGCACTTAAACCATGTGGTGAATGTTCTATACCAAGAGCTGATACATCAGCTGTATGATTAATCTTTATAATGAAACCTCTATTTTGGTTAACAGTAATTTATTTACATCCTATATTCAATAGCAAATTCATAAAAAAAAAAGCTGTTAAAGGTTTGTTAAGTTATTTTAAATATCTCCTTTCATAATTCTGCATGAAATTGATGAATTAAGCAGCTTAACTTGCTATGATTGAACTAAATTTTTATTTTGTTTTCACGCGCGAAACAAAGCAAATTTGAATTTAAAGAAAAGTCTGTACCTCTTTTTAATGCTGTTTTGCACAAGCCAGTTCAATCAATTTACCACTTTTACTTTCTATTAACACATTTTATGAGATTAAAATAGAATACACAAAACAAATTATTGCATTTAATATTAAATATAACGAATTCAGATTAAATTCACAGATTGGTTGGTAGATTTAAGGTCTGCACCAATAGTTCTTTGATCTTGTTCATATTCACATGAGTGTAAGGCTGTGTTGGGACTAGAGTGAGCATGAGTGTAAGGCTGTGTTTGGACTAGAGTGAGCATGAGTATGAGGCCATGCCCACAATACCAGCGTGTGCTAGGCTGAGGGTGTGGGATCGCTGCCCTTGCTCTCCAGCGAAAACGAAGGTACACGACAGTCAAAGGAGACTCCATCCTCCCGTTCCATCCTGAAGGTCCCCCACATGTGCCCGCTGGGGGCCTGTAGACTCACATGACTGCTGTACTGGAAGGCAGGGAGCTGCTTAGAAAGAAGGGGCTCCTGACCAACAACACCTCGGCCCCGCACTGTCTCCAGGGTGCCAGACAAGCTGGCGAACAACCGAGAAACAGGTTTAAACTGTGTTTACAAGTTTTATACTGTCAACTATAGGTACTGTTATCTAACACCTATTACCTAAATATCCTCCAGTGGCGCTCGCGGAGCTGAACAGAGAGATCTCCGAGGTTCTCCAGTCTGACACTGTACCTCCACCAGAATACAGATGCCACCTGTGACTCTCGGCAGCCCATGTAGAATGGAATCACCGTCACACGCACGCTTTCTGTCGTCTCTCGATGCACCTTAAACACAAAAACACTCAAGTCAGCTTGTGTCACAGGGTCAGTGGATATAGAAACAACTTAAGAGCATGAAGGTGTGAGAGTGTACTTCTGAGAGCTGAAGCCACGGATGGTTCTTGGCTTGCCAAGATCTCAGAGTCTCTCGACCTTTGTCCCCAAGGAACTTGTCGTACAGCTCATGTCTAAGCGGAGGTTTCTCTGAGGCTGTGTAGGGAAGCACATCCTCATGAGACACGTAGTCGAGCCCAGGCACCGCAAACAAACTTCGGGAGCTGTCCTGGTTCCCCAGGAATGTCACAGCCTCAGTCTGTGCACGAATGAAGGGGCAATCCCTGGTATCGATCAGGACCTGCAAAAGAAGGCCAACCAAGTCACGGTACAGGATTGTCCACGAGAGGTGACTTTAAGTGCAGCAGCGGTCATCTCACCAGTTTAAATAGTTAAATTAATTTGACTGTGCGACACCTTAGCTCAGTCAGTAGCGTGTCTGCCTACTGAGCCAAGGGTCCTGGGTTCGATTCCCAGCAGGGACGAAAATTTATCATTGATGAAAATATGGGTTTACCCTTTCAAATTGATAAGTTGACGGCCGGGAACTGGATGTTGTGCCTGTCCTAATCTTAAGTTAGATTATAAGGCAAATGTAACGACGACAGGCCTAGCCAGCCGGTAGTGGAAAAAATATATTACTTTGATAATAAATTGACTCAGGCCACAGGCTGAAAACAGTAGTGGATGTAAAAAAAAATTAATTTAACTAGTTATATAAGTGTGATGGAGTCATATTTTCTATACTATAGGCCTACTATGGCTGTAGCATCGCATATCACTGAAATTTTTTGTTTCCATCAAACTCTCTATGTAAAGAACAGGATATGTTTTAAATTTCTTATAAACATTAGACCAAATAATATCTACTAGCCTCACTCGATTATAGTGTCTTTATTAATGTGAGAGAAAGAGTGAAAATGATTTAAATAAAAACGATAACTGGCCACTCATATTTAATAGGCAGGCTATTGTGAACATTTGACTTGAGATGCATGGAAGGTGCGCTGAAACTTTTGAGTCAAATAGTTTATGAGTAAAAATATAATTGGTTTCCTCACCTGGTAAAACGTTTGCTTAGCCCCTTTCATCTTTTCCTTGTGTCGCTCCTCGAATCCCATGTTGGGCAGGTCTCTGTCAAACACAGCTGCCACCCACGGGAAAAGAACGACCCCCCGGTAACCAAACACACTATGTACAAACATTTGACCTGTGTCATACTCCCCCTCTCTCTTCGGCTCCTCCAGCTTGCCAACCTCTGCCAGTCTGGCGTACATCATCGCCTGGGCTGCCCCCGAGCGGAGGCAAGGCCCCAAAACGCGACGGCGCACAAAGATGAACATAACCTTAAAATTTATTTTGAAAACCGAAGGAAATTTTGATTTCGGGATTGAAGTCAGATGGTTTGTTCAAAACAACATAAATTTTCATGTTATTTTGATAGGAAACGTCTAAAGCGCTGTTTTGACCCACAAACCATTTTGAAAGAAAAAAAAAGTTTTCAGTTTTGAAAAACCTTTATCTAAAGTGCTCAAAGGTCACTCTAAATAATGTTTATTTTCGTCTTGAGAACAAGATTTTCAATTAACATGTTGAGTAACTTGACAGTTGTTTATATCTGCTGATAGAGTTATTATGTTAACGTTTTAAAGTATTTTTTATTACAATTTTAGCATATTAATAAATTAACTAAAAGGTTGGTGTCATAGATCAGGGCTATTATTTTACACCTAATTTATTGCTGAGGGAACTGCAGGCTTACTATTGAGCAACAGCGTTGTCATTCTTTTGTTTTCCGTGATCAGTCTTCTTTTGAATGTATATCAAATTTAGCAATGCTGTGGGCTGTCGTTGTTGCCAGTAATTAATGCTTTTTCCTCCAGCACAGTCATATAGTTACAATTGTCTGAGTCACGTGTTCCTAATAGTTTGCTCAAAAACATTAACATATTATTAATAGGTACTTTGTGTAGAAAAATATGTGTTATTGATCACGTTAAGATTTTATTTGTATGTGTTGGTTGTGTGTTTTGTGTATTTTGACGTAAGGTTGTGGAATTATAGTTGTATGTGCATATTAATATATTTATTTGAATAATAGTGTATTGTTATTAGTTAAAATATAACAAAAAATTATGGAATCTCTAGTTTGTTACAAACAATTACATTCCAAGAGGAAAATATTAAGTAGTAAATAAAGGACAATGGTGTTAAGAGTCTACACCTATTTTTGTAAAGACGGAACTTGTTCAGTAAATCAAGCGGCAATGCAGACTGCAGAAGCTACGGGTGTATCTTATAAGTTAGTAATCTCTATTAAAGAAGAATTCAAAATCAAGGGAAAGTTATTGACACTAATCAAAAAAGTAAATAACTGCACTCAAATGAAGCGTTTGGATAAATGTGACAGTTTTACTCATGCAGCAATTCGCAGAATGTTACATTCACTTTACCGTAAAAATGAATTACCTACCCTAAAGAAAATTAAAGCTTTAATTGATAGTGATAGTGACCTTCCTAATTTTTCATCGACAACACTTCAGAGGTTTCTTATAGATATTGGCTTTAAATTCATTCGACGAAAGCGTAACTCTTTGCTGCTAGACATATATGATATTATTGCGTGGTGACATCGCTACTTAAGAGCTATTAAGAAGCACAGAGAGAGAGCAACAGGAATATTGTTTTCACAGACGAAACCTGGTGCAATTCCGGACACACAACTTCAAAATCGTGGATGGACACAACAATTGCATCATCCTCAAAAGCAAGATGAGAAGGCCTAACTACAGGAAATAAGCTTCGCTCTGGAAAGGGCGGGCGCGTCATTCTCATCCATGCAAGTAATCACAGGCAAACAATATGCTGGCTGTCTTAAGTTATATCTTAGACTCTGAGTTATAGCGAGTAGATTGGGAGCAGACATTATAATCTAAAAACGCTAGTATCGCTGTAGAGTTGCACGCGCTTAATTCAAAAATATTCTATCTAGAAGTGTGAACTGAGTTTTCAATTAATGGTTTTAGGTAATAGCTAAAATTATAAACCCCAACCCTAAGTATAGTAATCAGATAAAATAATTAATAGCTTACAACAAAAATGCCTTTTTTTCTCATATACATAACAACTACAATCTCAACTCGAGCAGGATGGGCTACTCTGGCCACACGGACTTATTGTGATTGGATTAGAGCTGTCACGTGACCAAATATCAGCACTGCTCTCGTTTTACAGCAAACGTGTGAATCCACAGTAAACCGAGATCCCTTGTGGATTTGTCCTTTTACATGTGATAAAGCGACGGTTAATAAACGTATGTGCTCACAAATATTGCACATATTTGGTAAGAAAATTAAACAATTTTTAAGGATAACCCTATTGAAATAAGAGTAGATTTGGACTACCAACCTCACATACCAGAAATCTTCAAATTATGCCAAATGCCTAAACATCACATTCCAGAATGTTGTACATATTTCCTAGACGTTTCTAAAAAATAATATTATACTACTCTTTAATACAGTGTCATTTAAATTATCTAATTATTATATGGTCTAATACTAATGAAAATAAGTTCAATGAATTAGAAATACTACAAAAGAGAGCAATTAAAACTTTATTCAAGCTACCACTTCTTACACCCTCCAAACAGATTTACCTTCAAACAAATATACCACTTTTAGAACTTTGTGCTACCTAAATTCTGCCATGGCAATACAAAAAATTCGTTTGAATAGTATATTAAGTAACATTAATTTTAATTTTAGATCAACCACATTAATAGCCATGTCACCAGGATTTCTGAAAATTGGATTTGGTGCACATCTATTCGAAGAAATATGGCTATAATAGCTTTAAATGGGCAGCTATAAAGAAATATAATAGCTTACTTACACATGTGAGCTCTATCAAGAACCTTTTATAAATTTAAAAAAGAGGCTAAGAAAATACTTTGGAAAAATCTCTCTAATCTCCCCCCCCCCCACACCTTATAATTTTAATGTTTACCTCTTGTGTCATTAAATTATTAACTACCTATTTACTGTATATCAAGCCACCATACTGTATTTTATTTGTATTTTGTATACTTTATCATGTAATAATGTTGTATGATCTCCATATTAATCATGTCTATAAAATGTCTATTGTATTTTAACTTGTGTGTTATTGTTTTGTCTATTCCTGCCAATCGTACCTTCATTTTTTATTATTTTTTGTATATAATCCCGCAAAATTGTATATTTTTTATAGTTATAGTATTTTTTTGTTTGTTTTGTCACTATCCTGCCAAATGTAATTTTATCTGTATAGTTTCCAACAAAGAGCTATTAAAGCTCATGGAAACACTGTTCCAAATAAATAAATAGGGTCGCATTGCATGAGATTTCATCATAATGTCCACGGGCTGCACAAAATAATGGATAGGGCTGCAAGTTTTGGTATGCTTGTTCACAAACATCTTTCATCCTTATGATTATTTTATTAAACTATAAAACTGCTGTCATTCAAAACATTATAAATAAGTATATTCTATTGCTGAAACATTTATATATATGAAGGGACTTTCATTTTTTTAAAAACATTATAATCATTAATATCGTTGATTGTTGGAAAAAAAATCATAGAGAGAATTCAAATTTTAAGCCTAAATTACAGTATATCAAAATTATTTTCCTCAAACAATACTAAAATATTGTGTCTAGTTTGAATACTTTTTCCTTTTATTAATATTTTGTAATCAATGAGAATGTAAATTCTTTTTTCCTATTACATTTTGAACCACACAATTTTAGTGTTATGTTTATCAAGGCATGTCATAGTTAGGGCTTTTGGATTAAGACTATAACTGTCACTGAATAATAACCGCATATAAAAATTACTGTGTGAGTATTTATATTTACAGTGTAGATTACTACCCCCTCCTAAGGCATTAGAAAGAGTTGTATTTTTGAGTGTTACGTCGGGGTGTTAGGTTAGAGTAAGTTTAGGAAGTATATAGTCGGGAGGTATAAAAGTAATGTCGTTCGGGTGATAGTACTATTTGTTGAGGAAAGTTAATATGTTATTTGCTACTTAGGCGAAGTAAGTCATCGTCTTCTGTTAAGGATCCCTCTTAACGAAAAAATGGAGGTGAAGTCCCAAGTCATGTCTTCCCAGGTAATAAGGGTGAAAGTAGCTGGGGAAACTGGGGAAAAGTGGCACTATTTGAGGTCTAAGGAACTTTGAGTACTTACCGAAGCTGTTCTCGGATCGGGGGTAATTATAATGGATGAGTTTAGAAGCTCTAGGAGTGGACGGTGGTGTCTGGAGTTATGTCGGGTGTTTTTAGAGTATTGGCAGGAAGAACTGACCTTGAGAGGTGGGAGGAGGGAGTTTTATAGGGAGGCATATAGGTAAAGATCATTGCAGTCGTATTCTTAGAAGATTTTCCTACCCTAGTGCTTCGTCCTTTAGAGTGAGGTATGGGTTTATTGGTTGGTCCACCCATCGAGATAGTGCTCCTCGTCACGATAGTTGATATTGGGGCAATCGGACGAGTGGTGTTACCAGCGGTGTTGTGGTTGGTTTGTCATCCGGCTGAGTGGAGCTACCTGCAGGATGATGGCCGATTGGGCAGTCGGTGGAGTGACGCTACCCATGAGGTAATGGTTGATTGGACAGTCAAAGGGTATTGCTACCTGGAGTTACACTAGTAAATGATGGACTCCAAATGTATAGATAAGTATGTCACTTACATTATTCTCTCTCCCAAGAAGTCCGATTAACCTACAATCATAATTATGTTTATGAAAATTCTTAAAGCTAATTACAGTCTTGACTGTGGGAAATGAGATAAATGTACTGTAAACAAATGTTAATGAGCCCGAAGAGAAAACAAAACAAACCACAACGTCAAAATGACGAGACTCTAGATAAAAACACAGTTTTGGGACTTCCAGGTATTCAAATTGTTGCAAGGAAGCAAATTTGCATGGAATGTACTTTTAAATTTGAATTATTGTCAACACCTGACTCACTTTGGCTGCTGTAGTGGACCTCTAAGATCTGCCTCAAATCAGCGTCGACAAAGGTACAAAGTAGATCCTGAGTACAATAATTTGACGGTACTAACAATAGCAATATGGGGGTGGTGTAGTTAGTGATGATGGTAGTAGTAATAACAATAACAACAATAATAATAAAGCCTATTCCCAAAAAACAGTCATTGAATAACTTAAGAGAATGTCTACATTTTTTAGCCTAAAACAAACACATTAATTCACTAAATTAAAACAGAAAGCAGATTTAAAATTTATAAAAAATAAAGTAATTTAATAAACCAAGGTTGACAAAGAATTACCTTATGGCTTTAAAGCCAGGGCGTTATACAGTAATCACTAAAAAAGGGAGCACGAGTTTTACTAGTTCGTCGCTAGTATATTACACAGTAACTATCCCCAATGAACAAGCACAGTCTAAGTGAGACAATATAAAAAGGGTATGCCCTAAGAATCCCACCTACCGTCAAGAGTATATTCACCCAGAATATACCCTTGATCTAAGAATCTCCAAAACCGGACCCTCTCAGGACCAAATCCTATTTAAAAGACTTGACGAGACAAAACAAAATAATCCACTTTGAAGTTATTGCTTGTTAAAATTGTTCCTAAATATTTAAACTCAATAACCATACCAGATATAGGTCTAAGACAATAATAATTATTATGAGTTGTTATTATCAGGTCAAACTTTTAAAATAAATATTTTTTGTAAAAGTATATATTGTATATGCAGCGATCCCAGTGATAGCTCATATTACGGTAACTAATGCAAAAAATAAGCTTCAAAGTCAGATAAACCTTAATATGCTGTGGAGAGAGAAGTTTCATTGTGTCATAGGTGAGCCTAGGTTATCATGTGTATTCAAATAATTGTATTAGTTCATCGAGCCCAACTATGCGTACCTTAGAGAGATAGTACATAATTATTTATATATACATATATATTTTTTTTTTCTTAGAACACGCCAAAATGGTTGAATAGTGAATATATAAAAGTAAATAATGAGAAGTTTATCTGTGTTCGAAGATTTTACGTCGTAGGGTATACAGTATTTCAAAAGTAGGTAACTTAAAGCCCTATAAATTTTGTCTTTGTTTAACTTGTATTAAATAATAACACACAACCAATTTAGTGACATAATCCTAACCACTAGCGATGTATTGTTTTATTCACAACACCAGAGATTTGATTTTCAACCGTTGGCTTGCTTGGCATCAACGTTTTCTATTTTTGTTATGAGGAAAACCACTATCAGCTGATTGATGGATGATTAAGAAATTTCATAGTGTTACTTCCTTTAAATCTTTTAGCATTATATAAAAATTCCTTTATGTTTAAAAAAAAGTGCAGTGAAATGTTAAAATATATATAGAACAGACAGAAGCAGGTTAGTTGCCAAACGTAACTCCTAAATTAACATATACTTTTCAAAAGATAATCGTCTTAATGTGTTATAATATCTCACTGGTAAAGTATATTTGTAATAATAGTACAGTTCTCATCCAAATTCAAGAAAATTTTTTTTCACGGAAATAGCTTATATATATACTAAAGTAAAGTATATTTGTAATAATAGTACAGTTCTCATCCAAATTCAAGAAAAATTTTTTTCACGGAAATAGCTTATATATATATATAAGCTATTTCCGTGAAAAAAATTTTTCTTGAATTTGGATGAGAACTGTACTATTATTACAAATATACTTTACCAGTGAGATATTATAACACATTAAGACGATTATCTTTTGAAAAGTATATGTTAATTTATATATATATATATATATATAAATAAAATCTAATTATTGTTGGATCACCTTTTTAAAGTTTCTACAAGTCGAGTCATATTTCTATCTCAGGCTGTATCCGAATAGTCAAGTACACTTGACTTAATGATTTTTACACGCACTTGAGATCGAAGACTCCAACAGACTATTCGAACGGCAAAATATCCTTTTCACACCCTTGAGTCCGCAGTGCTGCTTCCTACCATTGATCTTGGAAACTATTTTAAACTCCATCTATCAGCCCAAATTAGCGTAGACCCCTTACAGATTTGTGGTGACTTACTTTCACTGCACATGACAATTAGCGAAATTATCCAACACAACACAATAAAACTCTACAACATTACAAAACAACCAGTATATTTAACGTACATTATCAAAGATCACATTACTCTACAAGCTCTCTCTAGCAGACGAAAAATTAAACAATTGCCGATCTAACACCACATCGACGGTGTGTCAAGGATATCTTGCTCTCACCCTTGATCTCAAGGGCTTGTGAGGGGTGCATTAGCACACTTCGTAACTATTTGGACGGATCTGCACTTGATCATGTGATTGCTAATGCAACTATCGAGTGAACATCAAGGGTCGATGGTGCGTAAAGTAGACTATTCGGATACAGCCTGAGTGCTTTTTTGAATCGATAATCCATTAGTCTAAATCATTGGTACCAGGGCTGGATCCAGATCATTTTCATAAGGGGATCATGATTATAAATAACATAGTTACTTACAATGTTAAATTTCTGTGTAAAGCCATTTAATAATTTCTCATACATATTTGATCTTATGTATGTTTTAAACCATAATCTTCCTCTACAATTTTTTAAAATCAGATAGTTTTTTTATAAACTATTTGGAGTGGCTCTCCCTCTAAACAATTTTTTGAAAAAAGGTTCACTCTAGAAGCTATGAGTAGTCTTTGCCTTGGTTTAAAATAAAATTAGATTCTTTTATAGATTATAAGCCACCATTTAAAGTGTTCCTCACCTAAAATTTTTTGAAATTTGGATGCCCTTCACAGCTATCAAGAGTGATCCCAACCTTTGTTTTTTAGGATAGTTAGATTCCTCTAGAAGATAATCTTTGAAGGGTTTTGGACCGACAAAATTTTGAAAATTTAATTATTTCAAAAACTATGATGTTTGGGGTGGTCCTCGCCTGAAAATTCTTCAAAATGACATACATCTAGAAGCTATTTGGAGTTTTCCTCCCCTAGACATTTATGAAATTTGGATTACCTTGGAAGCTGCTAATAGCTTTCCTCCCTTGACTTTTTCTGCCAGTTCGATAACTTAAGTCTAGTAGTTATTTAAAGCGGTTTTCTCCGGCAAATTTTTCACAATAGAATGAATCTAGAAGTCATTTGGAGTTTGATTCAAGGCCATCTTTCAGCTTCATATTTGATAATATCGGAGGATTTGAAATATATCTAGGGGGGGATTTATTCCTGGGCGGGGCAAATTATTTCCAAGGGGTCAGAGTCCCCCACAGTTCCGCCGCTCCTGCCATACACACATACTCTTTATTCGGTATTCGTGAATGAACTGTTCTCAGGTGATGATTAGTCTTCTTTGATGTTTGGTAGTTTACCATTTCTATGCGGAACAATGTTCGTTACTCGATATGCATGACAAATATTCTTGCATCAAAACAAATATTTTTTTCCACACTTGCATGAGCCATAATAAACATTTATTAGACATGGACGAATAACGCACCTGTTCGAAAATGGAATAAACGTGGACGAATAATGCACATGTGGAACCGGCTTAAGAGGTGTCTGCGCATAAAAATACAAAATATTGTATAATTTATCTGTGTTGTATTTTCTTTTTAAAATTTGGACTTTGATTTTCTTTTTTGTTTTAATTTTATAACTTTCAGGAAGGGGGGGTGTCACCCGACCC
>CABFWO010000811.1:53735-102748 GCA_902155825.1 Timema genevievae | reverse complement strand
CCCAACCCACCTGGGCAATATCTAAACCCCCAAAATGGCGGTTAAATTGTCTCTTGAATCTAATACCACAGGCTGCTTCACTACCACTGCAGGTAATACAATATAGGTATTCATTGAAAAGTTAGTCTTATGTGAATGGAAGTATGTTGGCCTACCAAGTTTATTAAAATATTATTTGAGTGCAGTGCCTTTGATAGCATCTGACAAACACCTTATAATTTTAGCTATTCAAGCTAATTCCTAAAAGTTTATAGCAATTATTATTATTATTATTCTTTTACAGTGGTTGACCACAGTGCCACGATGTACGCCACGGCTTATTACCCACGCCACAGGTGGCATCTCCCCAAGGAACACGATCGTAACTTTGTGGCAGCTTTTTTCCACATGGCGACCATCGCACTCACCTGCACTTCGCTAGCCCAACTGGGCTGGTTCCACATCCGCGGCGGCCAGTGTTCGCCTCATCTTGCGGTCTACCAGTTTTTCAACCTGGGCTACATGGACAGTGATCCTCAAGAGGGTGCAGTCCCTGTCACCTTACACTTCTACCCCACTACTGGTAAAACTTGATACTGACTTAGTATAACTTGTACCTGGTTTAGCTGTAGCTTAGCCAGATAATACCAATATGCAACTTGCACTGGAGGGCACACTTTATAAATCTTGTCTAGTTTACCTGGGACGAGTAGGTCAAGACTTGAATTTTATCCAAGTGTACTTAGGTGGCTTTTACTTATCGTTTCCCCACTTTCCCTCCCCATAAATGTGCATACCCTTTTAAATTATACTTTCCTGCTCCCTACCTCATTACTATAAATGTGTGGATGACCCAAACGAAGAGTGAGACGCAGAGCGCTCAACTTAATAGGCATACTTTGTCTGTGTGCATGTACATTTGAAGATACACACCGATTAAGTATATTCAGAAACATGCCTTTACCAATCTAAGTATCTTTTGCCCATTTGTACTCATGCTTTGAATCTAAAAGGTTTTCCACTCTCCCTCTACACAAATGTGGATACACTTCCTATAAAAATAACCTTACTCATCTCAAAAAACCATTAGCTTGACAAGTACATGTGTGTAAACGGGTAGTAAAACACAATGATAGACAAAACCCAACCTTAGCGTGTAGCTGAATTAATATGTGGGCTACTCTTAAAAATAGCTCTGAAATTTGAGTAGCTTATGTACTTTTATGTCGCTCAAGCGATTACATCCATGAATGTAATATTGGGATTAATTCTAGAAAGCCTAGTTTGTGGTATTTTTGGTTGTTCTTAGATTGGTCATTTAACTATTTTATCTTCAGGGTAGGAATGAAAAGAGTTGTTAGAGGAAGTGCAAATATACTAGTCTGGAGGAAACAGGAAAACCATGGGGGAAAAAAAAATTACATTTGTAAACTTGAACCTCCTTTCCATTATCAATCTTATCAATTGTGGGCCCAGCACTGTGCACCATGCAACCACTTTTGCAGGTTCCTAAACTGTATATACACATTTCAGTGCGCGACTTAGCCATGTTGGTGTCGAAAGAGCTATATTTCAGATGTGCAGTGCTCGACTTGCCTCTAGTGGAACTACAAGCGTTGTTGTGTTTCAGGCGTGCAGTGCTCAACTTGCCTCTAGTGGAACTACAAGAGGTGTTGTGTTTCAGGTGTGCAGTGCTCGACTTGCCTCTAGTGGAACTACAATAGTTGTTGTGTTTCAGGTGTGCAGTGCCCGACTTGCCTCTAGTGGAACTACAAGCGTTGTTGTGTTTCAGGTGTGCAGTGCTCGACTTGCCTCTAGTGGAACTACAAGCGTTGTTGTGTTTCAGGTGTGCAGTGCCCGACTTGCCTCTAGTGGAACTACAAGCGTTGTTGTGTTTCAGGTGTGCAGTGCTCGACTTGCCTCTAGTGGAACTACAAGCGTTGTTGTGTTTCAGGTGTGCAGTGCCCGACTTGCCTCTAGTGGAACTACAAGCGTTGTTGTGTTTCAGGTGTGCAGTGCTCGACTTGCCTCTAGTGGAACTACAAGCGTTGTTGTGTTTCAGGTGTGCAGTGCCCGACTTGCCTCTAGTGGAACTACAAGCGTTGTTGTGTTTCAGGTGTGCAGTGCTCGACTTGCCTCTAGTGGAACTACAAGCGTTGTTGTGTTTCAGGTGTGCAGTGCCCGACTTGCCTCTAGTGGAACTACAAGCGTTGTTGTGTTTCAGATGTGCAGTGCTCGACTTGCCTCTAGTGGAACTACAAGCGTTGTTGTGTTTCAGGTGTGCAGTGCTCGACTTGCCTCTAGTGGAACTACAAGCGTTGTTGTGTTTCAGGTGTGCAGTGCCCGACTTGCCTCTAGTGGAACTACAAGCGTTGTTGTGTTTCAGGTGTGCAGTGCTCGACTTGCCTCTAGTGGAACTACAAGCGTTGTTGTGTTTCAGGTGTGCAGTGCCCGACTTGCCTCTAGTGGAACTACAAGCGTTGTTGTGTTTCAGATGTGCAGTGCCCGACTTGCCTCTAGTGGAACTACAAGCATTGTTGTGTTTCAGGTATGCAGTGCTCGACTTGCCTCTAGTGTATCTACAATAGTTGTTGTGTTTCAGGTGTTGTGTGTGCGACCCCAGAGATAGCCACTCTCATGAGGCTCCTCATCCTGCTGTGTTTCATGGCCATGATATCCTCCCTGGTCGGTTTCTTTCTTGACATTGTTGGTCCCACCAAGAAGATTTTCAAGATAATCCGTAGGAATTCAGTCCCTAGCATCTTTACAGGTACAACTTTTGATATAGTATTTTGAGAGCTCTGAGGCACAAATATGGGACAGTAACTACCACAGATCAGTGTGGCAGTTCAATATGTATTACACATGTCTAGAGAGTAGGGATGGGACCCTAGAATCCTTAAGGATATTCAAGGATTTGAAAATATTTCGGTTTCGACACTAATATATATATAAAATTCTTGAACAGAAATTTGCTATAGAGCCTATAATACTGCTTATTGGTAGGGACATGCAAAATTCACATTTGCGATAAAGTGATTGTTTTTACACGAGCTCTACTGTTTTCATGTGAATAACACGAATTTAAGGTTTTTTTCTTAAATACAATTTCTTTGGAATTTGGGCAAATACCACTAAATCCAATATAATTTTCATTGAGGTAACACTGGCGATAGAGCTACGTTGGGGCTTACGTTTGTATGGATAGTTTCAGTTTTTGCTGATTTTAAAGGTATAAAAGGGATCACAGGATATAAAAGTATTTTCATAGATTTAGTTTGTTATTTTTATAGTTTTATTTTGTAGTTTTATTTGATAGTTGTTTTGTCTTCTATGATGACATGTTTCAATGTTAATATTGTTTGGTCTAAACATACATTGATAATCGATTATTTCGATATTGCTATTTGTAAAACTGGAAGGTATTGATATTGAGATATCGAGTTTGACATTACTAAGCATGAAATGTTTTGTGCATATTTATATTTGATTTTTCTCTGAATATGTAAATAAATAGTTAAATACACAATATGGACAAAAAATGTAAACAGCTATGTCATAGTTTTTTTTATGTATATTAATTTGACTCATATTTACATAAATAATATCACTTTCAGCATATAATATCATCGCTTTTTGAGAAAAATAACACCACCTTTCCCCTAAAAATAACCCCCTAAAAATAAACTCACCTTCTGCATGTCTATAATTATTGGTTGTTCTGAATCAATTTAAACATAGAATGAACTTAGGTGCCAAACCAGTAATTTAATACTTAACTAAACCTGCTTCAGTGGCCGCATGGTCTAACGCGCTAATTACATGTTTGACTAGACTGTTGAAGATGGGGAGATCGGGGTTTGATCCTGGACGGGTGCACTGAGGTTTTTTTTCTTAAATAGTTTTGCTCTCGTCTTCTACACAAATGTGGGTGCATTTCCTCTAAATTAAACCTTCCTAATCCCTAACTCATTAGTGTAATTAGTACATAGGCGTATAACCCGAATGGGTGTTAAGACGTGCTAAAAAAACAACACTTAACTGAATGAATGGATTATAAGAAAGAATGTTAAAACTTAGAAAGTTACTATTTATATTTTTTTTTATTATTATATTATATATTTTTCCTCTTATGTTAATAATTTTCTTCAAAATTCAGATTCGGGATTCAAAGATAAATTGGAGATTTGGGATTTGGATTCGTAAAACAGGGGATTTGACCCAACTCTACTAGAGATCAATTATTGTAGTTAACTTCGAATTTACCCGCCTCGGTGGCGTAGTTGGCAAACGCACTAGTCGTGTTGAGCTTGACCGTCGAGGGCGGGGAGATCGAGGTTCGAATCTCGGTCGGGTGAACTGGGGGTGGTTTTTCCTAAATGGTTTTCCACTCTCCCTCCACGCTCTTCCTCTAAGTTCAACCTTCCCAATTCCTAATCCATTAGTGTAATTAGTACTTAAGCGTATAACCCGAACGGGTAGTAAGGCGCGGTGCTAAATACAAAAAAAAAAAAAACTTCGAATTTGTATCATACCAGGCATGCTTTGTCCCAGTATATATTTACTTTCATTGTCACCAGAGGTGCTTAGGAAACCCTAAGGCAGAAATCCTTAGTGATCTAGCCCACAACCTGAGGCCTAAAGTCGGTGTGAATCTGTGAGACCATAGAGTTGCTGTTAATTATACAGATTCTTCATACAGGATGTGACTTATTTCATCTGTATTTGTGATGTAGTCAACTCTGGTTTTAATGAACTCGGTTGTAGTGAACATTCGGATACAGTGAACCTAATTCATTGGTCCCAACCAACGTATATTTCAATGTGCGGTAAAAAATGTGTTTATAATGAACCCCCAACTTCGGTGTTAATGAACAGAAAAATTGAAACTTTTAATAAAAATTGTCATTCTAACATCATAATTCTTTAAAAACATAACTTTTTGGTTGGTTAAACTTGAAGACACCGATTCTCTACCTGAGTTCTCGTTTAGGTAACACAAAGCTTGACTGAAAGAACAGAATGTGGAAAAGGAATGCAGGGGGGAGGACTGAGCTTAAACATTCACTGCACTCATTGACCTGGTTTAAGTTTTATTACCCTTGTCTACGGCAAGTAAAGGAAGACAGTCTTCTGAGTTGTATTAATACAACAGGAGTTACAGGACAGTGAATGACAGTCTCTGGCCATTTAATAATTGTTTTCACTAATTTCTTTCTTTGAGAGGGTATATGAAACTCAAAAAATCAGACTTTTCAACTCATTTTAATGTTTTGAATTCACGGATTGTGGAATAAAGTGTGGAAAGAGCACAAACTCTAGAAAATGATCTGAAAAAAATTATTAACTAAAACAGTATACATTAAACAGCAGCATATAACTGATTTTGTTTGTCACTAACCCACTACTTCCAGATTAAAAAAAAAATTAGTTTTAGTGAACTTTGGACATAGTGTACAAAATATCTGAGTCCATAGAGGTTCATTATAACCAGAGTTGACTGTATATTCTGTTCCTTGCAGTCGTTTGGGTGGTGGTGATTGTCGGGATATGCTACTATGTATCCATCAGACTTACCACAGTTGTCCAGAACATGAATCCAGAATCTGAAGTTCAAGTCTCCTATGAGTATGGTTGCTACACCATCACTGCCGCAGGTAAACATAATATATTATACATATAGTTGTTGAATAGAACACAAACATCATTCATACACAAGCTTTATCTGTGCACAGTCCACTTTGTTTTGTTACTAGAGCAGACAAGTATTCCTTCAGCATTTAATATCCTTTTAATTAGGCCTGGGTAATCTCTAATTACTTGGGTTATTTTACTTTCGATGATTACAAAGATATTATGTTTTAACAACACTCGAACCACTAAGTAATTGTTTGTGCCATTTTTAAATTGTTCAATATAGAGTGGACTTAGACAAGTTTGAGCAAAAATTTTTATGTTATTTAAAATATCTCTGGCTCTACCATATAAAATAATAGAAAAAATCCATTCCACATACACATTTTGAAATTTACACACAGATACCCCAAATAAAGATAAAACTCGCTTAATCTACATAGTTGTAAATAGTTTACCCAAACTTAACAAAATTAATTAAGAGCTAGGCTATGGCTATATTGAAAATAATAAGTCCTATACTTAAAGCTAAAAAATAGTCTGTAAATAACTCCTGCATATCCTGATTTGTAGCAAATGATATATCATTAATCCAATTTGGTCAAATGAAACGTTTATTTCATTGGTTGGTTTAGTCAAAATAATATAAAAATAATCAAACATTAAAAGAAAACATTTGACATAACAAAACTAAATATACTTGCTTGGTATTTACTATTTGTTTCACATAAATTTATCCATTGTCGTTTGTTGAAATAAAGTTGATATATTTTGCCACCAAGTTTATTTACAACCAATATCTGTCTAGTTATATAAATCTTGCATTTATAAAGCAAGCCACAAAAGTAGTTAGTCTGTTTGCCACTAGAGGTCGGTACTTTTGAATAAAATCAATAGACCTAGCTATTTTGATTGAAATTGAACTCACTTATTACAATGTTTTCATAGTCAATTTTATTTAACACTAAGGCATAATAATATAAAAATATATTTTTTGTTTCCATACAAATCATGTTTTATTTAAAATTATTTGGATTTGTCTACATTTTAACTTGATTTTATTATATTAGTTTCTACATGTAGGGCTTGTTCTAACCCAAGTTGAAATCTCTTACTCAAGAATTTAGAAATAAATTTTAACCATTTTAGTGCCACGTCTATTCCAGAATTTGTGTGCGAAGAATGCCAGAGGCTTGTTAGGTTTTGTTTGTGAAGAATGCCACAGCTATTTCCTAATTTTTATAAGGGTTTGCAAGAAAATTCACCAAACCTTTATTTATTAAGTGATTATTTTGATTTTTCAATCATTTTAATCCATATATACTGTTCTTTAATAATAATAAAATAATACAATTTAATTAAAATTATTTAATTTCCAAATTTCAAATTTTTTAAAAATTTAAAATTTTGAATTTTTTTTCAAAACTAAAGCTAACATATTTAAAAAAAAGAAAATTATATATACATTTCATTATTATTTTGCTGTAGTGCATTTAGTTCTATACAAGAAATAAAGTTTTGAATATGTGAGATATATATATATATATGAGATATTCAAATAGGAACTACAGGAAATTTTTATTTGATATCATACATTAGATACTTTTGGGCTGTTGGTGACCTGGCGTTCTAGGGGTAAGGTGTCGGACTTCGGTGCTGGGGGTCCGGGATTCAATCCTCGGTCCAGGCACAGATTTATCTGATTGCCAAACCCTTCCTTCATCTCTGACAAGATGTGTATTAATCACATGTGAATGTGAGGAATGCCAGGCCTCCACCGTGGTTCGAATTCCACGTTAAACTGTAGGTCCTCCATTTTAACTCACAATCACCCTACCATTACACATTAGCGTAAGTGCATACAACCCGAACGACTAGTAAGACACGGTGCTGCTAATAATAATAATAATAATAATGATAATGATAATGATAATGATAATGATAATGATAATGATAATGATGGTGATGGTGATGGTGATGGTGATGGTGGTGGTGGTGGTGGTGGTGGTGGTGGTGGTGGTGATGGTGATGGTGATGGTGATGGTGATGATGATAATTCACATTTAGACATAACATGAAAATCTAAATATTAGAGCCTAGGTATATTTTTCTAAACTCAGAACAATTTAACCCGTACATTTGAAAACTACTTACAAAACTGTTTATATCAGTATTAATGTTAGCCATACTTATGTTTTTCCATGCAGCTCGTATGTAGACTGGCATTGCACTTAGCACATTGAGTACATGACCTTGTAATTGTAAATGTACTGAACTCCCGGTTCCAATAACAACTATTATGTTTGATTTTTGTTGCCAACCATATATATAATAATAGAGGGAAATGTCCTCTTTACAGTTTTATATGACACTATTACACTTTCTATAAGGTAAAGTGAGGACTACTGGAAATCTGGAGAGCCGACCTCATCGGGTCTGGCACTTTTAACGGTAGTAGACAGAGCATATCAGATCGGATCGTGACACTGTTAGTGATAGTAGGTGGAGCCTATCAGATCGGATCGTGGCACTAAAAGGGTTAAATGTAGATTTTCTAACTCAAATTTTGAATTTTTGCTAATCCTAATACTGACTTCTAGATTGAACCATAAATAACTAATGATTATTGATTATTACTATTCATTAAGGGTGTTCAAAGTCCACTTTTTCAAATCAAAGCAAACTCGAATAGAAATTGGTATATCGAATATTCTTAAAGTCAAATCGAGGCTTGAATATTTTTCATTACTTTTTAATGCTTGAACAATATTATTTAGTGGCTTTATATAACTTTATCCACTAAAATAGTTTGGATTTTTTTTATTGCATGATTATTTGTAATATTTCGTTTTATTCTGATAAATCAAGTTGATATTATTACAACTTACAATTCAATTACTTCTGATTTCTTACACAATAATATTATTTTGAATTATAATTAACAGCTCAGATTGGTAAATAATTGATCATAAATTTAGTATTTTAGCTGTTAATATTTTTATTAGCTAAGCTTTGTAAGTGTCAAAGCTGTTATTCTTTTCAAAGCAAAGTCAAAGTTGTTATTAATTTGTTTTGAAGCCATGTTGAAGCATCGCACACCCATACAATTCAATAATCAGTCTATTTTTTAATTCAACAGGATATTAGTTGACATTTCTGGGATTTCAGACTGCTGAAACCCTTTGCTGCCTCCCTATTTGTACCTGATATCAACTTACCATTTTCCAATGAATCTTATTCTTGTTAGCTTTTTAGTTTTTACCTACTAACATTTGACTCTCTAAAGAGTTTTGTAACAGGAATAAGTTTTGTAGATCATGTGCTGCTGCAACCCTGCAATAATCATGCACATCAACTCTGTTAATGTATTTGTTGATATCGGCAGGGGTGGTGGCAGTGATCGCATCGGCTTGCAACCTATTCCAGCCGCACTCTTCGTCGGTGCAAGAGATCCCTCGTCGGCGCCTGGTGGAAGATTGGGAAGGCCCCGAGTCCTTCGTGATCAGTGGTCCTCGGTTGGTCGACACCCCCCTTGAGAGCCTTCCTCCACCCCCTTATACACCGTGACTGCGACCTGTGGTGTAGCCGTCAACCCTTTTGGGATGATGCCAATCGGAAGGTTCAGTGTCCGACCAACCCTCACAGATCTATGAAGAAACAGTCATTTAAGGACAAAACATTGAAAGGAGGAATATTTCTGTTGGCTGTGACACATTGAATCTCATTTTAATTCCATTTTACTTTCATTTTACTTTAATTTTATGTTTGAACGAAAGAACAGAAAGGATAAATAAGCTCAGACACCATGGCTCTCCCAAATTGAACACACAAATCACACCTTAAAGTGAAGCTATTGGCCAAAATTACTAACCATTTAATATTTAGGAGTATACCCTTAAAAGCTTTTAACCTGAAAAATATTAAAATATATGAAAATAAATAAAAATAAAATTGTTTTTCCCATATTTTGAATTTAACATTTATGTAGAGCCATTTTGATTAGAGATCTCACGATTCCTCTTTTTCTTGAGTCCAATTCTTTTAGTCGATTCTGATTCCTCAACATTTGTAATTTAAATATTTTTCTGTTAATTTATATTCACATAATTGTTATTTATGTACTGTACTGTTTCCAGCCTCTGGCCTGGGTCAGTTTTTTATTCAACCTACATATTTTCCACTACTGGCTTAATAGGCCTGTTGTAACTTCTATTTATATGCTGTAAATTAAAAATGTAGATATTAAATATTGTCGGACACCTTAGCATAGTTGGTAGCGTCTCTGCCTACTGAGCTAAGAGTGCTGGGTTCGATTCTCGACATGGAAGAAAATTCATCACATGAAAATATGGGCTTACCCTCTCACATTGATAAATTAACGGGCAGGACTGGATGTTGTGTCTGTCCTAGTCTTAAGTTAGATTATAGGGCACATGAAGCTACGACAGGCCTAGCAAGCCGGTAGGGGAAAAATATATGACTTGAATAAAAAACTGACCTAGGCCACAGGCGGGAAACAATAATTGATTAAAAGAAAAAATTACTAAACTGCCATGCTTGATTTGTGCAAGATTACTAGAACACAAAGGTTTTTTTTGATACACTTACAGTTTGTGAGCACTAAAGTGATAACTTCAAAAAACCAGTAATGGACACAATGAAAAATAACCTAATTATATCTCGCTATTTGGAACTAAGAATCGAGTTATTGAAAATCATGTTATTTAGATCACTTATGCTTATTGTGGTTCAGCCGAACATATTAACATGGAAAACTTAACATTTCAAACCCAGACCATTAATTGAGTGCTTAACTGAATGACACACTAAGCCTGTGCAAACTTTTGAAATTTCAAATTTGAGTCTGAATCTTACTAAGATTCTGATTCGGTTCAAAATTTTGAATCTTAATATTGGGAGATTCGGATTTGATTTGAGATTTTAATCTAAATAAATCTTAGATTCTAATTCGTTGGGCTTAGCTCAAGATTCATATCTATAAATTCTTACTTACTAAACAAATTAATACATTCAAACCGGAAACCAGTGGCCTGTTAGAGTGAATAGAGGACTCGACTTTAGTTCCAGGTCATAAAGGAATGATGTGAAGTAGGTCTACTTGTTTACGGCAGTGAATATTTGTATGGTACTTTAGTAGCCAGGCCCACCTTTAAGTAAATATGAATCAACCTTTACACTGTGATTAAAATGGTAGTGTGATTTTTGTTTTTCACCTTTTGTGAAAGTGCTATCGATTATATTAAAAATAAACTTAGGATGTGTCTAAAATGTGTATTAACATTTTTTCAAAGATTTTATTATTAAATTGGACTCTGAAACTTAAAACAGCAAAATATTCAACAGAGATTTGATTTGAAACTTTATCATGGTAAGCCTAAAATAAATTATTAGATTCAGATCTTAACCTATTTTTAAGTCTGGGATTGGACTCGGATTCAACTAGAAATTTTTTTTGGCGTAAAATTTGATTTGGATTATACTAAAAAAAAATTTTTAGGTGCAAGATTTGACTCAGATTTGATTTGAGTCAGCCAAGATTTGGATTTGAAATTAAAAATTATGGATTTGCACAGGCTTGAATCACACCATAAAACAAAAGTAATCATTTTGTTAAGAATTTTTTTTTTAAACTTAATTATTTATGGAACAAAATCAGAATTGAAGGGAAAAAACATTCCAATGTGGGAAATATTTCCTCTTTAACTTAGATTTTATAAAACTCGGTTTCAATGACCTTGGTTAAATTTTAAAGTGAGAATGTTTAAATGAAGACTCATTTTTTTAAAAAGGAATAATTGACTGAACTCAATTTAATTTTCAGTCATTTGTAATTTTATTTTATTAATGTTAATAAGAATTACTTTTACATTTTGAGCATCCATATTCATGTTAATAAAACAGAAAATTCTTGTGGGGGTTTAATGGTATTATAACTTATAGACCAAAATATCTAATTAAATATAATTTAATTGTATAAGAACAGAAAACAAATAAGTACAGAAACACTAACACATATTTACACACACTTCAGAAGCAACAGCTTCCTGTTTAGTCTTGCTGCTACTACTACTATTACTTCCTGCGTAAGATGAAATGATAGCATTTAAATATTGAAGTGTGTGTAATGTGTGTTAGAACACACATAAAAATAAAAAACATTAGTTCTCAACAATTATATTATATTTATATAATTATTATACTTGACTTAATGCATTTTATTTCATACGAATTTCAGATAAATAATGTAAAGTTTGTCTTTATTCTTCCGAGACCACCTCTGAAGGGTTCATTTTGCTGACCATATGACACCCTCTATTCACAAATGTTGGCACTATCTTTGCCAACATATGGTGGACACTCGGTCAGTTCAGCTTGCTTGTGGGCTGACACCATAAGAGTGGAGCTTTATTCTTGTGACCAATTCTTATGACAATTTATTGAAGAAATTTTGGTTTAATTTAAGGGGGATAGTCAGCACACTTGTTTTAGTGATACTGAATTAAAGATTGTTTAGAAACACACAAACATATTTTTAACATATTTTTGGACAGTCAACCTTACAGTCCAACCAAGAGAATCAAGTCCATTCTCTCAGCTTGAAGAAGCTGTTTGTGATAGTTAAAGCTTGTCTTTCAAAATGTTTTCGTGTTTTTTAGTGTTTTATATTAAACATTTATATTCTACTATCACTAAGATAAATGCTTTGGCTCCTCCTAATATGGGTGTACGAAGCTTCGAAAACTTACACTTCACTTCAAATATTTATTCGCTTCGACTTTGATTCAAAAGTAAAATTCTGGATTCAACAATTACGAATTTTCTAAAACTAAATAAAAAATAGCAACATTTAAGCCTATGTTTATTTTTTTAATTATTTGATGTTATTACCATCACAAATTAATGTTCACATAAAAAATCTAAAATAATTAAATTACATTTTGTGATAGTAACTTAATTTATCCTGTTAAGACATAATATATTAATCATGTTTGAAATATAGCATTTTGTAAATTTTATTTAATATTTTAAATTACATCGTTATATAAAGTATAATAATTTTTTCCAACATTAAACATTGTTTAAAATATTCAAACTTAGATTTGGCTTTAGGAATTTCTCATACTATATGATTCGACTTCGAATTGAAAAAAATTGACTTAAGAATTAAGAATTTGAATAAAATATTTGATAGGGGTCTGCAAGCTTGGGTTTTTACATTCGATTCAAACTCGAGTCGAGTATTTATAAAAGCTTCCGAGTTCGAGTATATTCATAACTCATTTTTATCAATAGTAAATACTTTTGAAAAATAAGTTAAATAATGGAAATATCGGTTATTAAATAAGAAATAACACTTATAAAACACAATAAGAATAGCACTCAAATAAGTTTTTAAATAAGAAATAACACTTATAAAACACAATAAGAATAGTACTCAAATAAAATCTAATAAAAAATAATTTAAATGGTTTCAACACTCATGTCTTTAAGGACATTAAAATTACACTAACAATTATTAAAAAAGTTAATAAAACGAATAATTGCGTGATGGTTGGAAATGTATAGCAAGACAGTGTAGACACACTGTACAATGATGTAAAGTTAGTGATAGTGAAGGAAGCCAACCTGAAAAGACAGTTAGGTTAGACCTAGATAGGAACAAACACACCTCTCTCTTCATGTCTTCTTAAACTTTTACACTTTACACTTCTTCAAAACTTCCACAGCTGCACACTAGTTTGAATTTTCGGGAATATTACTTTGTCATTAATGTCTCTTCAAATGAAAAATAAATATTTCCGAAAATTCAAAACAATGTGCAACTGTGGAGGTTTGAAGAAGTGGGAAGAGTAAAAGTGTAAAAAGAAAATTGAGAAGTGTGTTTGTTTATATCTAGACCTAACCTAATTATCTTTTCAGGTTGGCTTCCTTCACTAACACTTTACATTATTGTAGAGTGTTTCTATACTGTCCTGATAAAAAGTTAATAAAATTGACGTTTTAATAAGCTAATATTTCCCAAAAATATGCTTCAGTAACTTAATTTACACTATAAGAAAACATAAGAACCATAAACAATTAGTTATTTGAAGCGTTTCGTATTTCGTTTATTATTCCTTAGTGTAATAGTGTATGATCCTATGCGCAGTTACACTTGTGTGTTGTACAGGCTCTCGTTAGACATTATTTTATTGAGAAATTTACTTCAATTCAATTTTTAATGCTTTTAAAAGTTGATGCTGATACTTTATAGTAAAAATAATATGACTAAAATAATATTTCTAGCAAACAATATGAAATAGTAAATACGTTTTTAATATAAATGTGGTAAGTTTGGTAAAATACATATTGCAATAAATAAGATCAACATTGATTTTAAACAGGTTAACCAACATAATTCTATAACTAAATAGTAACTAAACTAGAGCTAGTTTTGTAGCTAAACTTATTAATTAATACGAGTTTAAAATATCTTAAGTTTGAAAACATTTAATATAATAATATATTCTTGATATCACATTTTAAATTTAACATAAATTATTTTAGAAAGGGACCAGATAAAAATAGTAAAAAGAATCATTCAATTAGTTAGTAATCTTCTTAGCTATTTCTATTTTCATGGCTTTGTCATGGCAATACAAGTAAACAACTTCAATCTAGTATAATTCAAAATGGACAAAAATATTGAATAAATTCACCGATCAAACGTGGTTTTAAAGCTCTATTACGTTATTAATGTGAAAATTGAAATTAATTTTTAACAATTTGTGAAGTAACTGAATGATTTATAAATGAAAATGCTGACATTATCTCAATTAAATATACTATGCTTACTATTGTGCTTTAAAAATTGATTATTAAGTACATAAAGTGGAAGCTCGAAAATGACGAGCCTACAAAACTTTCGATCTCAATCTTAAGCGATGATATCTGGACTGGTGAAAAACATTAGATTATATGTACATCTTTAATAAATTTATTAGGAAGATGCAAAATCCATTTAATATATTGAAATTAACATTTGGTACTGATTATGTGTCATTCACAAATAGCTTTCAAATACATGCTAGCTTTATTTAAATTCTTATAATTGTTGACTCTTTAATGTTTTCTTTTGTCTTATGATGTTTTTTTAGACACCTCTCATTATACCTAACAGCAGAACTTCAACTTCAACAGCCACTATTATTTCTTTCTCGTCTAGGAATATTTTGAAGTTGAAAAACACTTCAATAAGAAATTGTGAAATATATTAAAGTTTTTAGAATATCAATTTGTAACCAATTACTTGATTTGTTTGTAAAATTTCTAGTATTAATGTTGAACTGTTTTGACCAGTGTGCAGGTTTCTATTTGTTTCTATACACCAGTCAACTCTAAGCCATTTTGTCTACGGTTTTATAAAGTTTGTACAATATTTCTGACTTATCTCAAGTTTACTAAGGTGTACTAGCAAACATACAATTACTAAGTTTTGTTTCTATTCAATATACTTTTCTTTGTTCTGGTGGCACTCATAATTTATAGGGGCAAAAGTGAATGAAAATGACAATATGTCTGTTAAAGTTCCTTCAATCATTGTCTGTGTTTTGAAAGTTCTTAGCACTATACACTAACTAGCACACCACTATAAGAGAATAGGTCGAGTAGCTGAAGAATATTAGAGTAAAAATATTTCGAAATTAAGGAGTCTAAAACCAGTTGTTAAAATTATTTCAAAACTTGGTTCTTTTTTATGCGTTTTTTTTGCTCCGCCTATCTCTTTCTTTCCAGGCTATTTACACTTATGGAGTGGGGAAAGGGAAGGTAAAATCTAGAATGGTACCATGCAAATGCGTGGAGGGAGAGTGGAAAGTCACTCTTGTACACACTATTGGGATTCATCAGCATTAAACCAGACTAGGTGAGGTGAAACTGATGCCTTGGTCTGATTGGCCACTGATATAAATTACTTGGTTATTTAGCCCATGAAATGTATTGGATGAAGGTTACAATTTTCTCCAACATAAAACTAAATATTATTTGAAAAAAAAGTAGAGAAATATTTAAACATTTTATAAATATAGTCATATTTTTTCCTTCATATGAGGTTTTTAACTTTCATTTTCTGAATCGACTGTTCATATCAGCACATGACTTTAACTAACTTAAATCTAAAACGGACACAATACCCAGCCCCTGGCAGTTAATTCATTACTGTGAAAGGGTAAACCCACATTTCACCAATGATAAATTTTTAGGTCATGCCAGGAATCAAACACGGAACCTTTAATTCAGTGGACAGATTATTTATCATATTAATATCTACATAAAACATAATTTATACGTAAATTAAAATATTAAAACATGTAAATATATTTGTAAATCCTAGTACACTTAGTTTTCAGTATCCTGGCAAATAGCAAGTGGCTTAGGATGAGTAGGCGCGACCGAACCACGACTATGGGCACGCCCTACAAGTTTCCCACTATACATTGCTTCTGTACGTGACCTAACCTCCGGCAACGCCTAACACGTGAGAGATCCTGGGGCGCAAAACGCCTAGCACCAGAACTCCCGGGGTTATTTTTATAAATATTTCCATTTTGAACATTCGAAGGCACAGGATCCAAAGATAACGCCATATTAATAGGCTCGGGAGTCGAACCCATGCGCCCGCGATTAATCGGCGCCGGAACATGAGTCAGAAATACTCTTTCTTCGAGAGTAGGGTGCCCTCCATAATGGAGGCCAGAGAATAAGAGTTCCTGCACAGTAGTGGGCTTGTTTGTAAACACAAAATGCCGCCGGGTAAGAGGGGAGACATTTTCAAGAATAATGTCCACAAGCTGGTGCTCCACGCGGCCACTGTTGAGCACTTGAGCCGCCTCCGTAATAGATAACACCAAGTTCCTCATAAATCTTTTGGGGGTACTGAAACCGGTGTATAACCTCCCTACACAATTTTTTCCTCACTCTACTAGGCATCTAAAATAAGGTCGATAACTGATCTCAAGGTTAAGTTGTTCTGAATCCCACGGAAAAATAAGTACGTAAAGAACCCAGAAGTTTTAGATAAACAGTGTGTTAAAAACTCATTCTCACCAGCCAATTTTAAGCATGAAGCTCTGTTTATCTCAACAAAAAATTTAAATGTGGTGTGATCCTGTCCATCACATACAGAGATACGACACAAGATGTCCATAAGGACCTTACTTTGACATTTAGTAAATATCGGGGGCGAGCGTGAAACGACTGGCGCAGGGGCAGGTGGATCCTCACTCGCATCCCCATCCATACCCGTCAGTCGTAACCTCCCCAGTTCCAATAATTTCCCCACATAGTTTGGATCTAAGGTCAACCACGTTAGCATTGGGAGGAAATGAGACTTCTCTAGTCGACAGCTCGGCCACCAACTGGTCTCGGCTCAGGCGGTAAACTTCAGTTTTGGAAGTCGTGAAAGTTGACTTGTCATCTTGCGGAGTGGTCGCCATGGTCACAGACAGCATGAAAAATAAACAAACATGAATTAGTGTAAGGTTCAATTATACAAAAAAAAAACAAAGATGGTAGGTCATTACTCTTAGCCCTAAAACTACCAAGCATGACCCACTTCCCTAAAAGAGAGCAAAGTGGCGCAGCTTTTCTCTTGTAATCCCACCATAATCATCACTCAGAAATAACATTCAGGGATGGTAACTAAAGAGTTATTTTATTCAAGTAACAGACATACACAACTTGATGAGACGAGTGAGACAGCTCAAAGCGTTAGGCGCTCTTAAATCATTATGAAATGAACATGCTTTACTTGTCACACACAGGTTTTACGAACCATAGAAGGTAATTCAAGTCAAAAGAGCTGTATACAATATGAGAGAAATAATTAAAGCTAAGTTCCAACGTGACAAGTTGGCAGGACTGACTCGCACTAGTAATAACTACAGATAATCAACATTTGATACCCAAAGGATAGAAAAACATCTGCTAGGTGGATAAGCTGAAATTTCAACTAAAAACACAGGAACCAAATGTTCCCCAAAAAGATCATAATGCAAAGATAGAACATATGGTTTGAACTAACCGTGCAAAGATTTTAAATATTTCCAAGGCTTCAAGAGACAAAAAATACTAAGTCCACCAAATGTGAATTCCATGTTAATAATTAATAAGTTTAAATTTTTTAAGTCCAGAAACGATAATTTTGAATAAGTTGAAAAATAGTAGAAAGCCCAAAGGGAATTTAGAATACTTTAACGTTAATCAGCTTATGACAACGTCGCTCACCTTGAAGCCAATATGTAATATATGACTACATCACAGAATCCTACCATTATATATCCTATGAATCTACTACGTGTTCTCAAGGCGCGGGAACAACAGGAAGTAGAGAGGGGTAAGGGATAGTATGCATCTAGAACATACTGGGATATACCACGCCTCTCCAGGCGCGTGTGGAAAGAACAGTTCTATGAGTTTGCCAAACACTTCCGATTGAGCGCAGTGTGCTCGCGAATATCGTTCTTTTTTCTCTGGGTGCGGCTCGGTACTCACGACGGGGAATGAACCACAGGCCTCGATTCAGTCAAGTTTTAGACAGTGCCGCGATGTGTTGTAGAGTCGTGGCCTTGCTGAGGCGAGTCAACTGGGGCCAGGGTGGTGAGTGAAACAACCTCTTATTGTTAACTAGTTGTAACAAGGTTACACATATGTATATTACACCTGGTAACGTCTTAATATACACATTCAAATGTTACTTAATTAGATTGTATTTTATTGAAATGATATGTTTGGAGGGCATTAAAATGCAAATAAATAATTTAAATTATACACTATGTGTAATACTATATCCTTCACATCAATTTAAACCTGATATTAGCATCCTTGTGTTTTAAAGAATTAGTGATGTGGCCTACTGGAGTGCTGCTGATGCATGCTACAGACATCCAGACGTGCCGCTTTATTTAAGAAGTGGTTTATTATTTCAAATTGTGGTTCACAGAAAAGGGAAGTTAAAAGTTATCAACATGTTCCACCTTATCTTTAAGTAAAAACGCTAATAGGGCCCCTACACGATCAATCAGACTGTCAGTCCTAAGACTGGCGGTAGGCATAAGTATGTACAACAAGACCGTAACCGGTCAGTCTTCACGTTATTATTTTTTATAAGTCTCAGATCCTGCATGCAACGCACAACAACATGGTTGATAAGAAAAAGGTGTGTGAAGTCTATGTTTGCTACTGAGACTGAAGGAAATACTGACTAACGTGCGCACACAGTCTTGTCAGTCTCTCCCACCACTTGCAAGACTGTTGGACTGATACTGATATGATCAGAAAATTCGGATCACATAAGTACTTTCGTAAGTCCGTCCATAAATCTTTATCAGTACTGCCCCTACACGATTAGTCAGACTGTCAGTATTAATTATTATTTTATTAATACTGATAATCTGACTGATCATGTAGGGCCCTATTAAGTTGGTTTATGTGACTTATATCCATCCTGACCTGGGCATGCATTCAGCCCTTCAGCTGATTAGTGTTGTCTACACCATCTGGTAGAAATACCATGTACTATGGTAGTTCAGAGAGAGTGGTGGTTTCCCGTTGCCTTCAATTATGAATTTCTATGAGCGAGTGTGAAAGGGCATACAAATTTTGCTGGGAAAGGTATTTTCATATACCTTCCAGCGTTTATTTATACATACCACAATCGACATGGGACCGACGGCTTTACTTCATCTCCGGAGGAAGCTGTGCTACGGATTTTCATCGCTATAGGAAAATCCATACCCTTCAGCTGGATTAGAGCCCACCAACTTTGGATCCTGAAGCAAGAACTTTACCCCAATATCCCCGAGGTCAACAACATGTTCCTATAGGATTATAAACCTTATATTTAAGTTTGTATAATCCTTTAAAAAAATACGAGAAGGTGAAATTAGCTCATTTTAAAGGAAGTTTCACGTGAAATATCTCAGTTCTGAGATCAAAGTAAATGCTTAGAAACAAAGTTCTAGCTTTCCACAAACAAATGATAATTTTCTCAACAGGCTCACAACAGAATATTCTAAGATAATTGAAGATTATTTTAGTGGTTTTGAAGCTTTAGAGCTGTCATTAATTACCTTCATAAATATAGCAAAGAGAGGGTGTTGACCCTTAAGTAAGCAACGTTATTAAATCAAAGGTGTGAAAATAAGTATTAAAACATGTTAAAATTTATTTTGCTTACACGAAATATAATTTATTATATAATAAATACTATCCTATAACAGAATGTACTGTACCTAGTTTCAGAAAAATCTTGCGTGCAGACAGTATTTGGATAGTTTCCTCCTGTTCTTTGGTAGCCTAATTAGTGCTTTATCTAATTAAATATTTATCTCCCTTGTCTTAACAGTTCACCCCTAATTAAAACTAAGTTTCCAAACAATTTGTCTATATAAATGAGATTAAGTTAAACGTTTTGAAATTATTTAATTGATTAAGCATGTTTTAGTTTAGTTTGGATAGAGAACTGTTTGTACTCTTTAAATGAAAAAAAATCTTCTATACACGTTTGAAATTAATGTCTAACTAAACCTTTCCCTTTCTAAATTAAAATAAACAATTTCATATTTTAACTAAACCAAGTTTCAAATTAAAAAGTAGAGAGTAAGTGTAAGTTGAACAATTAAATACCGGTACTCTACTATTTTGTATTATTTCCAAGAATGATGGGATTAAATAGGAAATGATTAATTCTGAGTCATTTGGTTAAATAATGGCTTATATAATATATAGTAAGCCATAGTATATTATAAGGTGGTGACAGGGCGTGCTTGGGATAATTAAAGCGCTCCCTGTAAGAACCGACTATTTTATTCTTCGTTGAAGTATTGCTCCTAGCTAACAATAATATCGTTAGACTCCCATAAAACCGGTCAGAGCCAGTAGCAGATTTGTAAACTAGAATTAACACTATCCTTTTTTTAAAGATTAATTTTGAAATTCGCCTTTCCAGGCTAAGACAATTTAATTGGCTTTTTGATTATATGGACAAGGAGGACAATATATTTTCTACAAGGTGTATGTGGGCAGAGTGTTTTGTAATAATGGAAGGAGAGTTGGTGAAATCGTCAGATGGGTGAATGAATCTTGGAGAGTAGTTATATCTATGTGGACTATTGCAAACAATGAAGTATCGAAAAAGTCAAAGATGGCAGTATGTAAAAGTGTGTTGACGCCAATATTGTTTAATGGATTTGAAGCGTGGGTTTGTCAATAAAAACACGAGAGCAAAGTGAATTTGGCTGGCATAAGATAACTAAGAAATGTATGTGGAAAAACTCGTATGGACAGTCAATAATGAATGGTTGCTGAAAGAGTGCGGTTTGAAAGGGATTGCAATAGGTAAATGTAAAATAAGTGTCTTGGATATATTGAGAGGATGAGTGTGTGTTGAGTGACGAAGAAAATATACATGAAGGTAGAGTGTGTCTGGATCAAAAGCAAGGGGTAGGCCATGTAAGACGTGGCTAAATGTTGTAGATTAATGAGTGAAGAAGAGATACATTAAGAGTTTTAAGAATAAAAGAGTATGTATGACTCGGTGTCTGGATGTTGTTGAAACGAAAGGGGTGTGCAAAAGGAGTGTGGTGAAAATAAGTGAGGATGGGTTAAGTAAGGAGTGGTTTTTTGAGCTACAGGCACAGTTTCTTGCCTACCCGTAAGGGAACGGAGTGATAAGGTATAATTAGGTCTATACTCCGTGCATGATAAGATCTGTCTTACCCATCTCTTGGGGGTAATTATAGACATTATGCGGGAAGCAGAGCTTTATAAAATTCTTCCCTCTTCAAGATGGGGGTAGGTTATAAAGCCACCCCTATGATGCTATAAAGCCACCTCTACATGACGTGGAGGGTATGAATTACGAGTGAACTAGCCAGATTACGAGTTGCACAAAGATGAATAATTTATTAGTCCCTCTCAAAACTGTCTCCTATTTACCTATCTTCTTGCTGTGGCTGCTGGACATGAGGTTCTCTCTCGCACCAATGGGAGATAAGCAACTGCGCTCAAAGAGTTCATGACTGGGAGTTTTGAGAGAAACAGGCCGACACTTAGTTGACACCGTATCGTCATTGCCAGTACAAGTTAGCGCCGGGAGATAGATTGGGTAGGCAATACATCGTACTGCAATGCAAAGAAGATTGCACAGCTCCTAACAAGGCCTGAGCTCGAAAATAACCTAATACCATAGCTAATTTCTCGACTGTTGGAATAAGAGTATGTATCACCATTGCTGTATCTATAAAGGTGGTGGAGAAAGGAGAATGTTATATGCCAAGTTAGTCTAGCTTACTATATTTATTTTTCATTTTGGTTCTATTATCTGTGCAAATATAATAATATTTCCACCTGTGATTATTAATTATGTTAACGTCCAATACCATATGGGCTGTAAATTTCTCTATCAGTTATTTGTGGCAATGGGAATAATATTACGTGGGTTTTTACTTCGTACATGTATCTAGAGCAAAGTAGGCCACTTTTGTTTTTTATTTCCCATGTAAGGGATAATGTGGCACAGTGTTGTACTCTTGTTTAAACTAATGGAGGGACATAGAGAGTCCGGAAGAAACACGAGCACTCAAAAATAATAATCCTTTGTAATTTTATATTAGATTTGTTGAAATACATCAATGAAGTCATTAGTGTCAAACTTGTTGCCACTTTATAACACTTTACTAGTACAGTCCAATTTTAATTAATTTATTTTTGTATCACACTTACTACCCGTTCGAGCTATGAGCATAATACGTACTAATTATGTTAATGTTTTTGGGGATTTGTAAGTTTAAATTTAGAGGAAGTGTACTCACATTTTCGTGGTGGGAGAGTGGAAAATCATTTAGGAAAAATACCTCAATACACCCAACAGGGATTTGAGCCCCGAGCTCCTCATCATCAGCAATTTAAATTATTGCTGGAGGGATGCCTTAGATCATGCGGCCACCGAAGCATGTTTCAAATTTTCTAAAAAGGGCCTTTCATAAAAGACAAACTTTATTTTGCAGCAAAAATTGAAAACAGTTTATTATTTTATTAATGTTATTTATATGTAATGATAGTATATATTAAAAGTTTAAGCTGCGTTTATCAATAACTGGCGTATGAATATGTTAGAGTATAAATAGTAGCGTTTCTGGCTGTAAGATAAGGTCCTTCCTATATAAATCGGACCGTAACAACAACGCGATTGTCCCTTTTGTTTTATAAGATAATTATATAAATTGAAAACAATTATAACAGTAATGTTTAGGCATACAGACTGTGTTTTAGGATATGGAACCAAATATTTAGGTAGTGAAATTAGAATGCTTTCAAAATGTTTGGCAAAATAACTTTTAGCGTTTGTTTGGTTATTTAAACATCAGTGCCACGTCAATGGTCCCCTGGACTAAATATAAAGCTTTTCTAGTCTTGTTACTATAACGAGGAGTTCGGTGTTCAAATCTCGGCCGGTTATACTAAGTTTTATATCAAGAGGTATTTTACTCACGATTCAAGCAAATGTAGGAACATTACCTATAAATTCTAACTACCCTACTAGGGCAATTAAATGCGTATAATTTGGACGGATACTTAGATGTGGAACAAAAGAAAAAATAGTTTTCTACCACCACCATAATTATTCTCGTAGACAAATTAACATTATTAAATAAATCGAATACAATACAATAATACACTATAAACTTACATAAAATCCTACCCCTGTCCATTGTGTTAAGACTTAAGTTAATCTGTAAGCGATAAATTGCCGCTCAGACGTTCAGCTCTAACACCATATTTAATTCTACGATGAGTTATTTCAAAAGATGGTTCATCAAAATAAAGTTTAAATATTCCAACAGGGCTCTATTTTCTTAACAACCCCATAGCTTTAGTTTTATTATTAGAGAAAAATGTGTGAAAATTAGACATTAGCTAATTTTCAACGACATTTTAAGTATATTTGCGAAGATATAAGACTGGGCTTGATAAAAAAAAGGCTCTAGATCTAGCCTTCCTCTATCAAATACAGATTTTTTAAATAGATTAACAACAGAAAATGTTAAGCTATTTGAGATAAGCAGCGAGCTTTCCTTTTTATCTTTGGATAAGACATAATCATAGTTTTATATCTCCTAATTCTTATTGACATAAAAAAGGGTGGTTGTAGATGAAGGTCAAAAGGTAGTATAAGTTTGGACAGAATAAATAATTAATTCTAGAAAACGACATAGACCATTGTCTTTTAAGCCGTATGGTCTGACAGTGATTGATATTTTCTCGCTGACTGAGGCCTTAGCACAATGTCAATTTGTATTTCAAGGATATCGAAGGAATACTATAATAATTATAAATTAAATAACTAAATAACACACTATTATTAGTGTAAAATGAACTAACTGTATTAAAAATAAAGAATTTGATTGTATTGCTTCTTGAAGTGGACGGTGGAAAGATGCTGAACTTGATAAAGATTGTGCTTACACCTTTTTTGTCTCCTCCAATAATAATTTAATTTACTAAAATTTATTTGTTAGGCATTTCACAGGATAATTATCTTTTACAAATCAATTACCACGTATATTTGAGCTTTAATCTTTCGACACACAGAACTGTTTTCTCTTCATCACCAAAGCCACATTGATTGAGGTTATGAGAGTGTATCCGTGTATTTTATTATGTATGTTTGTGAAAAAGACACCTAATCCTGATATAATTGCATATGTTCTTCAAACTGTGCTGCAATGTAAACATACCAACATTCACACACTTAAGAATCTTATCTTATTCAAGTAATCCTAGATTTCCAGTCCAGATTCTACGCAAGGTATCCAGATTCAGTTCTCAGAGCCTAATAATCCAGTCCTATTTCAGCTGAAGGTCCCGAGGTTCAATGCCGAGTCTCCTGACATTATTTAGATAGGTGAGGAATTAGCCAATGCTCCTCAAATGCATAAATTTACTGTGATTAGGGGTAGCTTTAAAAAGTAGTCGGTCACGCCTACTCATCCTAAGCCACGCGTTCCCACCCCTGTTGTCACGATTCAGGTGGGTAGGGAGAAATGTTCTGGTCTGTTAGATATAGGGGCCAGTCATTCCTTTGTTTGCCATAGGTTTTTGCAAAAAGTAGACGGCAAAGTCAAAGTAGATCATGTATCAATTCTTCCTAAAACTTACTCTGTGGCTAGCAGGCAAAGTATAGTGGTAGACTGAAAGGTGATCTTTTCTATCAAAATAGGTAGGTTTTCTTGGAAACGTCCATTCTTTGTTATCCTGGACCTTTCGTTTGATATTATTCTCGGCAGTGATTTTATATTTGACACTCAAGTTAAGTTACATTTAGGAGGCCGGGAAATGTCCTTTAACTTCAAACCAAGCGTATGTATTCCATTTTTGTGTCGTGGACAATCTTAGAGGTTTATTTACGTTTGATAGCGAATGCGAGGCGATTAATCGCATTGTAAGTCGATTCCCTGACGTCATCACCGACAGATGGGGGAAGTGCGACTTTTGCCGTATGATATTGTGGTGCAGTACCATATACCCGTAAGATCAGGTCCTTACTCCTGTGAGCCACCTAAATTGGAAATCTTCAGTAACCTTATCCAGGATTTAGAAAAGAAAGGGGTTATCCGTCCTTCCAAACATTCCTATGCGACTCCCACATTTATCATCCCTAGGAAAGGTTAAGGGCATCACCTGATTGTAGGCTATAGAAAACTCAATAAGAAGATTGTGTTCGATCCGTACCCCATGCCTACTATTGAATCCGCCTTCCAAAACCTCGGTGGGGCCAAGTACTACAGCCTGATTGATTTGAATGCTAGTTTTCTCCAATGCGTGCTCTCTGAGTCTTCAAAAAAAAAGCCGCATTTATCACTCCCTGGCAGATTTATGAATTTAATCGCGTTCCCTTGGGTATTAGCTGTGGGGGGCAAGCGCTCAGTAGGGTATTGGACCACATCTTAGCTGACCTGAAGTATAATTTCGTATTCAATTATCTGGATGATATTTGTATATACAGCAATTCCTTTGAGGACCACTTGTGTCATGTGTAAACCGTGCTGAGGCATCTGCGTGAGGCTGGTTTAACAGTTAACCCTGAGAAGGTGGCCTGGGCCAAAAAGTCTATCCCGTACCTTGGGTACATCATCTCCAAAGGGAACCTCTTAGTCGAAGCCGGGTGGGTCAAACTTATCTTAGACTTTCCTTCTCCGAAGAATATTAAGACTCTGTTACGATTCCTGAGTATGTATGCCTATTATGCCAGATTCATCCCAAACTTCTCTGAGAAAAGACTGGAGCCTTCACAATCTTCGAGGCCAGCTATGAATTTTGGGGGAGGTGGTCCTCTGACCTGGTCCTCTGACCGTTTGCCTAGAGCTGAGGATGTGTTCGTCTCCCCCCCCAAGGAGAGACATTGTACCCTTGTTACAACTAATAAACAATAAGAGGTTGTTTCACTCACCACCCTGGCCCCAGTTGACTCACCTCAGCAAGGCCGCGACTCTACAACACATCGTGGCACTGTCTAATACTTGACTGAATCGAGGCCCGTGGTTCATTCCCCGTCGTGAGTACCGAGCCGCACCCAGAGAAAAAAAGATATGCGCGAGCACACTGCGCTCTATCGTAAGTGCTCGGGAAACTCATAGAACTTTTCTTTCCACACACACCCGGAGAGGCGTGGTATGTTCCAGTATGCTCTAGACGCATACCATCCCTTACCCATATCTCCTTCCTGTTGTTCCCACGTCTTGAGAACACGTAGTATATTCATAGGATATATAATGGTAGGATTCTGTGATGTAGTCACATATTATATATTGGCTTCAAGGTGAGCGACGTTGCCATAAACTGATTAACGTTAGCGTATTCTAAATTCCGTTTGGGCTTTCTACTATTTTTCAACTTATTCAAAATTATCGTTTATGGACTTACAAAATTTAAACTTATTAATTATTAACATGGAATTCACATCTGGTGGACTTAGTATTTTTTGTCTCTTGAAGCCTTGGAAATATTTAAAATCTTTGCACGGTTAGTTCAAACCATATGTTCTATCTTTGCATTATGATCTCTTTAGGGAACATTTGGTCTCTGTGTTTTTACTTGAAATTTCAGATTATCCACCTAAAGGATGTTTTTTTTACCCTTTGGGTACCGGCCATTTGGGACGGTTATTAACTGATAGTGTCGTTCGTCGGCTCTACTTATTTTAATATTTTGTATGATTAATATCCTCTTGTTATTTATTGGGAGATTATTTAATATTGTTGGTATTGTTTAAAGTTTATTGTTTGTTAGCTAAAGATGGGGCTGCAAATTTGCGAGATTGTACTGTAGACCTCGCTTTAGTAATTAAATGTTTGAGCAAGCCGCTAGGTGGCGTCGTTACCAAAATTAAAGTTTGATGTTTTGGCAGATAAATTCAAATACAGTCCTGTTCAGTTGGGAGGAAGATTATTTAATGCAGCCATATTATTATCTTTTCAACTAATTGAGAGCTGTCAATAAGGGCAATGAGATAATTATTTTGTATTTATTAGATTGTATCCCTGGTTAGCTATTAATGCCTAGGATCCTTGATTTACCTGTACATTACAATTATGACAGGACTAAGGATACTAAACAGAGTTGTTATGAAGGTCAATTTAAAATATATTATTTCATGTGTTTTGAGCCGCCATTTATGGGTGAGAGTAAGCGTCTTGCAAGTATCAAATGTTGATTATCTGTAGTTATTACTGGTGTGAAACAGTCCTGCCAACTTGTCACGTTGGAACTACCTTTCATTACTTCTCTCATATCGTATACAGCTCTTTTGACTTTAACTACCTTCTATGGTTCGTAAAACCTGTGTGTGACAAGTAAAGCATGTTCATTTCATAATGATTTAGGAGCGCCTAACGCTTTGAGTTGTCTCACTCGTCTCATAGAGTTGTATATGTTTGTTACTTGAATAAAATAACTCTCTTGTTACCATCCCTGGCTGTTATTTCTGAGTGATGATAAGGGGGTTACATATGTATTTGATTCAAATTTAATTTATTCTGTACAAAAAAGCTAAACTGTCAGTATTTTATTTAAATCAAATCAAATCAATATTACCATCACAGAATGTCTCCAAAATATATATTTTAATATTAGTGATTTAAAAAAATAAATTGCGTCCTAGTATTTAAATATACAAGTAAACAGTATTAATTTTTTTCAGGTTATACATTTGTTTCATAAATATTTACCATGCAATTAATAACATTCCAAAAATAACATTTTCAATTCAAATAGGTTAATTAGCACTACACGGAGCTCGTTTCGTTGGTCGAATGGCCCAAGGCGTCACTCTCGCAATAGGCTGGACGACCAATGGCGGGTAAATCGGGGTTTGAATTCTAGTCGGGTTTACTGAGGGTGTTTTAACCTCACTCTATCTCCACACACAAATGTGTGCACGTTTCCTCTAAACCATACTTTTCACATCCGCGTATATTGGTGTAAATATGCGAACAACTGGAACTAGTAGTAAGACGCCGTGCACAAACAGACATGAGTAAACATTAACACACGCTAAGATAATTTTAATTACAAGAACCACGAAACTTATATACGAAGTTTATTCTGTCTATGATAGCTCTGTTAGACATAAGAATTCATTATAATATGAACAACACAATAATATTAAAGGTTTCATCTAATAAAATGCAGATGCTATAAAGCTTTAGTTTACTTACATGTGGTATGAGCAAGATTTTTATTCAAGCCATATATTTTCCACTACCGGATTCCTAGGCCTGTCGTAACTAAATAATTATAATATAACTCCAGCTGTCAATTTATCAATGTGAAGGAGTAAAGCCATATTTTCATCAATTAGAAATTTTCGGCCTTGTCAGGAATCGAACCCGGGACCCTTAACTCAGCAGGTAGACACGCTACCGACTGAGCTACGGTATCGGACCTAGCTATAGAGCTTTAGTGCGTGTTTGTAATATTATTCTGACGACGCCGTGAAGTATAACCAGATACTATATGCTCAACATCCTTGTGAAAAGGGTTGCGTCATATGTTAAACAGGGTCTAAGAGTGTTTCCTCCACTGACGTCATTTCATGTTATTAGAGATTGATTCATCACTCCCGAGTAAATAGCGTTACATAATATCGTCGCATGGTTAGTAATATCACAGAAGAGGGATGAAAATAAACCTCTATGTAGATTGTAAGTGATAGACACAATACAAACATTGCAGGATGCAACGTTCTTCTATTTTTGTTGTTGCTCTGAGTCCTATAATTTGTCCGGGCTATCAGCATTTAATTATTTTAATGGGGTAGGGATGAGGAACCTAGGATTTATAGGAAGGGTACACACTTTTATGGGACGGTAGAATAAAAATATATCTAAGAAATAATACCTTCAGTACACCTGACTGGGTTTCAAGCCTCGACCTCTCAATCAAAAACAACTATGATTAAATGATATTGACGTTTAGTCGCTTGCCTATAGATGTTGGATTATTTCTTTGATGATTTAGCAAGAGACAATTCTGAATTTAAATAAACACACTCTTTTTGTCTGCTCAGATGATCAGCCCTCCACATCCTGGTCGTTTGGGTCACTAAATGATAGTACCATAAATACTCCTTACTATCCTGCTGTTATTTAAGATAATTTTACTGACCCCAGCCAGTTAAACAACATTCACTCTCCTCATACTTTTCTCTTATGTTAGTTAATGAGGCAAATTGACCTTAAATAAAAAAAATTACATTTGGTATTAATTATGTACAGCTCATAAATATTTTTATTTTTCAAATATATATATTTTTTTCCAAATATATATATATATATAAATATATTTAAAAAATATATACTTTAGCAGAAAATAGTGAGATGGAGTTAGGAACTATAAATGTAATTGATAATTAGAGGTAGTATATATATATATATATTATAATTTTATTTTGATTGTTAGTGTATTGGTTATATTAATTTTTGTGTTAGTGGGAGTTGCTTTTTTGACTTTGTTGGAACGAAAGGTGTGTGTTAGGTTATATTCTGATTCTTAAGAGCTCAATAAAGTAGATTTTGTCAGTACTTCTCAACCTTTTTCTGATGCTAGTAAGTTATTTACGAGGGAAATTTTTGTTCCTATAATATCAAATTGTTTGCCTATTTAATCATCTCATATTTTTAATTAATTTTTATTTTTATTAGTTTGATTAATAATTCCTTATTTAATTATGTTTTTGCTTTTAATTTAGGGTTAATGGTTATTTAATGTTGTTTAAGAATAAGTGTTTGTACGATTATAGTAGTGGGTTGGTCCTCTAAATCTAATTATTCATTACTAGGGGGTTTACGTTCTGTTGCTCAAATTATTTCTCATGAAGTTAGTTTAGCTATAATTACAATATTCTTTATTTTGCTAGTTGGTAGATTTAATTTATTGTATTCGTAGACACCGCTTTAAAATAATAAATTATATGGGATCCTGAGAATTTAACGGACCTGGTTGTCTCGAAGGTAGAGGATTAATGTTTTTTTAACCCAAATTACTTGGAATTTGATGATAATATTATCATTATTTATTTTAAATATCTTATGAAATAATGTTTTCAATTTTAAAACTAGGTTATGGGAGGTTTATAGCAATTTATAAATATTAGTTACACCGTATCTTTATTATTTAATTAAATATAAATTGGCACCTTGTTTAAAGTAAATGGCATCTTGATTAGGAGATTATTTGTCCTATACGAGTATTTAAGCACCGTGTCTTGCTACCCGTTCGGTTTATACGCTTAAATACTAATTACGCTAATAGTTTTAGGGATTAGGAATTGTATCCGCATTTGCGTGTATGTAGAGTGGAAAACCATTTAGGAAAAAAACACCTTAATTCACCCGACCTAGATGATAATCTCAATCCCCCCGTCATCGGCAGTCTCTCTACTGAGGGAGTAGCAAGTTACACCATACGGTCACAGAAACGGGTGTTTGCTATTTTAGGTTTGAGAAGGTGATTGATTTTCTACAAATGCATAGGTCCTGGGTACGATCCCCAGGGCTTTAAAAACTTATCTGTGAAGCAGTGGGTCTGGAACGGGGTCGAACCCAGCCCCATGAGGACCTATGAGGAAATACTTGAATAAATAATTAGCAGCTCCAGTTTAGAAAACAGAGATTAACGGTCAGTGCTCACTATGCTGACTACATCACACCCTCTATCTGCAAAGGTTGGCACTATCGTTGATAACGGTAGCGGCTGCTCGGTCAATATAGATCTCTTGCGGGCTCACTCCACAGAGGTGATTGATTAGTAATTATAGCTTTTTTAATTTTTTTTTGGTGTGTGAGTGTAAGGTTTATTAGAGCATGTCTAGACCTATGTTTCTATTCCAGGATATTTTTTTATGTGATATCACTCAGTAATATTTAGATTTCTAAGTAATTGTACCGAGTAAGATGAAATATTACCAAAGAGGTCTTAAGGTTGAAGATTTAAAGTGAATCAAGTTCATTTGTCAATTTATTCAAAAACTATCAATAATTACACACACACAAATACATACAATATTACAAGGTTTCAATAAATTAATAATCATGTGATAAGTAGGTTACTGACGCATACCAAATTTTGTTGTTATTCTTCAGTTTATGCGTAAATATATTTTTGACTTATCCTAGATAATTTTTAAAACTATACTTACTTTTGTTTGATTTAGTAAAGAATGTTGACAAGTGTAGCATGATTGTTAGTTGGTATTTTTTAAGGTATAGTTATTTTAATATGAATGTGGACAACCTCAAACCGGGCCGTATCAAAAGTAGACTAGACAACGTTGATCTAAATTTAATCTCTTATAAAAGAAAAGACAATGTGTTTACCAAGTTTATTTGAAATGTTGTAAAATTACTATTTTGGAATCTACCAATTTTACAATTTCAAACTTTAGCACAAGCGTGCATATTTTCGCAAAAGTACTTAAAAGTATTGTATTTGTTTCTGGTTCGAAAAAATAGAGATTTTTAAAAGTTTTACGTTTTATTGGTTTTCTACCTATGGGTCACAAGAAAATATTGATACCACACAATAATTATACTACCTGATTCTATGGCCGCGTGGTCTAACGCGCTACTCCCTTAATAGACTAGACTGCCAATGATGGGAAGATCGAGATTCAAATCTCGTTCAGGTGTACTGAGGGTAGTTTTTCCAAAATGATTTTTCACTCTCCCTCCACGCAAATGTGGGTACACTTCATTTGAATATAGCCTTCCTAATCCCTAAAAACCAGTAGCGTTATGAGTATATAAGCGTATAAACCGAACGTTTAGTAAGACGCAGTGCTAAAAAAAATACTAGACATTCTTTCTCATTGTCTATCATAGTTTGAAACAACATTTTTAAAAATTATTTATTATTAAATTAACCCTATAACGTAAAATACTGCCCTGATATAGTTTTTTAACCAAATTAGTAGAACCCTTTTCGAAATATTTCAATTTTTCGAAAGATCAGTCATCTGTAAACTATCTCTAATTTTAGAACTAGAATAAAACTTTATGATTTCTCCCTAAATTATGGCCGCATAACATCCAAATATCAAGTGTGAATAAAATTCATCAACAAATTTTGGCTGTAGCTTCGGGTACAGATGGACATACACAATTACAATACCTACCTGTTTGAGTTCGGGAACACATAAAAACGTCAAGCTCATCATAATCTTTGAGACAACCATTTTCAAAACCACAATACTCTTATTATATAAGCAAGTAAAAAAATACAGGTAGACCAAATAAATAATCTTCTTTGGAATCTAGAGAAAATAAAAGTACCCTTTTGTTAAAATATTGAACTAAATTCTTCCAATAGACCTAACTCAAGACACACCCAAGAGATTTACTGGTACATAATTTATTCTTACTCGAGCATTCTGAAGAACCAAAGCAGTTGAAGAACAATATAATAGTACCTACAAATAAACAAATACCAATCAAACAATACCATATTTTCAACAATGCTATGGTAGCTTTCAGCACAAAACTAGAGGGATTATTAGTACGAGTACCAGACATTGAAACGTACAAGGAATTATTTCTAACGTACATATTATATTTTAGAATCGTATTTTTGTTTGGTTTCAGTAAACCCAAAATAAAACGACGAGTGAACGTAACCCTCGTGGAATCCATTACTTGCTCCATAACGATAAGAGAAGAGGCCATCACATTTATATTCGCGAGCTGTAACCTCCCTTGCCCCTGCTACTATGAAGGGGGAGGGGGGGGAACAATATGTCGGTCGATAAAGCAGAGCCCTGCCGGTAACTAGGAGATTACATCTCCAACAAACGCGTGTAACGTACGATTTAAGGTGTGAGCCACTTCTTGAGCCGTCTAGTGCGACAATCGACTAACTAGCATGGGTCCTCGACATTGCTGCCTAGAGAATGACCGGTGATTATTTGAACTAGAACAATCAACAGGTGCCGTGACTTGTTTCCGTGGCCCAGTGGCTAAGGTGACTTAATACAGAACTAGGAGAATCGGGTTCCATCACAGGCAGAGTCAAAAACAATTTAATTGAGTTTCTGAATATTTATGATGGATCTTTGATGCACTAATTTTTTTATAAACATATGCTAGATCCAATAAATATATTTAACGACATATAATAGAAAATAGAAAGGAACATAAACATAATCGCAGTTATTGTTTATCAAATATGAAGTAACTCTGCTTCGGTGGTCACATGGTCCAAAGCGTCACACTCACAATGGACTAGACTGCTAATGATGGGGAGATCATGGTTTGATCTAAGTAGTGTGTACTGAAGATGGTTTCCCACTCTCTCTTCCCACAAATTCGGGGACACTTCCTCTAAATTCAACCTTCCTCATCCCTAACCCCTTAGCGTAGTTAGTACATAGGCATACAATCCGCACGTGTGGTAAGATGCAGTGCTAATAAAAAATTAATTTAGTCCATGCCATGTGCACACACAGAAATAAAACATTTCAAAAAAGAACAGGAGATAATTTGGATGCAATATTATAAACTATTTAGAAGGGAGGGAGGGGGTTGGATTTGATTACTACTTTTCTTCTTTACCCTCTTTAAAATAGGTTGTATTAAACAAATTAATTACAGCCGTTTTGAAAATTGTACAATATGTATTTGATGATAGAGCACACAAAATATTTACAGTTCGGAAATAATAATCATAATTGATTGAGGTATTGTAGAATCATTTACTAACTCCAAATTTTAGTAAAGCAAACCCAACCGTTAGGCATGCGTGAATGCATAAATATATGTATAAACATACATACATATACATACATATATACATACATACATGCATACATATATACATATATACATATATACATATATACATACGTTACATACATACATACATACATACATACATACATACATACATACATACATACATACATACATATATACATACATACATACATACATTACATACATACATACATACATACATAAATACATACATAAATACATACATATATACATACTTACATATATACATACATATATAAATACATACACTACATACATAACATACATTACATTACATACATACATACATATCGTTATACAATGTTTCACCATCACGGTACTTTCTCTCTACTAGGTTTGATAAATAAATAACACAGAGGCTGCTCTAGAGAGTAAATCTATCTTTACTGGTGTCAGCCATGACAGTTCACACGATACTTGCCCACAAATGAACACATATTGTCACTCCTAACACTGTATACTACAAACAACAGACTTATAACCATCTTGGAACATTGCCACGAATATGTTGAATGAAATAACATACTTCCCTCCACATTCTGGAACCAAGCCATTGATCCCTCAAGAAGGTGGTTTCTTCAACTCGCCTTACATGAAGTACAGCAGAGAAATGACTAAAGCAAGTATGTCCTTCGCAGTGCATTATGGGTCTTGTTATTCCCCGATTATTATAAGAAGAAGCTTACAACCAAATAAACGTTTGGTCCGGGCTATGGGCCGTTCACACATATTTTTATTTTAAAAATATATGAATATCTGACAAGTATATCATAGACGCCACCTTATAGTAATGAGATATACGGTACACAGGATGCAGGCTGACTCTGGGTATTTTACTGGTAAGGTATTGGTGGTAGATAATATTCTACTTAACTTGGCATTTGATGATAATTTTAAAAATCATCTTATTTTAATATCTCAAGAAATAATATTCCCAATTTAAAAAGTAAATGATGAGTATTTTTAAGAAACTTTTTAGGCGATGCTAGTAGCACCTGCTTCGGTGGCCACATGATCTAAGATACTACTCTTGCAGTAAACTTGACTGCCGATGACGGGGAGATCAAGGTTCGAATCTCGGTCGGATGTACTGAGGGAGGTTTTTACAAAACCTTTTTTCCACTCTCTCTCCACACAAATGCGGGTAAAATTCATCTAAATACAACCTTCTTGATCCCTGAAACCATTAGCGTAATTAGTACATAGGCGTATAACCCGAACGGGTGGTAAGACGCGGTGCTTAAAAAAAAGTTAATAGCACTCTTTCTTTTATTCTTCTATTTGATTTGATAGCTTCGTTTGAATTTGATGGAAACTTGATAAAATATTATTTGTTATTTGTTTTAAGGGTAGATACAAAATAAACATAGGGTATCCATCAATGGAAAGGAACGTTTTTATGTGTTTCGAAGCTGTCAACTTTGATACTCTACCAGAATTGACAGCTACAGTGCACATGGCTTGACGAGTGGAGTATAGATAAGAGTCACATTCCAGATGTCAGATAAGTCCACTCCTAGATTGATTGATACTTCACAAATGCTGTACGACACTTTTTTCAAACACACGTTTTTTTTATCGTTTCTTTAGTTGCAAATTAGCTCCACCTAAAAGCCCACACCAGTTGTCACGTGGGCAAAGGCGTCAGTCTCATCTGGTGTGGTTTGCTGGGAACGAAGAGGTCTGAGTTTGAATATAAGTCGGGTATATTGAGGCTTGTTTTTATAAATTGTTTTACACTATCCGTCCACGCAAAATGCGCCTAAATTTCAACTATATACTATCTTATTCATCCTTACTACTTTATTGTAATTTAATGTGGATAACCCAGTTGTGTAGCGGGACACGGGCTGTAAACAAATCTACCTTAAACAACAACAACCTAAGCGATAGTAATTTATTATCTCTGGAAGAAAATGAAGGTATTTAGTAGTTGACGATGTTGTAAGAAGATTCCTAGTTAGATTCTATGTTTAGGAAGTACACGTGAATTATTACAAATAAAAATCTTGGATAAAATGTTAAATATCTTGAAAAATGTATCATGGCTATTTAGTTAAAACAATATAAGGTGCCTGCAGGTAGTAAGGCCTAAGAAACCAAAGTCGTATTTAAAATGCGCGCACACACACAAACGCTCCACACACACATGCATTAGGTACAGACAAGTTGATTCCTGCGCGCGACCACTCAGTACTCGGCTCACTGTCACCAGTGTCGGTTCAACTGTCACCAGTGTCGTCTCAACTGTCACCAATGTCGTCTCAACTGTCACCAGTGTCGTCTCAACTGTCACCAGTGCTCGCTCAACTGTCACCAGTGTCGTCTCACTTTCATCAGTGTCGTCTCAACTGTCACCAGTGTCGTCTCAACTGTCACCAGTGTCGTCTCAACTGTCACCAGTGTCGTCTCAACTGTCACCAGTGTCGTCTCAACTGTCACCAGTGTCGTCTCACTTTCATCAGTGTCATCTCAACTGTCACCAGTGTCATCTCAACTGTCACCAGTGTCATCTCAGTTTTTGCAGGAGGACGCGCCGCTAGAATAATAAAAATCCATCAGAAACAATCGTAAATAATTTTGATAATATTACAGTAAACTAAGTAAATTTGTACTCTATATCTTCCTTAGTTCACGCTTTTTATGATTCTAGTTGTTTGAATTAATTGTTGATGTCAAAATATGTTTTACGATTTGTTTTTAATTTGGGGACCAGCGGGTATTAAGGCCTATCAAAATGAACCATAGGCCTAATTACCATCCTCATGATTTCTTTCTCTTGACACCTCGTAGAAAAATTATTGTGGTCATCAAAAACAACGAACTCAAGAATTTGATTGATGTTGACGTTTCATGACCTCTTGGAACAAAAAAATGTGGTCTTCGCGATATCGTCTCTCTGTATGTCTGTCTGTCCGTCTGTTTGTGTTTCTGTACCTCGGTCTATAACCAAAACTATTTTTCCGATCGGGCTTAGACTTGTTATCTGCCTATCTGGAATTTTCATAAGGTTCCTCCGATGTGTTTTTGGAATTGAGTATCTAGTCCTAAAATTAAGGGTAGTTTATTGAAGGGAAAAAGGGGCAAAAATCAATTAAAAAAAAAGGCCATTGATTACAGAGGAACGCCAGTCACAAAATACCTTTTTGACAAGAATAATAAAAAAAAAGTACAAAATGTTACATTAGAAAGAATGCTGATACTTCACAGATAAAAATGGGATGGTTTTGTCATGGATGTGAGGAGGATAGGATGGCCGATATGAAACAGTGCACCAAATGCGGCAAATGGTATCATGAGGAGTGCGTCGATTTATCAGCAGAAGAGCTCTATGCCTTTGAGTGCCCTGATGTTTGCTAGGCGAGACAAAACTGTCGTGTTTTTGAAGATTTTATAGTGAAATTACTATAATTATTGGATTTTTGATCTCAAGTACCAAATATAGCATGTAATTCGAATGTTTATATTTGTTTTAGCCATAGACCTTATTATCCTACCAAAGTATGATAAAGCCCATTTGAATTGTTTTTAAAAATGTTTAATTTTGATTTCGTTTATGATAGAAGTTGCCATTTTAAGTTTATAATTTGTCCCTAAGATTAAGTAAGACTGATTAACAATAAAAACTATTGATTATCCGCAGTATTTTTCATTTTATTTCAAATCTCCCTTAACTAGATATTATCACCCGCAGTTACCTTAGATATTTAAAGTATTACGAAGTTAAGAAACATTGAACACAATGAATGGTTTAACAACTCAGACAAGAATGAAAACTCTCTTTGCTGGTACCGGTAAGGTAATTAATTAACATGTGTGTGTCCAGAGGAACAGGTGGCTACAAAAATAATTCTATATTACCAACTAAATTCGGTGGACGGAAAATGACAGCACATGTTTGAGCTCCCATAGTATATCACTGAACCAAGGAGAAAGTGTAGTGGGAATGAGGGCAGGTAATAAAACCCATCGTGCAGTGTGAGAAGCAGGTTATCACCCCTCACACAACCCCTCACTAACACAACAACAATAACAACAACACACATACACCGTAATCTGACACGCGTCCATTTGCACCAAACACAAGCAAGGGGAATAATGTGGATGCCTATTAGTGTTCAGTCATTCAGTGTGACACGTGACCTGGCAGGCACTAACTACGGGGTACCTATTGTTTGATTCGGATGATGTTGCACTTAATGTTTGTACAATACTTAACAACCATTAGCATTATTCTAGAGCTATGAGACCATTTGTGGATGTTTTATAAGACTTATCTACACACTAATAATAATATTGATCTAAGAGACCACTTGTGGATGTTTTATAAGACTTATCTACACACTAATAATAATATTGATCTAAGAGACCACTTGTGAAGGTTGTACAAATCTTATGATACACTGATATGTGTTAAGAGCTAGAAGACTAAAGGTGGAGGTTGTACAACTCTTATGATACACTGATATTAGTTAATAGCTATAAGACTAAAGTTGGAGGTTGTACAACTCTTATGATACATATATTAGTTAATAGCTAGAAGACTAAAGTTGGAGGTTGTACAACTCTTATGATACACTGATATTAGTTAATAGCTAGAAGACTAAAGTTGGAGGTTGTACAAATCTTATGATACACTGATATGTGTTAAGAGCTAGAAGACTAAAGGTGGAGGTTGTACAAATCTTATGATACACTGATATTAATTAATAGCTATAAGACTAAAGTTGGAGGTTGTACAACTCTTATGATACACTGATATTAATTAATAGCTATAAGACTAAAGTTGGAGGTTGTACAACTCTTATGATACACTGATATTAGTTAAGAGCTAGAATACTAAAGTTGGAGGTTGTTCAACTCTTATGATACACTGATATTAGTTAATAGCTAGAATACTAAAGTTGGAGGTTGTACAACTCTTATGATACACTGATATTAGTTAATAGCTATAAGACTAAAGGTGGAGGTTGTACAACTCTTATGATACACTGATATTAGTTAATAGCTAGAAGACTAAAGGTGGAGGTTGTACAAATCTTATGATACACTGATATTAGTTAATAGCTAGAAGACTAAAGGTGGAGGTTGAACAACTCTTATGATACACTAATATTAGTCTGGAACCATAATACACATTATGAATATTATTTGCTACCATTGAGATCACGTACTATACCTACCCTATTTATTGGTAACTGAACCAGGGGGCACACGGTCAAAGGTTTCAGTATCATTTGGCCTTATCTTCTGGTAATAGAAAGGTCGGGATTTGGACCCTGGCTGGGTGTGCTGAGATGTTTACTTCTGAATATTAAACTACTCTTCTTCCACGTAGGTGTGGGCCCTCTTCCTTTTAATTCTACCTTCCTACTCAATACTTATAAGACAGCCCGGGGGTGATGAGATGCTTAACACGTCATAATGACTCAAGAAGCCAAGTCTACGCGAACAGGACGAATTGAGGATCAAACATAAGTGACTTATATAATGTATGGGGACAGATTGGAGAACGTAAATTTTAAGACATTTTCATCATTATTGTCTATGAGAGACGATCTAATACGTTGTATTATTATAATTTATTTGGGGGTTTTAACTTGCACTTTTGTACTCGAATGATTATATGAGTACACGAACTACAAACCAACTTAATTCTGCAAACCAACCAGTCCCCCAGCCATTATGCCATCACGGTTAATAGTGAATACCCATTAACAAATTTTTCGGCCATGTCTGGACTCGAATTCAGGAAACCTTAGTTCAGTATAGCCTACATACACACTATTGACTAAGTTGATGGGCCAGATTAAAATCGGCTATAATATTGTATTCGTTACGTATTTATTATATTTATGGAGAGTCGTGATTGAATCCTGTCAGGAGTGTCAACCGCTCGCCTAACTATAATAACCACTCTTTACACGCACGCTAACCACGGAGCTGACTACATCAGTCGCGACCAATGAGAGAGTGCTATAATCAGCGCCAGTCAATCTCCTGACCAAAGACGTGTCGTGCTGTGACCAGGGGTACAGACCGTTCGTGAGAGATGGAGGGAGATTTCCCAACCAGTCGTGCCAACCTCGGTCCTTCACAATGGAGACCAAGGTGCAGTTGGCCCTGGCATAGAAGAGGACCTTAACTCCAAGATACAGATAATAGAATTGTTGCTACCACATACTTACTTTAGAAAATAGTAGGCCTATTACATCCGCTCCCGTACCGATGTGGTTAAGCTATTCAAGTACTTAATAGAGAACACGCTGATTTAATTCAAGGCGAAGCTGTTGAAATTAATGTTTTATTTGATGAGGGATTTGTCCTTCTATATAATTAGTAAATATCTAGGTGATGTGAATGTGTAGCATTAGCTAAACTGTTCTAGGCTAAGTTAGCTTGGAAATCATACTTTCCAATTAGTGAATGTCTAGATTATAGGGCTGAATGAGTAGCGTTAGATGAACTGTCTTAGGTTAAATTAGTGTGTAAATTATACTATCCAATTAGTATCTAGGTAATTGGCCTGATTGTAGCATTAGATGAACTGTCTTAGGTTAGGTTAGTGTATAAATCATACTATCCAATTAGTAAATGTCTAGGTTATAGGGCTGAATGAGTAGCATTAGATGAATTGTTTTAGGTTAAGTTAGTGTATAATTCATACTATTCAATTAGTAAATGTCTAGGTTATAGGACTGAATGAGTAGGTTTAGATGTACGGTCCAAGGACATGTTTGTTAAATTATAACTGGAGTAACTTAATACATTTTACCACGAATATTGGTCTAAGCTCCAAAAAATCTCATTAATTACGTCCACGAGTGATGGCTGTTAAGGCCGTCTCAAGCTTGGCGGACATTGCTATCGACACCCGAATGGCGTGTGTCGTGCAGATTACAGGTGGACCAACCTTATCAGACCAGCTTAGAATATGGGTGGGTTCGTGCAGTACTGCAGACAGGCAACCTTACATTGGAGACATAGCCATAACTTTCATGCACTACCACTAGTTATGTCTTGGCTAGATCGGAACCTCTAACTAGCATGCCTTGCTCGATAGATTTAGCCCGGTGGGATACGAGCGCGTACTCTCTGAAAACACTCAATATTTGGTAAAACAAATGCTGTGTTGGTGGTCTTTACAATAGAGACCTTGTGAAAACGCTCAAGGCTGTATCTTAGTGCATACTTAGGGCTCTTTAAGACATTTCCTTCTGAACACGCTTAAGGTTGTTGGATTAGTAGCTAATTATTGCTCTTTACAATGGCATACCCTTCTGGAAACGTTCAAGGTTGTTGGATTAATACCTTCTTAGTGACCTTTGCGATAGCGTATACTTCTGGAATCGCTCAATCTGGTTGGCTAAGTATAGTATGGTTTTCATAGGAGGCCCGTTATTTGAAAACTGAAAACTCATGTAGGCACAATGGCGGAAATATAAATATATCCATCATCCCGGTCTATTTATAGACTAATATAAGGATAAACTATACAGTAATCCACAATATGTCATTATTGGAATTTTTGATAAATTTTTATATGAAATAAATTATATATATATATTTCATATAACATTTAGCAAAAGCTTGTTAATTATTAACAAATAAAATAAGAAATATTTCAAGAATTACAAATTTGAGTGACTTTCAACGAGGACTTTTCTTTTAGGCGTAATTATAATATAGACGCAAAACTGTGTAGTACCAGATTTAATTTCAAGAAATTAAGTGTAAAATGTCACCAAAGTGGCATCTGTTACTGCGAAAAGCTCCAGTGTTTGAAGTTATACTGTGAATGTTTATGACGGTAAATTTATACATTTTTATGTTAAAGAAGAAATTAAAAATTAATCTAAATATTTCAAGGAAACCAGTGGACATTTTTTTATATTGGTGCGATTGTTTCAATTTTTATCCAAACTGTATCTTACCTCATCTTAAAAATTTACATCTTTAAGCCATATTACAAAACTAAACACGATATAAAATAGATTAATTAATACATTAATTTAAATTCTATTTCTTCCAGAGCTATAAACTAATATATATATATATATATGTAAGTAAGCTCCCTCAATGTTTTCAACAATAACCAACAACTTATATTTTTTCAACTAATTTATGTTTCAAGAATAAAAATTAATTATATTTTTGTCGTTAAAGTGGTAACATTCTTATTTATTTGTCTTGTTTATTTTATACGTATTATATCTTTATTTTAAATAGCCATTTTGTAACATTAAATTTATAATATACCGGAGCTACCAAGACAGGAGTACTGAAATTGACATGCATTCTAAATTTTATAAATAGTATTCATAAATGCTGTGAATTATATTTCTATTTCATAACTTCCTAATACAGTGTTCCTTGTGAAAATGGAAGTTTATTAAGTGCATTTTGTATGCATTTTTTTAAACCTTCTTTGCTTCATCTTTTAACAAGTGGAGAGGTATTATCAGCTTGAGTTAAGGTATTTTAGTAACTGGGTAATGACAGTAGCTCTTCCTAACATAGCCTACCTATAAGTAATGATATATAAGAGTTTTGTGCAGAACAAGAGCACATTAAAGAACCCGATATTATTATTATTATTATTATTATTATTATTATTATTATTATTAGCACCGCGTCTTACTACCCGTTCGGGTTATACGCACTTACGCTAATGTGCAATGGTAGGGTGATTGTGAGACGAAATGGAGGACCTACAGTTTAACGTGGAATCCGAACCACGGTAGAGGCCTGGCATTCCTCACATTCACAAGTTGTGATTAATACACATATTGTCAGAGGTAAAGGAAGGGTTTGGTAATCAGATAAATCTGTGTCGGGACCAAGGATTGAACCCCGGACCCTTAGCACAGAAGTCTGACACCTTACCCCTAGACCACCAGGTCACCAACCCGATATTATTAATTTTTTTATGTGGACAGGACATCATCGTATTCCTCCCAGTGACGTTAATAAATTTGAGACGTTTCACTAGTTATTTTAAGTCTATAGAATCAATCATTATTTCATCATATGATTTACCTCCTTAATGACTCTGAGCCACAGATCCAAACTCTTACAGATGATTTTCATACCTAAATATGCACTTGGACGACCAGTATGAGTGCTTCTTCAGATTGAATATCATTTCACAGCTTGGGATCATGTAAGAAAACGAAAAAAAAAAAAGAGGATGGCAGGATCCCTGATCTTACTCTGAGAGAGCTGACACTTTGTATTGCAACTTCCACACGTGTAGCTAAACTAAATTAGGGGCTAAACCCCGTTTATACACCAATAACCTTTTTTTAACTGCCAAAATGTAGCCTAATTCTCACCAGAAAAAAGATTCAAGAGAGGGACCTCGATACACCAAAATAATATAAATTGGAAATAGGAAACTTATTTGAACTGGAACGAATATAATTATGTATTGAACAGTAAAATTACAATGAGAGATGTTGAGAGGGAGAGAGTGGATCAAGTGACGAAGCAAATACATGTATGTATGTATGTATGTATGTATGTATGTATGTATGTATGTATGTATGTATGTATGTATGTATGTATGTATGTATGTATGTATGTATGTATGTATGTATGTATGTATGTATGTATGTCGAAGAGAACCGACCTTCTGATTGGTGATATATTGACCATTGAACTGAAACTTAACAGAATGTATAGTGGTGTGGAGACGTGCAATTTCCTGCCTATGTTTGTCGGGTAGAGGTGGGCTGTTGACACAAGCTAGGGAAACAATAAGTGACGTACAAATGTGTTACTCCTCTAAATATGGAGGAGTATTAATTTCCCCTATGCACTCTATCATGCGTGAAAGTATATAAATAAGTTACGACTTTAAGTAGAGCTGTCTTAGCAGATAGAAAATAAATGTACGAAAACTGAATGGAAGTTAAAGCCGAGAAAAAACATTTATACAAATATATGGCTTCAAATCTGTGATATTATCTTAGGGCCGTTTGAAGCTGTAGCTCTTAAGTGAACTCTGACAGGTGGATCCGATATAATCTTTAACTCACGCCGCTCATATGTTTTGAAATTACGTGGCTTACCATGCTCTCCACAGTCAAATAAAAACCAGTAATTTCTTCCCCTTTCATCTTGATAACCAAGATTAGATAGCTAATATAACTAACTAGTGGACAGTTGCAGCGGTGTCTGCAGATTATTATGCTAAAATGTTTTCAAAACTGGTTATTGATAAAATTTCTATAGAATAAGCCCTCACTTGGTTTTTTATTTAAAGGTACTTTAAATAATATATTTAGAGCTTTCAGTGTTTAGTTTTAACCAAAACTTATATTTTCCCATTAAAAAAAATGAGAATTTATATTACCTCTATCTTTTTCTCAGATCTTTCTGTCTATCTTAACTCAAATAATACTGTGGGGTTGTGAAAGTAATTAATTTATTAGAACATTAAATAAATACAAAGAGAAATATTTTATTTTCCAATGTACAACTATACACAAATCATGGTTTCCATGACGATATAAACAATTAATGATCGCACAGATGACCCACTACATTAGAAAAGTCAAAAATTCTCCAGAAAGATCGAGTTTTAGTTTAAATCTACCATTTATTCCACATCCTGGATCCCTTGACTTAAAAATAAAGTTTTGCTAGCATATTTTTCTAGGGTGGCGTACACAAAGAATTTTTATACAGATGAGCTAAAGCAACACATTTTTGATAAATATTCCACTTGAAACGTACATGGATTATAACAATGGATGCGAGTAACAAATATATTATTCAACTAAACAGAGAAATATACATTGATTACGGTACTGCATATTAAACTAAAATCCAATGTAAGCAATATTTCGTGACACTGTTAAAATTGGATTTCCTTTGTAAACTACTATTTTTGCAGACATCTTGGACCCCTAACCTCAAAAATGAGCGGTCGTCTGTCAAAAAACGTTAAACCATTTTCTATTACCGGAAACGGGCTTATCAATTTATAAAAAAAAGATCTATATAGATAGTTAGATATCCACATGCACTAAAGTGTACTTTTAAATTAAATTGAAATTGTTCACAGTCGAAATTTACATTGAGTCACCTATACATTACTGAGGATCCTTGCTGCTCTACAGATAACCTAATATTTTATATATTATGTAAATAAGTATTTTGAGTCCAAATTTCTTATACTATAACTAATCGATTATTATTGAGCTGGATAGAAACCTTTTTTTACGTTTCTTCTTCAAACTAAAGATAATATTTAGTTAATCCTACCATTTAATTAGGTAATCATATAATTTATACAAACCATAATCACGGCAAATAAACAATCTTCCATTGAACTAGGGCCTATAAACATTCATCGAATGTACATTTTGTCGACAAATTCATTTTCTTAACAATAACATCTTTTGCTACGATACAAACTCTCTGTGATGACTTACAATATGGTTTAGTGTCGGTTTGTCTCCTGTTGTTTCAATCTCTGGGGACGGAAATATATATGGGAATAGATATCAAAGATTGAAACGTCACTAATTGATTTTATTCAGTTGTCGTATTCATATTTTTTCTTATTACCAGTGAGTATAACCCGAACGGGTAGTAAGACGCGATGCTAATAATAATAATAATAATTCTTATTACAAGTTTTTTTTTGGTGGTTCATATCTTAACTTACTACCCATCTGGAATATCCACACATTTAAACTAATGGGATAATAGGGAGGAGGGTATAATTTAGAGGAAATATACCTGAATATGTGTGAAGGGAGAGGGGGAAATAAGTATTTAAGAAAACCTACCTCAATACACATATAATATAACTGAGGATTGTTTTAGTGGTTTTTAAGATTCAGAACTGCCATCCATATAAGAAATACAGGATTTCATAGACCTTTACCTTCAAGAAGGTGGCAGGCAGACTTAAACAGTAAGCAACTAAATACCATATTTTGGATGTAACCTACGTGAGACCACGATCTCAACCTTTCTATTATAACCTCAACCTTGAGTAAACACGGGGCCCTTAGGACGACAAAGTTGAGAATTAGAGGCTAGGAAACACACGGAACAAATTATAGGTTTCCTTCGAGTTTAAAAACGTGGCTCTATTGTCGAGAGGGTAACGTTTGAAACAGTAGTCAGTGAGGGGGAAATGTGGTTTGTATAGGTTGGTACAAACAAACCTGTTATTCGCTCGTCTTTTTAGCTTCAGTTACGTTGTTTTATGTTATCTACAGGCATGTGGAAGGAAAAAACCAAACAAAAAATCCTCATTTTGTTTGAAAGATTACTTTTTTATTTCGAGTTCATGCAACGAGACACATAAACATTAAATTAAATAAAACCAAATATTGTTTTTCATTTCTAGTAGCAAAATTAAACTCTCTTTTATTAAAAACAATGTACTGTATACTGAGAAGTTTGATTAAAATATTAATTACACGAGAGTTAAAATTATTTTAAACAAGTAAAGAGAGTGCTCGAAAAATTAATATGTGAAGCAAGAAATTAAAAAAAACAGGCATTTGGTGAATGTAAACTGAAGATACATTTTTCCTGGTCACGATTTTTTAGAATATTGGTAGCGTTTGAAACTTTGTAACATATTAGTCCAAATAGAATGTGTTTAATTTGTTGGTCTAGGTCAAGTTAAGTCATACAAATTTAAGATAAGATAAGATAATATTTGAAAAAGTAAATTTAAATTTATTGGGGTCATTAGTTTTATTAATTATAAAATAATGAAGAATAGTTGTATAGAAACCGGAAGGATTGATTTGAAATATAATACAGATTTTTTTTAAATTTTACCTAAAATTATACACAAATTTAGGTAAATGCATTGTTTAGATGCAATGGAATCTTTTGTTACCTTTAATCAGGCTTCGTTCTTGGGTTGTGGCCAGGGCAAGCAAATCTTGACAAAAATGTATTAGTAAACTGTTCCTTCTTATTTAATAGCAAACTAAACCTTTAGAATCAATAAATATATTTTAGATTATAGCATTATTTTATGAATAGTTGATAAATAGATTGTAAATGGTAGGGAGAAGATTACTGGTAAAGTCCCGTCAAACCTTGCTTGCCCTGGCAACAACATACGGAGCCGTCCCTGTCTTTAACTAACCAAATACGGTAGATATCTCTCGTTAAGATATTCGGACTCACCTGTAATGGAAAATATGGACCACAAAAATAAAATACGCAAATACCATTGAAACTATTAAAGAGCTAGAACAAATATATTCTCAATATATTTTAAAATTAGTTTTACAAACAATTATTTTAGAGTGTAAGCTATTATTTACTTTACATCCATTGCTGTTTCCATCCTGTGACAGTTTTTTATTCAAGCCATATATTTTCTACTACCGGCTTGCTAGGCCTATCATAGCTTCATATGCCTTATAATCTAACTTAAGAGTAGGACAGACACAACATCCAGTCCTCGGTCATTAATTCATCACTGGGAAAGGGTAAACCCACTTTTGACCAATGATGAATTTTTTGGCTATACCGAGAATTGATTCCTGGACCCTTATCTCAGAAGAAAGACACGATCCCGACTGAGCTAAGGTGTTGGATTGTAGTATAAGCGCTTTATGTTTCATAAATTGTATAGCATTTAAATGTTCTCTTTACCCACCGCATCGTTGATCTCCCAATCTAAGACATCAGTACCGGTATTGAAATACACTGGAATGTTTTAGGTTTGGGAGGCCGAGACTCGAATCTAGGCCGGGTATGCTAGGGTTGGTTTTATTAGCGTGATTTTTCTATCACCAATCCACGCTGGTGCACTTCCTTTAAGCTATATTCCTGATCCTTGCTCCTTGATTTAAGCCGTATGTATATTTTGAGACGTAACCATTATACAAAACATTCTTTGCAGTTCTATAGTTCTTGTGGAGGCATTGCCACTTTGATCAATACAATTCTTTTTTCTCAGGTATAATTTTAAAAGTAAAACGCGATTGCTTCCTTAATATTTAAGATTGGTTTAGGATCGGGTGCAACAAACAAATTGCTATATAACATTAATTTATTCACGTGTAATAAATAGTATGGTAACCAAGTTAGTTTGAATTAATTCTTATTCAAAACTTGAAGTAGCTTAAATTAATTTTTTTTAATATAGCATAATTTGTAATTTTATAAATTTTTTGTTTAGTAGTTGGTGTTTATTTTGTTTGTTTTCCTACCAATAAATTATTACTACTAAAAATACGAACTATGAAAATTCTAGTTACGTTAATTAGGCAGGGATGAGAAAGATAGAATTTAGAGAGAATTATCAGTATTTTTGTGGTAGGAGAGTGGGAAACAATTTAGGGCTGGGAGGGGGGGGCAGGAATCCTGAGTAAACCCAACCAGAATTCTAACCCAGACCTACCCGTCATCTGAAAACCAGACTAGATGAACCATTTATGCTGACTGATAAGTGTGATGTAAGTGCAACTTGATTCTTTGTGCTACATTTTCAAAGGCAAACATTATAAATCCCAGTGTGATATTCTTGCACATTCTTTGTAGATCAAGGTTTCAGGTAGTCCCCTCTATCTCCCCTGCTCCCCCCCCCGGTGCTGACAGCTCAAGAACCTTAGCATCTTTTGGTCAACATTTTACCCTACGATGGAGTTAGCTGTGGACATTAAATACCAGTATTAAAGAAATTCTCAAATGTTGTTATGCTAGTAAGGTTTTGTTAATCTAGGATTTGAGTAGTACTACGAGAACGTGGTTGTGATTTCTTGACTGTCCTTATTGTTGGATGTGGTGATATTGGTGATTATTTACTAATAACAAACTTACTGCATATTTAGCCTATGGTAAAATGCCTTAATCAGATTTGCTAAGATAATTTTAACAACTCTTTGTAAATCCTCATATAAAAGAACTGCAGTCCGAGCTAGAAAATGTATGCAAATCCCTCAACTCTCCAATATTCAAATGTACTGCTGGTAAACAAACTGTTTGAAAACTCTCACCCATCTATCCCTTTACCCCCCCCCC
>CABFWO010000811.1:0-36140 GCA_902155825.1 Timema genevievae | reverse complement strand
ATATATATATATGTATATATATATACATATATATATATGTATATATATATACATATATATATATAGCTCTGTCAGTTGGTCCTACCTGCATGATCGTTAACCAATAGTAGATCAGGGTTTACTTCTCGGCATAGTTGAAGGTGGAAGGAAGGTATAGGATGAATAGAAGTCGGAAGTCCCAGGCCCTAATACTCCTTTAGTTAGAAAACTTACACACATAATCAGGATCTCGACCACAGGTGAGCTTAGGAGATTGATTTAAGGTTTAATATAATTCCTCCTAAAAGTTATAAATGTTTGACACAGATGGGCTATCAATGCTTGTGATTTACTGATAAGAGAACTTTCCAGGGCGCAGGCTGTTTAACTTACACATCTCAAATTGAAGATCCATATCAATATTAAAAAACTAACTCACTCTGAATATCCTTCACTTTTACAGTCTCTGTTATGACATATCTTTGTTATAAGCTCTCCACCAGTTTCCTGCTGCTATCCTTACACACTCAGTCATAACACTGTCATGACAGGGATCCATCATTATCTCTCCACAAGTTGCCTGCTGCTATCCTTACACACTCAGTCATAACACTGTAATGACAGGGATCCATTATTACCTTTCAACCGGTAGCCTGTTGACATCTTGACAACTTAACTTGAAACATTCTGTCATGACAGAGCTCTATTCTTACCTCTCCTCCATTAGTTGACTGTTGACATCCTGAACTCCTAGGTTTTAACATTCTGCTATGACATGACTCTGGTCTTAGCTTTCCACCGATTGTCTGAAAGGAAATGATGAACTATCACCACACCAAACTTATGCTACTTCCCTTGAAATCGGGACTATACTCTATTTAACAATGAAGAAAACAAAACAATAGTAATATTGAGTGTCCGTCTGACCATAAGTACAAATGATGTGGTTTTTACTTCTCTTTGTGTGTTATTGGTTCGCTATTACAATTGCCATGCGTAGAGTCTGTCTCACATGAACAAACATACTCCTGGGTACAACAACAGATTATATCTGATTTGTTTTATGAAATTGTTCTATTTATGTTTTAATGAGTGAAAACATTTGAATGAAAGCGTTTATACCTTGATTTTTAATGCTTATGGAAGGACCAAATAGCAAAGTCCTTGTTTTGTATCGAAGTAACAATGTACTAATAGAGAGAATACTTCAAAAAACCAATAACGCTACTGTTTTGCCACCAGTAGAATGCTCTGACATCCGGGTCATCAATCACATAGAGAGGATGCTATAAAACAAAGAGTCCATCCTCTTTCTATTGACCTCGCTATTCAGATGATATACCAGTTGAGCTCTCCCAAGTAACGTCCTTCAAACAGGGTCAAGGAAAATGTCCTCCAGGGTATTTACTCCCAATAGGACCAAGAATTACGTTCCCAAAGGAGTTTACTCCCCACATGGAAGATAAATATCCCCTAGGGAGCTAACTTTCAACACAACCAAGACAAATGCCCCCAAGAGAACTTACTCCCAACAAGGCTAAGACAAACGCCTTAAGGTGCGGCAGAAGGGAGCGCAAGTATTTTTACGGTTTTTATAGCATTACATTTTTTTGGTCAAAATAAATCAAATATTTCTCCAGTAGCAAAATAAAGTTTAGTTTTCTACACATGCTAATATCAACAGATCTTGAATATCTGTCAAGAGTGTCCTGGAATTTTGTCAAAACTTTTTAAATAAAGAGAAAATATTTTGACCAAATTTCAGGACACCCTTGACAGATATTCAAGATCTGTTGATATTAGAATGTGCAGAAAACTAACCTCTATGTTGCTTCTGGAGAAATATTTAACTATTTTGGCCAAAAAAAGTAATGCTATAAAAACTGTAAAATTACTCACGCTCCCTTCTGCCGCACGTTAAAGGGAAATCCCTTCCAAAAGGGTCAAGAGGCATTGATACACTAAGGCTATTCAGCGTAACAAGGATAGGTAAGCTTTGCCAAGGAAAGATTTTTGAGCTTAGCACAGAATAAAACACCCACCTGCCTCACAGGGCTGGTTTTTCACCTGCAGTTTTCTCATGATCAGCTGTTAATGTAAGATCTGGTAAATTTTCTTAAGTTTCACAATAAAAAAACCGTCTTAGCTTTCTTATTTAAGTTTCCGATGAAAAGAAGAACGAAAAAATAGCAAAGGTAAACTAAAACTGTCTGCGAGTCACTAAGTTTGTTGAAAGCCCTATGCTATGTATTTAAGTTAACTTACGCTACACACTAATTGTGCAGGAAGGCTACATTCCAGTACATTACAGTAACACTGGTTGCATTGAGGATATTTGCAGGAGCTCCAATCAAACTACTTTTAAGTTATTTTTACTTTATACTGCATACGATGTATGAAGAAAGAATTTCGATAAAGAATGTTCAAAATTTTGATATGTGTATTTTATTTAACTTCGTTCAATGAAAGCTAGTTTCGGAATCCCATCTCTTACTGCTTGCTTATCTGTCTACTTCTTTAAGGTCTAAATCTTTTTATAATTGATATCTAAAATATATTTTCTGAAACAAATGATTATATCAGCACATGACTTGAAAGCTGGTCTGATAATATAACAGAAACAGCAACCACTACTCCAACAACAAATATACCTGTAATTAATCAATTTTTAGGCCATGCCTAGAATGATCACGAGATTCCTATCTCAGTAGACGGATGTAATACAAACTACAGAATGAGAGAATGTGCACACCCCTTCCCCCCATAAAAATAATGTTGAACAGATATTTTAAGTTTGGTATGCAATTAATATGAAAACAGAAAAAAAAAGGTATTTTACCTGGGGTGGCAAACATTATTTTGCTCAAAACCACCTCAAACGATTTTTATTAAACTTTACTTAACTACAAGATAAAATCAATTATAAGGTAAAATTCAATTGTTCATATGCAGCCCCACTCCATTTAAAATATAAAAAAAAACCAAGATGGATCTTCATTTATTGCATTTATTAGAACGCAAACTGTACTGGTGAATACAGTAATTCAATTGCTCATTTCCTATAAATTTTGTTTTAAATATGTTCAGTAATAATTAATAAACTATGTAATCTATATTTTTACGAATGGCTATGGAAATGTCTACTAAATATTACTCCTATATAACATATGCTACCACCCACTCTACTGCGTCTTAGCTACGGCCACACTAGACTAAAAGAAATGTGGGAGGTAAACTAAATGACAAAGAAAGCATTAGTAACAATTAAATAACAATATGAATGTTTTATTCAAGATAACAAGAGAAACAATAAATTACATGGCCTCAAAAATCCATCGGAAGTATGTTGAAAATATTATCAATGTCAACATGCGAATGTTTCCACATCAAACGTAAATTTAAGTCAAATCGGTCTGTCTTGAAGAGACAAAAAAACTCGACCAAACTACACTGTCAGCTTCACAACAGTGAATATTGACAACACAACCCTAAATGTTTGATTATTTAAACACATCATATGTTTATAAATATCTAGACTTGATATTTAATTAAATACAAAAAAGAGCCTAGTGGGAAATAGTTATAAAAGTGTCTGCTTCATCACATTGAATACAGACGGAATAACAGTTACGTTTAACATCACACAGATGTTTATACAAACACGAGAGTTTGGCTTTCCGGCATTAAGTCAAACTCCCGCGGGACTATTAAACTTTGACACAAAGGTTTAAGTTAGCAAGAACTATTCTTGTTAACAAAAATATATTACATACAAAATGACTAGTTAAACCAAATGTTATTTCAATTAAATTATTTAGTATAAATTATTTAGTCTAAAATTATTTAGTCTAAATCAAACAATCAGCTAACTTTACGTTAATTCAAACAACAATAAGAAAACATAATTCAATAAAAAGGAGGAATTTACATTTACTTGGAGATCAAAACTTTGTCAAATTAAATTAAATACTTCTAACAAAACAAGTTAATAAATGTGGCAATCTATGTGACTTCAGAGACACTAGCACTCAAGTAGCGGCGAAACGAATTAACTGTCTCATAATTAAATTAAGTTTAATATAAAAAATAAATTTAGTAAATAATTTACGCTTATTCCAAAAAATTACATTTACATTAATTCAAAATTGAATTGGCCATAATTCAATTTTATTAAATTAACTTCGATACAAAAAATTACGTCACCATTCTGTAAATTGTCCAATGTTACACATACATATATATATAATAACCGTATAAAGTTGTGATATTAACATATTCACATATTTTTTAAGACCCAGACAGGAGAGATTTTGTGTAAATTTTCTTTTATTGAATGCCACTGTAACTCGATTATATACTAACCAAGTTGTTCCTCCGTTTTTACTCGGCTACAAAATAAACATGCACAATAATTCCTGCTTAAGTTTCTCACGACTGACAAAGTAATTTTCCAGTCCTGCCAGTGTATCAATTATGCCTAACCAGGAATTCAATTTACTCTTATAAATATTAGTATTAAAATTCTATTTAGATATGATCTACTACAAATATTTGAAATTTCATGTAATTATCAATAATAATCAATGCCTTCGCTTGCTTTTCGCTTTATGAGGCACAGTGAGATCTTTTTTAATGGACACCTTTGAATAGCGTAATCTTCTTTATAGCGAACAGTTAGAATATCCCCGGGAAAATAACATGGTCTCTTATGGTGAAACAACTTCCCAACAACGAACTTCCTCAATAACGGAAACGGACACTGCTAGAGATGCATATTTATGCTTATCAATCTCTATAAAGCAGAGAAAAATTAAAAAAAACCAATTCATTTATTTTACTGTAGGAATATTAGGAATGTCATTGTCTCGAATGAATTGTGAGCAGTTCTGCCTTCCCTTTATTGTTGAAGTTTCCATAACAGCCTACACAGAAATGACTAAGGTATTTCAAGGTCATAGCTTCCACCCCTTATGAGTCATTATCAAGAGTTTTTCGAAATGCCTAGTCTGTATTAGTGCACTATTAGTGAATAAATTTGTGATTCTTCTAAGTTGTAATTGCATTAAAGTGGTACGTTTTGTCTGTACTTAAAATGCCACAAAACGTAAGCGTTTGATTTTAAAAGACAAAATAGAAGTTGTGAAAGTGAGTGAAAAATAAAATTTAAGTGTTCTTGAATTGTCCTCTAAATATGACGTGGTGAAAACCCAAATAAGATACATTCCGAAGAATAAAAACGAAATTTTGAAATCTTGGGCCAAAAATGAAAACCAATTGAGTAAAAGTTCATTTCCCGAAATGCAAGGATAAGCTGTTGATAATGTGGTATTTGAATGGTTCTGTCGCGCTAGAGCCAATAACATCCCTTTGTCTGGGAAGTGGGACATTAATAGGGATGTGAAAAAGGTATCGATACTTTACTAATATCGATAATTTTTTTTCGATACTAATATTTTTACTCGATACTTTTACTGATATTTGTACTCACACTCTGGTATTGAAAGAAAACACTATTTTTCTATATTCCCTCATGCTGGGATTAAATGTTTACTAGGGTGGACTGTTGAGGAAGAACAAATGACACGATTTCTCAATTCTAGCTAATTTTCTGCAACTATAGCGTTCAATCTCTTTTAGCTCATCATAATTTATAGCTGTACTTTCACCTTTGTTTATCAATACAGTCGACTGATCGGTTGTCGGGACTAGTGAAGACCAGTCTACTACCCTTTTCTTTATCAATGAGCAATGTCATCACAAACTAAACAAAAGAAGCTTTTGTAGAACTCAATGAGCTCACAAGGTGCTCCAAACAGACGAAGCAGAAACGTTTATATGTGCAGATGAAGCAGGGAATAGCGTTAATTCTTCTATTGTTTGTCAATAGTTAATAATCAATCTTGATAGAGTATATAAACGATGAATGTAGTTTAAAAAATGGCACTTCCCGGAAGTGAATTATGGGAGTTTTTTGAGAAGTTGCATAGCGAAAAAGTATCTTATAAAATTTGTTTTAAAGTATTTAAACCATTATAATTTTCAGTGTTTAAATGAAAATGAAAATACAGCTATGATGCAAAAGTGGAGATTTTTTTTATCCCCACGTCTTACTACTTGTTCAAGTTATTACGCCTGTGTACTAATTACACTAATGGGTTTGGAATTAGGAAGGCTTAATTTAGAGGAAATGCACCCGTATTTGCGTGGAGGTAGAGTGGAACACCATTTAAGGAAAAAACATCTCAGTACACCCGGCTGGGATCGAACCCTGATCTCCCCGTCTTCAGCAGTCCAGTCAAACACGATATTAGCGCGTATAGTTCGTGGCCACTGGAGCGGGTAAGAAATTATTAATACTAGATTTAAAAAACTTTTTCCAGATTAAAATTTCGATACCGATACTTACTGTTCTCGATACTTTTCTTTCAATACTAGTACGGTTTAGATATTTTTCTTTCTATACTTTTAATGAGTACAGTATCGATACTTTTATTTTGATACCACATCCCTAGACATTAATTCTTGAAAAGGCATTGGAAATTGCTAAAGATTTGGGTCTAAGTGACTTTAAGGCTTCTGCTGGTGGTCTGGAAAAGTTTCGAATTATACATAATTAAATATTAAATAGCTATATTTATTTTCTCTACTTTTATTCATATAGGTCGTTTACTATATGATACGTACAGTAATTAAATTTATCGCTAGAGCCATTGTGATCATAAAAAAAAATCGAACTCGAGATTTTAATGAATTCCGACGTTTCATGACCCCCCCGAATCCGAAAAAGTTTCCGTCTGTCTGTCTATCTGTACCTCGGAGTAGAGCCTAAATTATTTTACCAATCGAGCTAAAACTTGGTATCTAGGGTTTTAATAGGGTTGCCCCAAGGTGTTGTAATTGGATATCTAACTCTAAAATTAAGGGTAGTTTACTGAAGGGTGAAAAGAAAAAAAAATCGATTTTATCAAAATCGGCTCTAACGATTTTGTTTAAATCTCATTTACAAGCATTGATCAATATTATAAAAAAATGGCCACTCTAATTTTTTCGGTGAAATGACATTAAGGGTTCCAGTCTGATGCATAAATTCTATTTTTTTTATCACATCTCCGAATCTATTTTAGATATGAAATTACTCATAATTGAAAATATGTAGTTTTATTTATAATACAAATATTTTAATACAAACATAGTTTTATAAAATCAATCATTTTCAAGCTAAGCGCAAATAAATATATTTTTTAGATTTTCGAACATAAAAGATCAAGTATTATGACCGTAAAATAGAAATCTAACTCGAGATGTTGATGAATGTCGACCTTCCGAACCCTAAAAAGTGGTTTTTGCAATGCCGTCTTTCTGTGTTTGTTTAAACTTAAAATTAAGATTAGTTTAGTAAAGAATGAAAAGAGAAAAAGTCAATTTTCTCAAAATTGGCTCTAACGAGTTTGATTAAAATTCGTATCTATGCGTTGATTAAGATGATAAACAAAATTGTTATTTTCATTTTCCTATGAAAATGACTTTTAGGGTACTTTACAGAAATGGAAATTTTCGTAGGTCCGCAACTATTTAAGATACTAAATAACTTATCATTGCAAAGTTGTATTACTATTAAAAATAAAACAGAACTTTTATTAGAAATATATCCTTATAAAACCAATAGTTTCTGAGATATTGGCAAATATATCAATACAATTTTGCGAGCTTTAATTGTACAGCGATACTACTTAAGTTTTAACCCAATAATTCTCTTATTCCAGTAAGTAGACTCTCAAAAAGTTTGTGTTCTTTTTTCTTTAACCTATTAAGGGAAATGTTTGTACAGCAATGATATATCTCTATAATTTTAGACCCAATAGCCAATATTTACCTTTTTTATTAGTCTAAATTTAAAATGAGGAATTTAATAAAAATGCGATAATCATAATATGTGTAACCCCTAATAAATTGTTGACATTATTTAACCGGAAGTCGAAATTTTAATACGAAGTATTGTCCTCTGTAGACCCAATATATATCTTTTTTTGGGTCCAAATATAGTAGTGAGGAGGACTTAATTCTTTAAAAAGAAAATCATAAAATTTAAATCCGGGGGTCAAAAAATGTTTAACGTAAATATAACGTAATCTTTGCTCATTTTTGATGGTGTATATTATCTCGTTTCACATATATTACGAGTTTTGGATAAATATCTCCATTTTTAAGCAATGGAGTGAGAAAGTCCGTGTAAAGTTCCGTACCATTTATTTTTATTAGTCATCCTTCATAAAATACTGCACAGTGCAGTAATTATATATGTTGTTTTAGTTAATATTCACAGTATATATTCCCATAAAAGTTAAACTGTAACCAAGCGGTATGATATCAAACATTTTAAAACTATTGTTCCAAATAACGGGTATTCCTTAATAACGGACATTTTGGTCCCGTAAAGTGTCCGCTATTAAGAGATTTCACTGTAACATGTATTTTAAGAAGAAGGTACGTGAAAGGTGGATAGAAACACCTTTCCTGTACTATATTCCAAATTTGATAATCAAAATAAAAGTTTAGTAATGTCATGGCTCAAATTATTAATCTCTTTAGAATCTAACTTCCTAATTGACTATCCAATGTTGCTGTAAATTATCTCCTCACTAATTGTGTCGGATAATGAACTTGTCTTTTTTTTTATAGGACTGTCTTGGAACCGTCCTCCTCAGAAATTGGGACAAGATATTTGAAGTTATTAAACACAATTATGAAACCTTCCTATATTTTTTAATAAGAGCTTTAAAAACCTTACGAGACTCTTTAGTTAAATGTAATTTTAATTTTAAAATAATTACAAACATATACTTTATTTTCAGAAGCTTTGTAATTATGAATGTTGATAACATTTTTTCACATTATCGCACTGCCGTAAGTTTTCAAAATGGAATGTGATAGTTAACCCTAAAATTAGGTACATTGATGTATATATTAAAGAGAAAGTTGTGGGGAAAATCCAAGAAAACCAATATAATAATCAATAATTTGAATTGTTGAATATTTTAAAATACTCTTGTTTTTTTATTTCCTTTTATAATTTGTGGTTTAAATATATTAAAAATGTGTTCGTGTTAACAAAATTCCTCAAAAATGGAGCTAATATATTTTGATAAAATACAACGTTATCTGAAATCATGCCAGTAAAATCTCTGTGTAAATAGTTCATCCGTCGGGAACTCTCAACATAAATGTATTTATGATATATTTATTGATAAACTTGCAGATATAGCTACATTTACTACCATAAATATATATATATATTTACTACCAAACATATTAGGGGGGCTACCTCATGGACCACTGAAACGTTTTTCAGACGCCCATCAATTCCGCTTTATTTTTAATAAGGGGTTCATTATTTAAAAATCTGTTCCACGCTTTAATGGAGAGGAGAGTTATCTCTACCGGATTAAAAACTTAATGTCTGACAATTTATAAACGATTAATGAAAGGTTCAATGATCTCATTTTCAAGGACTTTCAAGAGAAATGTTTCATTTCTCAGATCAAAATAAATGGTTAGAAACACAGTTCTAGATTTCCTTAAACAAATAAAGTCATCTTTTAATAGGGTTGCAAAAAAATAAAATAATATTAATAAAATAATATAATGTCATTTTAATGTTATCGAAGCTTCAGAACTGACATTTACCATAGTAAATACTGCACTTTGAGAATATTTCTATCTAAGTAGGTGGTGCCCTTAAGTTCCAGTATATTTGATCACAGTACAACGGTTTGTAAACCAAACAATGGAATGTGTGACGTGTACGTTTGAGGGAGGAAGACCGGACTTTATTGGAATTGTTTTGAAAGGTTGTAAGTTGCAATGTTGAAAAAAACAACTAAATTTTTTTATATCGAACTAAAAGGGAAGACTTTGTCTACCTTTGTTTTTAATTAAACTCCAGGAATGATCGTCAGGAGGGGAAAATAAAAGAAAATGACTGGCCTTTTAGGACCAAAAATGGACGTCTTTTGTTAATTGTATTTTAATCGTTCTGTTCAGTTTGTATTGTGTGCATACGTGTTCATTTGAAATTATTAATTATCAATAGATGAGAATTGTAGACGACAATAATATCTGGGAATATTCTACAATCAAACCCATTGGTCCACACTCATCTGTTTTTGTTCGTAAGACTTAACATACATGATGAATCACATGGGGAAAACCACTTCCAGTGCAAATGGGTGAGATTTTAATCTCGACATCTCACTCATGGACATTCAGTGTCTTGCAGCCAAATGACCTTAAACATTTTAATTTTTTATCACCTAGTTTTACTTCCTGTTCAGGCTAGACGCACGTATGATAATTATTATTACTCTAATGGATTAGGGATGTGAAGGGAAGTATTTTAAAGGTTCTCTACCCATATTTACGTGGAAAGAGTGTTGGAAACCATTTAGAAAAAAATCACCCTCATTAAACCGAACCTGAATTTGAACCCCGATCTTCCCGTCTCCGGAAGGACAGTCTAACACTAGAGTGACGCCTTAGACCATTCGTTCACTGAAGCGGGTCGTTAAACACTTGACTGCTGGAAAGATTATCCATAGTAAAAATCTTAGGAGTCTACACAATTGACTTGTACTTCTTTGAGTGGTTACAGCTAAAGGCATAGCCAGTTTAATTAAGGGCAAGTCTGTATTAATATAAAATAGCCCTCGGCCCTATTGCAATGAATTAGTCTTAGGTCTGAAACCTTATTCCAAATAGTAGCGGGTCTACTTGCTGATATAAAGGTCCCGGATTTGATCCTCAGCGTGGTCCCATATATTAATTACAGACCACGGACTGTGGGCTGTATCGGTTTTAGATTTAAGTTATTTGCTGATATACTCAGTAGATTCAGAAAGGGCACATTAAATACCTCTAACAGATGAAAATCGTTTTAAATTTCAACAAGGAGATTTTTACGCCCTATTTGATTAGCCTTTATTATCGCCACTATGGTTTTGTATCAGCTGTGTTGGCATTCTGAAGAGGAGACTATTGGCAGAGCTGTGGACCTAACTAGTCCAAAGGCCGCATTACACGTAACTACTCCCCCATGGGCTTCCTGAGATGTGCTTCCTCGTGGAGAAGTTTCTGGAGGTCGGTACCTATCACACGTAGCAACATCCCCATCATTTTCCACAAGATTAGGTCTATTGATGGGTGGAGTCTTACTGCCTGTCTAAATAGCGAGAAGATATCTAATAGTAAGGAAGAAAACATGGCAAATTTGATAAAATTCAATTACTTAAAAACTCCTTAGTGTAGCAACGCAAATCAGTGATGCTTAAGAAAAATGATCAATCACAAACCTACAAGTTGCACCTTAGCAACAAGAACAGAATGGTTGCAGTTATAGACCCTGATAAGAGCCTGAAGGAAAACACGTAAGACTGGAGACTGGCGCATGCGTAATAGAATAAGCTGACGTGGGGAAGACCAAGCTGCTATTAGACGCATCAAATTCCTCACGGGCTTCTTGAAAACATCCAACCACTTGGATATTCATGGGAAAGTCGATATGGTCTTCCCCACATGGTTTTGCTGCATTTAGGGGGCGGCCAGACTGAGCGAGCGAGCGACTAAAATATAAAATAGAACACATTGGTTGTAATGAGAGGTGGCCAGACTGGAGCGAGCGAGCGCGCTTGAAAGATAGAACTGGTTCTATAGATAGAACTAGTCTAACAAGCAGGACCTAGCTAGTCTAACATTCAGGACCCAACTACTCTAACATGCACTGTCGTGATAGATATAATGCAAAATATAAGTGTACAGCTTATTTAACAATAAATCAACCAAAACAAAGCTGCAATTATTATTAACAACGTATAGTTGAAATCTTATTTTGATTATGTGTTCCTAAGACCACCTCCCGCTTGTAGCAACAAGTAGCCCCTTCAAGTGTTGTAGAAATGATAGGGGTAGACCTTCACCCCCTTATGACTGCTCCACTTGTTCTCTTCTCGACACTGACTATACTAACTTCCTAACCAGTCAGTTCTAAGGGCACTTAGTTAGAATTACATCAATCAGGAGAGCAAGTTTTGGTAGTAAAGGGGTGTGGGGGTGATTGACCCAGAGTAGAGGGAAACTGGCTTTAAGGGGGGGTGTAAGAAATGACTAGACTCAAGTTTCCGGGTTTACAGTGGTTTGTTGATACCAGGATAGGGCGGTAAAAGGGTAACATATCGTGTTCAAAGTAAATTAGGGCCATAAAAATTAAGATATAAATAACATCCTACGGGGAATAGAGAATACAAGTTGGTAATTTAGGATCCAGTATCTCGCTTGGTAAGCCATAAGTCTGGGTGTCATGTCTTGTTATAGAAAGTTACTCTGTACAAAATAAACCTGTTGTTCACCCATGCAATGTAACCATTGTAGCCTATTATGACAGATCAAAGGGGACTAAAAATACAATTTAGCAGCCTCCCCCCTCGGAATTATGGGATGGCAATTTGATAAGGGAAGTCAGTTTGTTGCATCGTTTATCAAATTGTCACAAAATAATCGCCAGGTGTATGGAATATTGAACTGAGTTTAGTAATTTTTGAACTTGTGGGAAATACCGAAATTACCATGAACAGTTAGTTTATGACTTCCATGTTATGAAGGGAAGATATGTGCGAGGTGGAGATATATGTTGTTTGAAGGTTGGTTCTTCTCATGGACTCACCTGATTACATTCTAACCATGCATACCAAGTGTTACTTACTCTATGGCACTAAGAACTAGAAAGTTCATTGCCGCACTTACAGAAGTACGCCATCTATCCCTATCTCGAGTCTATCCAGTCCACCTCATTACACCCTATTTCTTTCAGGTCCATTCTAATGTTATCCTCCCATATACGCCTGGGTCTTCCCAATGGTATCTTCCCATTGGGTTTGTCAATCAGTACCCTGAACAAGGTTCTCGACTCTCCAATTTACGCTGTTACTAATCAAACAAACGAAACATTCAGACGTCTACAAGGATATTTGTACTATCTCAATTCCCAACTATCAGTGAAATAGTTTGTTATTTTTAAAATGGCTATTTTAAAATTTTGTTGTACTATTTTATTTTTCATGTACCGTATATAAAATATTGTATCATGAACATTTTAAACGTGTAGATTATACTAAATCTTGACTTTTGTGTGCCCCCAAAACACAAAAGGTAGGTATTATATTTCTATATGTCTCCAATTTGTCTGTTTCTCCATTTATGTAACAGGAGGTACTGCCAACAATGATTTTAAGAATTTCGTTCAAACTTAATATTTTTATGTTATGTGATCATTCCTCGGGGATAAATCTTAATTTGATACATCTAGTCTTAAAGTTAAGAGTAGTTCATTAATTACTAACTTTTGAAAATTCAAAATATTTTAAAAATGACTTTAACAACTTTATTCAAAATAGCAATGAGTGGAGTTGTTGACATTAAAAATCATAATGTATTTTTATTTTTCTAAAAAATAATAATGTGTTGTTAGTTAAATGATCACTAATTACAAAAGAGTTTAAAAATCTTTTTAAAATTAATATCTGAAGAGTGTTTTTATGATAGTCAAAATATGTTTATTTTTTGTGGAACTACTATTTAAGAATAGTTTACTAATAAGTGAAATTATTTTTTAATTACTAATTTCACTATACTTGATTAAAAAATATGTATTATTATGTTGTCCCATTGATTATATTTTATCTTATATATTCTATATCAGTGGTTCCTAAACTTTCTTGACTCGCATACCCCGTTCCCAAACATCTGAGTTGAACGCACCCCCTGGTAAATATCCATAACCACGCACCTATTTTTATACCTAATTTTTATAAAATTTATTTATTAATTGCAATAAAAAGGTGCAATACCTTTAAATTAACCTACTAAAGCTCTGGTAGATACTGTAGGATACCCCACCAAAAGTATACCAAGAATATTGAAACTACATAAGTACAAGTTCAATCAACTATACATTTATTTAAAAAATTAAAACTGAAATTAAGTAAACAAAGTAGTAACATTAGCTTAACTTTATTATCACAAAAGTATCATATTTCAAATGTTTTTTTTAAAGTGGTTCCGTACTGGAAATTTCTGCTTTAACATAACTGAAATACCTTTCTATAATCACAAAATTCCATGCCAATTTATGTTTCAAAATTTTTACAAGTTTTAACAGATACTCACCTCTTCACGTGACTTAATGAGAAGAATTGCGCTTATTTTGGATGGTACAGAGCTTTAAAGTCAGGAACCAAAGATGATAAATAAAGTCTCAAGTCACTTCCAGCACCGAGCCTGTTTCTATTGTGGAAAGCGTAACAAATTATTGATGGAAGAGTAGACAAAGTAAGCATAGGTTTACTAAGAGATAATGGCCAGAAACCTCATAAAGTTTAGGTAATAGAATCTTGTAAATGTCCCTCACAAAATTTCACAAACTGTTCGTTAAAATCCGCCATTGCCAAAATATTTTGGTGGACCATTTGGAAGATCTAGTGAACCCCCAGGGGGTTCGTGAACCACAGTTTGAGAATCAATGTTCTATATTATTAAAATGAAGAATGTGTATTTTTGTGTCTGTCATGAGCATTTCGCAAGCAGAGATTTGAAATCTAAAAATTAGTAGCCCCTGTGCACAAATGAATGCAGCTCGAAGCCAAAGTTTTAAAATAGAGATTTGATATTGTAAATTAATTAAAAACTGAGCCGTAAAAAATAAAATGAGAATTTTTTCTGTCTGTTTGAAGTAACATCGGCTACTTCTGATAATTATTAAATAAGTTAAAACGTTATCACAGGTCTCACTTCCACCGTTTTTAATGAAGACTTAGGTTACCACACTTTGCAGTTAATTAGTTAAAGGCGTATTACCTACTTAAGCTACGCATTAACTGGAGGGTGAGATGGACTCTTAAGAAGAAAAATTATTCTCCTGCCTGATTAAATTAATTCTGGCTTTACTTTATGCCTCAATTTGAAAGATAACTCTCCATATTTTCTTAGTTTTTAAACGCACTTACGTTATTTTATATTTCATGCAATTATGTTTAGATCTATAAAATTTGATTGGATAAATGCTTGACCATTTTTTAAGAGACCATCGCTATGTTCTTTTAATCCATTAAAATAAATAGAACCTATCAACCAAATTAAAAAAAAAGGAACATTAGCTCATCAAACATGATCTATGGTCAAGTGGTCGATTCAAAGCCGACCAATTTCTAGAACTTGACAAAGATACAGATCTTGGGTGCACCGGGAGTATTTTATTTGCCAACAACCCGTTCAAATTATTCTCATATGTAGGACACTTAATAAACTAGTGTGCTAAGAATTGAGAAGTTGAATCTAGAAGAAGTGTTTCCGCATTTTTTGTGGAGTGAGAGTGGAAAAAAAACACTTAGAAAAACCATCCCTAGTACACCTGAACTGAATTCAAACTATTCCAGCCTAATGCCTTAGACCATTCGACCACCAAAGCAGGTGCTAGGAATATTGCCAGGGGAGGATTGCGATGAGATTAAGTAAGGGATAAGTTTATAGGACGACACAGAAGTGATTGAACAGGATTTATCATGAGACCACCTAGCAGAGGAGTACATAGGGATATATTCACGGAGAGAGTGAAATTAGAAGTAGGCCCAATTAGAATTATATTTAACTAACAAGATAATGTAAGATAAGGGAAGAGAAGCAAATACGGTAGCTAATAATCTGATACACCGTCGGTAAGCTCTATTTAAGTAAAATATGGACTGCTTGAATAAAATAAGAGTGCGTGTGGAAGAAAGAAACATACGCTTTATACTTAATAAGTACAGTGCCAGATTAAGATGACTTGCTGTTTTATATGAATCGTAGGGTCGGATTTACCACTAGGCCCACTAGGCCCGGGCCTAGAGCGCAACTCTGGGGGGCGCCATTTGAAGGGTGAATGCTAAGACACTTCCGTCAAGAATTTGTTGTTATTGATAATTTAATAAACAAGTCTACGTATAAATAAGGTATTGAGTAGGCTATCTTTAATAAGTTGACATAGACATTTTTGGTCTTTAATATCCTTCATTGACTTCTTTTGAAGGTATTCGGTTACGTAATGTACAAAAGAAACTGATCGCTTTGCGACAGATACTGCCAGTTCTACAAAATTATTTTTGATACTGCCTTTATTTAGGGAGCAATTTATTTATAATATTTAGTATGTTAATATGTCCAAGAATATGAAGCAGGCTGTAAAAATTGTAGTTTAAATTGGCCTAATTATAAGATAATTATTTTTGTTATTTATAAATGTTATTTTTCTCAAAATATTCAGCCTAACAGTAACAGGCTCAAATGTGTAACTAGGTAATTTTTAATACAAGAAACTATTTTTTTTCCTGGTGGATTCTGTGTCTGTAAAAAGGGGTCAGGGGTAAGGGGGGGGGGGTCGCAACGCCAACAAGGGCCCAGTGAGAGCTTCAGCATGTAAATCCGACCCTGAAGAAACGATTATAATATTCTAATCACCGGTATGAAGTGTTCTATGTTTTATTGTAAAAGATTGTACAAATCAGTCCCTATAAAGAGGGAGGCGGGAGGGTATAGAAGGAGGAAACTTCCTTCTGCGAACTTTAACTTAGTTTCGAATGGAAATTGACTCGGATCGTTTCCTTGCCAGGTTTGGTGGGAACAGCAAGGGGGGAGGGGGAGAGGAACTGTTAAGGTTAGAATTATCGTGGGGATATTCTCACGCCCTTATTGGGGTCATTATATAAATGGGCCTAAAACCATTAACTCAACTAATTGGTATCAGTGTGGACAAATTGTTCTACTCTTTTGAAATTAAGCATTGTAGGATATATATTCCCTCGTGCTCTACGTAGATGCACTTAACTTATCAATTTGGCTCTTTAGAGTCTAAATGTGGCACTTAATATATAAATATGATATTTAGGGCCAGTTTCATAGTCAGATTTAGTACGCCTCAAGTGCGGCGCTATACTAAATACAAGACGTCACCTACCTGAAATTGAATGGAATGGGCCAGTTTCATATGCGAAACTGGCCCATTCCATTTTGGTCTAGATAGGTGTCGTCCTCTATTTAGTATCGACTCGCACTTTAGGCGTACTAAATCTGACTATGAAACTGGCCCTTAGTGTCTAAAGTGGCACTTAATATATAAATATTATGATACTTAGTGTCTAAATCTGTCACCCATTTTATCAATATGGAGATTAATGTCGCAATACTGAATTTTATATCTAAATATAATACTTGATGTATCAACATGACACCTATTGTCTCAATCTGACACAGACTGTCTCACTATGGCACTTAATGTATCAATATTGCATTTGATGTTTAACTCTAGCACTTAATGCCTTAATATGGTATTTAATGTGTCAATGCAAAACAAAATGTATCAATCTGACATTTTAACAGATCCATAACCAAAAACAAATTGACTAATTTTTACAAAATTTACAACCAGAGAGTATTTTGCAGTGTAAATAGTAATTTACAAATTTTAAACAAATTATTTACAAAATGAATACTTTTGAAATAGTATTGTTTTTATTTACTAAACAACCGTTGGCTAATTTATTTATTTTTAGGTCAGATAATATTTATTGATTGATCGAGTTTTTTAAATTTGAATGAATTTTATTAATTATCTTTGTTTGATTAGCACAGTACTTTTGAATGAAATTATTTGTTTAAAATATATATACAAATATTGGTTGTTAAGATATTTGCCATTTAAATAAAAGTAAATTGAAGTAATATACCCTAATAAATATCATTTATATGTTTAAAAATATTTCAATGAAACTCTGTAACCACAAAGTAGACATTAGGATATTAATAACATACTGCTATTATTTAGGTTCGACTCGTATTATCTTGACTGAGGGTGCTCGAATATGATAAAAACCACAGATATTAATAATACTAAGTGCATGACAGCACATTGTCAGTTATGAGTCTCCTTGGACTGTGATTGTAGATAGCTCTGAGTGGCCGATACTTTGACCAGCTACCACCCATGAGGGCAGTTTCATAGTCAGGCCTAGTATGCCTCAATTGTGGTGCTATAATAAAGACAAAACGACCCATACCTACACTCAAATGAAATTGACCAGTTTCCCCTTTTCAAGTTTGAAATAAAAAAAATAAAACCCCAATTTTGTATCACTAAATATCTAATTTTGTTCCAAGAATTAACCATTCTTTATTGTCTTTATCAAAGTGAAATAAAATTATAATCACAATATGAGGAAGCCATATTGCCGCATTAATGTATCGGTTAAAATTTGTGTTGAAAATTCAATGGTCAAATTAATGTTAATATTGATAATCTACAGTATATGTAAGGTAGAGTGAGAGTTGTGGTAAAGATAATTTATACTGGAGCCGAACACAGTTCAACGTCACGGAAAACTTATCTGTTATTAAATAAAAAAATAAAATTTTAATTAGTTGAAAGAAAAATAAGTTATTTAAAAAATCTTTTATTTTTATTAAGTATATTTATAATTTTTTCAGATACTAACCCATCAGAAATACTCGTACAAGAGGGCTTACTTATTTATCAGTTAAGCGTGGACAAAGCTTGGTACAAATATTACTTCTCAAAAAGAGAATGTATTTTCAGTGTATGTTGGTTTAGTTGTAAGTATGATGAAGGCTATTCATTCTTTGGCACTTTTCTAAACATTGATAAATCTGGATTTAATGATTAATTTTGATTATTTTGTTTGATGACAATATTTAGTACATTTTTTTATCGCTTTACGAATTTAATTTTGTAGTAATAACGGTGTAGTTGTAGTTTCTCTGGTTATGTCCGTTTCTTTTAATACATCTACATTTCTCATGCATATTTTATTACAAATAACACGAATAACTAAATTACGCACACATACGTAACACACGTTTTTAACGATCAGACGATTCCAGGGATTCCCCTGCATCGGCCATTCCATATGTTCTAAGAAGTTACTATAATAATAACATATATGATCCACAATGTTAATTATAAATGGGTGTTTAATCTGTTTACATACATTCGAGCTTGGTAAATTAAAAAATAAATGGTACGGAACTCCACACGGACTTTCTCACTCTATTGTTAAAAATGGAGATATTTACTCAAAATTCTAAAATAATATACACTAGCGAACCTGAGAACAAATTGCGCTATAAATACGTAAAACTTTTTGACATACGGTTTTAAATTTATAATTCCCCCCGCACTCCCTCCCGAAGATCCTGGATTCGCCTCTGTGCTGTACAAACATTTTGCCTAAGAGGTTAAAGGAAAAATAACACCAACTTCTCGAAAGACTTACTTATTTGCTTACTCTATGGCATTAGAGAATTATTGCGTTTAAACTTAAGTAGTAACTCTTCACAACTAAAATTCACAAAATTGTATTAATATATTTGACAATATCTCCGAAACTATTGGTTTTATAAAAATATATTTCAAATAAAAGTTTTTTTATTTTTAATAGTACTAAAATGTTACAATAATAAGTTATTTAGTATCTCAAATAGTTGCGGAGATATATAAATTTTTGCTTCTGTAAAGAACTCTAAAAGTCATTTTCATGGGAAAATGAAATAATCTATTTTTTTATAGTCTTAATCAACGCCTATATACGAATTTTAATCAAAATCGTTATAGCCAATTTTGAGAAAATGGAATTTTTATCTTTTAACCCTCTAGTAAACTGCTATTAATTTTAGGGTTAGACAGACACACAGACAGACGGCGTTGCAAAAACCACATTTAGTGTTAGGGGGGGTCATGAAACGTCGACATCCATCAATATTTCGGGTTATATTTTTTTGACGGTCGTAATACTTTACCTTAAATTGTTGGAAAAGTTAAAAAAATATTATATATTTGCGTATAGCTTGAAAATTATTGGTTTTATAAAATATATTTCAAGTAAAAGATGTTAATTATAAATAGATCTACATGTATGCGATGATAAGTAATTTAATATCTCAAAGACATATGGAGATAGCATTAAAAATTAGTATTTACGCATCAGACCGGAACCCTTAAAGTCATTTTGACGAAAAGTTGAGAGTAGCCATTTGGTTTTCAATATTGATCAAAGCTTAGAAATGAAATTTAATAAAAAAATAAAGCCTATTTTGATAAAATCGATTTTTTTTTCTCTTTCCGCCCTTAGGGAACTACCTTTAATTTTAGGTTTGGATGTCCAATTACAAAAATTCCTTGGGATAACCCTATGAAAGCCCTAAATACTAAGTTTCAGCCCAATCGGTAAAACAGTTTAGGCTTTAGCCCGATGTACAGACTGACAGACAGATGGACAGATAGACAGACGGCATTGCAAAAACCATTTTCTAGAGTTCGGGGGGTCATAAGACGTAGATATTCATCAAAATCTCGAGTTCAATTTTTTTGACTATCACAATAATTTCTCTACCTGTAAGATAGCAAGAAAGTAAAAATATTTACTAAGAAAACTGAAAAGAGCGGGTGGTTTTGCGGTTTTGTATTTCAGCGAAAAGCCACGGTTTTCAGTTTCGAATGGACCGCAATCCCAAAATCTAATCAGGACTGACCCTGTGGATAGCCATCACGTATCAGTTTGGAATACCCATGAATTAATAATACTAAATGCATGTCTAGGGATGTGGTATCGAAAGAAAAGTATCGATAACAGTAAGTACTGGTATCGAAATATTAGTCTGAAAAAAAATGTATCTAGTAATAATAATGATTTAAACTTTTTCGTCATAATAGTATTTTCATATTTATCTAAACACTGAAAATTATAATAGTTTTTAATAAATTAAAACAAATTTTAAAATAATGCTGTTTTGCTATCCAACTTCTTAAAAAACTTCCATAATTCACTTCCGGAAGGTGCCATTTTTTAAACTACATTCGTCGTTTATATACTCTATCAATATAGATTATTAACCATTGACAAACACTAGAAGAATGAACGCCCTGCTCTGCTTCATCTGCTTAAACAACGCACGTACACTTTTCCGTTTCGTCTGCTTGGGGCAAGGGTAAGACGGCCTTTTGTTTAGTTTGTGATGCCGGTGCTTATCGATAAGGAAGGGGTAGTAGGCTGGTCGCCACTCGCCCGGTCAGGCATCAGGGTGTATTGATAAACAAAGATGAAATAACAGCTATAAATAATGATGAGCTAAAAGAGATTAAATGCTAAAGTTGCAGAAAATGAAGGAGAATTGATAAATAGTGTCATTTGTTCTTCCTCCACAGTCCACCCTAGTAAACATTTAATCCCAGTACGAGTGAAGATGACAAAAAAAAAAGTTTCTTTCGATACCGATCCGATACCGGAGTGTGATTACTAATATTAGTAAAAGTATTGAAAATAAAGTATCGAGTAAAAAAAGACTAGTATCGAAAGGAAAATATCGATATTAGTAAAGTATCGATACTTTTTTTTCATATCCCTACGCATGGCAGCATACTGTTAGGTACGAGTCACCATGGACCATGATTATGGATAGATTTCATTCGCCACAGGAGTGGTAGTATCTGACAGCCATAAAAACCTACCAGATCTACTTTCATGTATCCATTCACCAAACCATTAGATTTGCAAGACTATATTTTTATTTGCTGTCACTTTGGCAGTAAAAACTTTCCCAACAGACGATCTGATTTTAATTATGTTTTTCTTTTAAACGTGTTTTTACATCTTCTGCTAGCTGTCAGCTACCACCACACCTATGGCGAATGGACTATACCTCTGAGTGGAAGTTACTTTCTCAGGTTACCGCATATAAACTCAATGCACTGACAACTAATGAAATTTAGACTTGAACAAGAGACGAACCCGGCTGACTCAGAGGGAGAGCATTGGTGCGCCAAGTCAAAGTCCCAAGTTAGATTCCCGTGTCCAGGTTATCATTTTTCATTTAAATGAATTTGATTTTATCCTAGTTTAATGCCAGATCGTTACACATGCAGCACGATAATAGGACACCTGATGATTTTTACTGCAACGAAAATTTACAGAGATAAGAGAGTTTAAACTTTAATAATTTTTATTAAATAAAAAATATTTTGTCTAGGAACAGGTTCCCTTGTTTGAACTCACTTAGAATACACTTTTATTATGCTACTTTCACATGGGTGACGTTTTCCTACTTAATTCAGTGGATAAACTTGTACTGAAATAATGATCGAATCTATCATGAAGTAGCCAGAAATATAGTTACTACAAAACACACGACTCGTAATCACACGATTATTAGTTTGTTTAATCCCTGAGGTTTGGAGAGTAGTTAATGTTACCAACAAAAACAAATTATTGAAAAAAATGGTGTTTGTAATAATTAAAAGCTTATTGCTCATTTTGAAAGAATCTAACATAATTTTTTAACTATGGCTTTACCTTTATAAAAAAAAAATTCAAAAGAATTGCTTCCGTAAATATTTTTTTTTACTTTATTTAAAAGACAAGAAGTTACTTCTCAATTTAACTATGCGAGACAACTAGTATATCTTTTACACATGCGTCTGTATTTGAAACATTGCTAAAAATTATGCCAAGAGCTATCACTAGTGGCGTGTTGTGAAGTGTTGGCAGAGTAAGCAGATAATATTAAAATTGTACCTGCAATATGTTCTCACCCCTTTGATCCCCGTATGAGTATATTTTCGTTAATACCCGACCGACGACAGTCCGATACATTAACGCAGTTGTCAGTGTGTCTGCCTACTTAACTAAGGGTCCCGGGTTCGATTCCTGACATGGCCGAATTTTTATCATTAATGAAAATATGCGTTTACTCTTTCAAATTGATAAATTAACGGCCGGGGACTGGATGTCGTGCCTGTCCTAGTCTAAAGTTAGATTATAAGGCATATGAAGCTACGGTAGTGGAAAAATATATGGCTTGAATAAAAACTGGCCCAGGCCATAAGCTAGAATCAGTATTGGATTAAACTTAGACAATTACTGTTTTAATGAGTGATGAGAACAGCCACTGACCAATTTTTAACTAACTTAACTTATGGAAGGAAGTTAACGCTTGTACATTAATTAACTGCCCTAAACTACGAGTGAAGAATGACCCTGAGCACGGGGGGAATCCTGGATATCTCATTGGTAGAGCATTAGTGCTCCAGGTGTCCAGGTGTCATTTTTTCAAATTACTAATATACCATAGAATTTTTAAATAACATTCTAGATTAAAGTAGTAAGGATCGTAAAACAACTTTGCTTACCCTAGGAACGATTCACGCCACGCCCCTGGTTATCACCAAACTAGGCAAAGGTTCCCATAGGATAGTTTGTTTTGATAGTTGGTCGTACACACGGTACTAGTTGGCTTGTACTGACTTTAGTACTGAATTGAGTATACAAACGTAGTTCGTGCGTTTGGATCATTACACAAACTACGGATAGGTGTGAAGTGCAAGCTTGGCCTTGTAGTCAACTGGATAGAAAACTGGAGGTTAGAGAAACTTAAACCGGAGAGAGAAATGTGACAGTGAAAATCTGGCTTTAGATAATGGATTCATGTGAACACAAATAAAAAATATCAACCATATTGATTTATTCTAAATGTTTACGCTTGACAAAAATTGTTATCAACCGCTTAATCTAGGTGGTAGAGGAATCGACAGAGCATATAGCTACTAATTTAGGGGTCTTGGGTTCGATTTTCGGCTGGTGCTATGTGTGATTTTCCCGAAAGGGGAAGTGTTCCCAAAGGTCAGCAGATTTTGGTTAACTAGGATTAAGTTAGGTTCAAGAGATTCCACTGGTTCCACACTCTCATATTATTCACTATCACTATCATTTCATCTCATCGGGACATGGCAAGAGTCTCCATGGAAAAGATGTATGATTAGTACATTCGGGCGTCCCCTGGGCAATGGTACACTAGTACCAGTTTATATGATCATAAACCTAGCTATAAGTGTTGTAGCCCAAACACGTGTGTGTATATATATATATATATATATATATAGTGATAATATGAGGAATGATTAAAAGTAAGTGCATTTACACTAGCGTGTAGAGGACCAACTTTAACATATTGATAAGTCACACATGGGGATATAAACCCAAGTGCATCCAGCCAAGATTTAAACCTCAACCTCCTTGCCACCAGAAATTAAGTATATTGCGAGTTTGACAGCTTATATCATGGGACCATCGGTGTGGGTTTGAATATAAAGCTATACATAATAATATTATCTATCACCTTTATTTGGGCGAGGTTATATAATCAGCACCTTTTCTTACACTTGACCTCTTAATGATAGAACTGTTCATTTAATACTTATGTGTTATTTATAACTAATTTATAATATATGTACACAAAAATTAATAATCAAAAATATATTAACCACATAGCTTTTCACATAATTGTACATTTATGAACATATTAAAATAAAATAGTTGAAGATTGTATAAATAAATGAAGGAAAAAGAAAAAAAGAGAATAAATATTCATACCACACACATTCACATGTCATATATACAACGCAATATGAGTAACATTAATTTCTAAACACGATGGAGATAGCAAATAATTTAACAAGAAAACAATGCTGATAATAATATTTAGTAAATATTTTGTATGGATATTTTTATACATCGTAATAATAGTTCTACTTCACGCACACATTCTTACATTCTTACATTTCGCCTCACATCAACGATCAAAACTCTGCTCACAGACTTTGTGAGAAGGCTTATGTTGAAGGGATTTCATAGCAGCAACAGTTTTAATATTTATATCAAGAGCATTCTACGAACGAGCTCCAGCAACAGTAGAAGAGAGAGAATAGAATTTGAGTTTGTGAAGAGGGATGGAAAGTGTGTGGGTGTCACGTGAGTGGGTATCGAGATTATCAGCATGAAGAGGGACAAGAAGTGAGGAGAGTTATTGAGGAAATCCTGTTAATAATATTTTCCTTGTTATTATCAGAGAATTCAGATATTGTCTATAATCAAGTCGTATGTAGTCAAACTTGTTATAAATATATAGAAATATGCTAATGGGATAGAAAGTTGAATATAAATCTTACACACGTGTTTTGGAGTTCTTGTAATTTCCTTGTGAACTTAATAGTCAAATAATTGTAAAACTATATCACAGTAATCAAAGTGAGGAAGTATTAGAGTTTGAACATGTGATTTCTTTAGAGCAGCAGTAAAAATGTTCTTTAATAGGTTTATTAAATTCAAAGAAGCGAACACTTTATTTTTACAAATATGAGTTACTTTGTTAGGCAATGTAGGAAATCGAGATTTGTATCTCGGACCAGGTGCACTGAGGGTGGTTCTCCAAAACGGTTTTAAACCCTCTCTCCACGCAAATGTAAGTACACTTAATGTAAATTCAGCCTTCCTTATTCCTAACACATCAGTTTAATTAGTAAATAAGCGTACAACCTGAACGGGTAGTAAGACCCGGTGTTAAAATTTATCCATATATTTGACTATTCTCTGTGTTTTATAAGGCTTTGGGTAGAGCTGAAAGAATATTTATTGGTCTATAGTTTTTTACTGTACTAAGAGAAGTAATCTTCGCAATAGGCCTAATAAAAGCAGTTTTACAACAAGTAGTAACGATTCCAGTTAGTATAGCGTGATAAGAATATCAGTGATCGGGTCAAGGACATGTTGAATTATTGTTAGAAAAATTATGATAGGGATTTTGTGTGTACCCTACGCTTATGATTTTTTTTCTTTTGATTTCACTAAATACCTCAGAGGGCACTGTAAGCTTTAAACAAAATTGGCTGTGTCTTGTGGATTTAGATACAATTTGGTTTATAGTATATATTTTAGTCACGTTGTCATCTAATGTTGGGACATCCACAAAGTGCTCATTTAATAAATCAGAGGTCAGTTTCAAGACTAGCTTAGTAACTGGGCTACGACCAACCTCTCGTAGTTTTCTCCACAATGTACAGTACGAGGGGAGAATGTCTGTGATAATAATCCATGGAATCAAGTTTAGCTCTCCTTTCACACTGTGTGCATCTATTTCTTGCCTTATTGCTCAAAATACTCTCCAGCGGTATCAAGTTTATTTTGGCGTTCTTTCTTTGAAATGTGTAAACACGGGATCACGACAAGACATTTGCTCAATGGCTGCACCTGAATTGAGTCCCATAATAAATGTTTAACACCAAGTGCCTTTCTCTTTAAAAACGTGGGCTACATGAATTGCGTTCTTGTTTAGATAGGGGTCAGCACGAAATGCGTCCCTGTTTGAAAAAGGTTAACTTTAAGTTATAATTCAACAGAACGTGGTCATGTGACGAGCTCTAAACCAATCACAGGTTTTCCGTCTCATCGGCGCAAGCCATTCTGCTAAAGTTCAACTCATCTCTATTTCCTCCACTGCCATCCCAAATCAATGCGCATGTGCATTTGACAACGCACGTGCTGTAGAGCTAGAAGCTAGCAGACAGCTTCATTGGCTTTTGTGAGGAGATTTGAAATAACCCGTTAATGTAAAGCATGTTTATCGATGTATTGGACTGTGTCATGACACAACCTAATAATTCGAAAACATTCATCGGGAGAATAATATAAAATATATATCCATCCACTAGAAAATAAAATATGTTGATAATCAGCTATTTCTAGTTAGTGCTGCAATGCATCATGGGTAGAGCCCCGTAAAAATGTTGAGCCGCGATAAAGCGAAAAGTGCCATACAAAGAAGGAATCAAGTACTTTTTCCTTTGATAGTTTTTAGATATGATTTACAATGTTTTTGAAAAGCGAAATAAAACGATATTGTCCTGTTACACGAAATCCTCATATAAAACGAAAAATGTAAAAATGTTGAAACGCGATAAAGCGAAAAGTGCCATACAAAGAAGGAATCAAGTACTTTTTCCTTTGATAGTTTTTAGATATGATTTACAATGTTTTTGAAAAGCGAAATAAAACGAAATTGTCCTGTTACACGAAATCCTCCTATAAAACTAAATAACACCACTTTTACAACAAAAAAAACCCTTTAAATAAATATGAAATTAAGTAAAATTTTTGACCATGCTGTAATTTGAAAAGTATTTTTCATTAGGGTAAGCAAACGTTAGGCTACAAAATTGTGAAATATGCAGACAAACTTGACAAATAATTTTAAAGCAAATATATAAAGTTTCAATAATAAATTTTAATTTTGTATGCATTGTCTCAATATGTAAATAATACTTAAACACCTAAGATAAAATGTAATTTTGAATAAGCACAAAATAACACTAAAAGTGAGATTTAAAAAATGAAACTTAACTTAAAATTAAAAAAAATTAACGTGGCTCTAATCATGGGTTAACAGACAGTGTGTGAATTTCTGCGCCACTCAGGAAGATTTTGATTTCTATGTTCATCGAACGTGTGAATCAAGCTTTACTCTGGATTCACACGCTCGCTGAAAAACAAGAGCAGAAACGTAATCACACGACAAGCTATAAGCCAATCACAAGATTTCAGTTTTGTTGAAACTGTGCTACTTGAAATAACTTTAGTTTTTTTTTTCTGAGCTACAGAATCAACTTTGGAGATCAAACCAAATTAAATAACAACGACTTAATCAATGCTCATACGCCTAAACCAACTGAATCAATCATAGTGACCCACCTCGGTGGCGTAGTTGGCTAACTCGCTTGTTTCGTGTATAGCCAGACTGCCGAGGAAGGGGAGAGCGAGGTTCGAATCTCGGTCGGGTGAACTGGGGGTGGTTTTTCCTAAATGGTTTTCCATTCTCCCTCCACGAAAATGTGGGTTCACCTCCTCTAAATTCAACCTTCTCAATTCCTAATCCATTAGCGTAATTAGTACTTAAGCGTATAAACCGAACGGGTAGTAAGACGCAGTGATAAATAAATAAATAAAAATAAAAAATAATCATAGCGCACGTGGCTTTGCAAAATACTACCAGATATCTGCACCAGCTGCTGTGAAATTATATGAAATAACTCTTTGAATAGAAACTTGTGTTGGTTTTTTGATCTGTTTTGGATTTGTTTCACGACACAATTAAATAATTTGAAAACCTGATTTGTAATTTTAATCTTAAAAAGTTGTTAATCCACTTGAAATAAAATGTCAGTAAAGCTATTTACAGTTGGTTTTCCAAAGGATCATGGGTAAACATACATTTCTGATAGCGTGTGAATTGTTACTACATTCAATAATATTCTGCTCTCTATTTTTTTTATGAACATGTGAATACAACTTTAGAGTAGGAGGTTGGGGTTCAAATTTCGGCAGAAAGCACTGGAATGGATAGGATGGTCAGGGGGAGTTTTCTTATTCCTTCCACGTTAATGTGGGATCATATTATTTAAGTGATCCTCTTCATAACTAGCCCCCAAATTAAGACGTTAACACCTCTTGTTAAAAACATTAATAATAACCAATTTATACCTTGATACTGTTCGAAACAAAGCTTCTACAATATGGTCGAATGTGTTTTGGACCATGATTAGTTGTCAGCTGTCACCCCACTTGTCATAATATTGCACACATATAGAAAGCCCCCCCTCCCCCGTGTATGACACACACCCAGCGTGTCTGAGAGAAGGATGTGACAGAAACACATATGCTTCACTCTCGTGTCATTTGTTTCTAACTTGATTGGAGATTTTGTCAAGTGGACTGGACAGTATGGCGGCAATGTCACACTATTAGTAGACCCCACCCGAGAAACGATGGATGTTACTCGGTGATAGAGCGTCCATAGCTTCACTAAGCGTTACCAAAGCCACCCAAGAGCAGTGATAACTTATATATATATATAGCAAGCTGTTGTGGTCATTGTCCTACAGTTTGTTCTTGCTGCCTCAGATATGATAAAAATACTTATAGATATAACAAGCTATTGTGGTCATTGTCCCACAGTTTGTTCTTGTTGCTTTCAGACATGATAAAAATACTTATAGATATAACAAGCTATTGTGGTCATTGTCCCACAGTTTGTTCTTGCTGCCTCAGACATGATAAAAATACTTATAGATATAACAAGCTATTGTGGTTATTGTCCCACAGTTTGTTCTTGCTGCCTCAGACATGATAAAAATACTTATTTTAGTAACTATATCTCTACACAAATTTCAAAAATAACAGCTAATTTCTAAAGGGAAATATTTAAACAGTTTCTAAAATATAATTTATAAACATGTTATAATTTTAAAGAATGTTTGCTAAAGGTTTGTTTGATTGTTATATCAAGCTCAAGGCTATTAATGACTTAGCTTCGGAGAAAGGTGTGAAAGGTAGTTTTGAGGAAATGCACCTGCATTAGTATGAAGAGTGTTAGGGAAATCTACAGTGCTGGATTCAATGTAAAAGCATTCTCATCGTAGCCGACTGAGACTTAAATAAGCCCTCCACTGCTATTGGCAAACCAGTAGATTGCTATATCAAATGCCTTAGACTGTGAGACCACCGATGCATGTATTAATAAATAAAATGGAGTATTTTCTAACCTTCTCAAAGATATAAAGTTTTAGTAATCGTAAGAATAGTCAAGCTTCAGATTAAGATGGATCTTGAGGTGTTAGCCCAGGGTTGAAGATAAATTATGATTTTAATTCTAGCATTAATTCTAAAATAGAAGGTAGTTTACTAAATTTTGTTTTTATAAATTTCAAAATTTTCAGAATTTGTTTTAAAATTGATTTCTAATAGGTGTTTTATATGATGAATCACAATATACACTTTATCTTTTAGAGAAAATTTTGCTAATGGTAGTATACTGATCAATGAGACATACATATTTTAACTTAAAAAAAATGTCTTTAACAAAATTTTTTCAAAATGCCTATCTGAATATTTGTTCATGTGGGTAACAAATTTATGTTTGTTTTTCTGAGGCGAGCTTATTTAAAAGCAGTTTACTAAACTCTGATTTTTGCAAGCTTGGTTTCAAACAATAATATAATATAATAATAAAATATGGTCACATGTGTCGTACCCATTATTTATCAATTGATATGAGAGGGGTAGTAATAGAAAATTGGTGCAAAACAGATTAACACGATATATGACTTTTATTTTTTGTATTAGCAGGTTTATAGACACAAACGAACACAGCTCCGAACATATTCCATCCGGGTGAAATGAGGAAATTTAATATCTTCTTTCCAAGCTAATGTGGCTAAACCTCCTCTAATATACCTTTCATACCCCAATATTTAGATAAAGGTAGTAATAAACCTTGTCAGTAACGTTATCATACAAAGTTTACAAACGTAAATTAATCCTTTTGGATGTCAAGCGGATTTGTAACTTCTGAAGTTGATCTGAAATTTATAAGTGAATATCGGCTAGTTAATTATCACTTGGAGATGGTGTGGAATTAAAAATTACCCTTCTGCTATATAGGATGGTTAGTAACTACCCCAGAGAGGAAGGTTTACCCCCCTACAGGTCTATTCTTGAGCAGATTTGGAGCAATATCAAGTACTTTTCCCAATCAACTAGACACGAAGAGCCATTCGAGACGTTCAAGAATGCAATCACGAATACGAGGCCAAAAATTACAAGAATTCTTATGTCAATAGATCAAAGGTTGTCCGAGAGTTCCCTAAGTCGGCTTTTATACAGGATGAAACAGATAGATAACATATGATGCATGTAACATGACACTTGTTAACAAACGATACACTTCAGAATGGGAGGAGCATGGCACATTGCTGTATGCAGCACATGCCATTTGCTAGTAATGGGCATAATCGAAGGATTTTAAGAATCGAATAATCTTTCGATTCTTTGAAAAATAATCGAATGAATCGAAGAATCATTTGAATGATTTTGAGAAGTAGTAAAGAGTCGGTAATAATCGGATGTTAGCTACTTCTAACTAAAAGTAGTTACTAGTTGCTCGTTTTGTTTTGCGTTTGCAGCTTATCAACACTTTTCTATTACTGTATTTAGTTACTTGTGCCAGTGTCAAAGACCAAAGTACAGCCACAACAAAATACTATACAGTGAACGCATTAGTCACAGAAGTACCTCGTAATTAATATAAATAATTTTACGTACGATTAATAATAAAATAAATAACATATGTTTCCCTTTGTGTTCAAAATAGTCAATATAATTGACCCTTTAATATTTCCTAAACATAAAAAATATATAACCTTACAATCCTATTTATATATCGGTTAAGTGATAAAATACTTTCGATTTGAATATCTGAATCAATAATATGCCTCCTGAAAGCTTCACTTAGAATCAAACACACAATTACTACTCGACAAACGACGACGTAAGTTTGCTGGATAATGATATTTTGTGTTATAAGAATGTAAAATTATTTCAATGGATAAAATTACTATACGATCTGAATATTACGGCCGGGCAATGTTTAATTAAATACATTAAAGTATATACTTATCTATTTAATAAATTTAAGTTCGTGCTATTTGTGTTTAGTTAATTAGGAAGGTAAAATTTAAAGGAAATGAAAAAGAATAATCTAAGTAGTAATGTAACAAAATAATCGAATCTTTTGTAATTTTCATTCGAATTATTTTTGGCTTATATTCAATTGTAAACTGTACAACCACTTAAACTTTGTATTCAATTAGCCTTAGAATCATTCTAAAGTGTAAGATCGATTATTGTATAGCAATGGGGACTATTTATTAAAAATGAACCGAATAGAAATGAAAACCTGTGTAGAGATAGCCTGGAAACATTCATAACCATAAGGTCGATTTACCTCAGCACTTCTGGCAAGGGAGTGGTAAGAGAATGAATCAGCCAGCTCGCGTCAAGTCAGCTACTATTTCCTTCGAATGATTTTGAAAGAATCGAATGAATCGATTATTCAGGATAATCGAATGAATCGATTCTATTCACCCGATTCTGCCCATCACTACCATTTGCAGCGTCGGGATCGAGTAGACTGGCTCACTGTTCCATGTTTGACAAGCAGCAAGCCTTTAATTGTTGCTAATTAGGTCAATATGTGCGTAAATGTCTGAGAATTCATTACACCATGTGAGATGACCAATAATTTAACACTGATTCTGTATATATTGTTGAAAAATGTCCTGAACTTTGTGTTAAACGATGAAGGACTATACCAAGGTTTGTGTGTGGGGCAGATGAGATGTGGGAGGAAATAACAAGGATTTGTTAGGATGTTTTCCTAATATGGAAGATAAAAAACTATAAGGACAAAGAGTTAATACATTTTTAATGACTGGGTGAACCCAAAAAGTAATTTCTTCTTTTTCCTTCTGATAATTGCTAGGAGCAGCAGATCCTCTTCGTCAGGCGACCCCACTACGACTTGATTATCCAATGTACTGTACCATGTGCTAAGTGGCATAATATCTAAACGTTCAATGTTCGTGTTGACTGTCCCATGCCATATGTTTCATGTATAATACGCCATCCGGTGTGAAAGCTGCACACTTACGCGGGAAGGAGTTCCTTTCTCTAGTAGCCCTATATGAGAGAGAGGGTAAGATCCCCCCCCATGCCCCCCACATAGAGAGACAAACTTGGGCTACTCGAGAAGGTGTTGGACGCGAACATGTGCCACTATTTCATGGCGGGCTAAGGGTATTATGCTGCGATACATGTTTGATGTAAATTATATCTCAAATTTTGAACAATTTTAAAATTTGTATGATTGCTAAAGGTTCTTAAGTGCTGAAGGGGGGTTGGATAAAGGCGTAAACAAATCCTTTCATAGAATTACTGCACATATTGTGGAGTAGTGTAACTCACGGGAATGTAGGACCGTAAGATTATAAGATATTGAACAGTTGAGAGAAAGTGGTACCAATACATATTTATTGCTTATTTATTGTTTATAATAAACTGTTTCACAGCATGTGTGTTGTAATCGTGTTTTGCGGTTTGTAGAATTTATTAATTGTTCCAGGAAATTCTACGAGTATCGGCGAAGAGAGAGTAAAATTATTTTGCCAAATCTTCTCAATTCATAGTACGGGATTAAATAAACCATTTGTAACTTTTATAAAGATGTACTGCAAAATAACTAAATAAGGAAATACAATAGCATAAATTAATGGTTCAAAAAATAGTGATATAACTTCCTAGCGTCCATTATTTATCCATTTGTATGGCATTGAAATTATTTTGATAATTACTGTCTATAAAATACATACATTTTATAATAAGCCTTATTAAAAAAAGTCAATATAATTGAACATCTGGCTTATGCACCACAGTATTGAACTCTTTGAGAAATTATACAAAATATTAAGGTACCATATTTTGATATTTAGCTATAGTTGATCTATACATCGTTACAGTTCACCATATTCAATATAAATGAGTGAAAAGTTATCAAAACAATTTTTGAAATGTTGCTTTAAAATGCTTAAATTGATAATTTAGGAGAACGTTATAACTAATTTTTCAATAATGAAAGCTCTTAAGGCTATTCAACTAGACTGTCTAGCCTCACCTGTGATTGGCTCGTATTATTCTAGTTTATTAACTGGGGGTGTTTTCATCACCAGCAAGTATTGTATCAACAACTAGGGGGAAATAAAATAAATTCCTCTCTCAATAAACAGTTTTCATTGCCAAGTGCAACCCCTACGTCTATTTATTGGTAAGAGTTTATTGGCCATCACTATATTGCAAAACTAAATCAAACCATAACCCCAAGTGTGGTAATATTCTACAAAACCCCTGAGGTAGCCAGCCTCATCTTCACTGTCATGTTTTCACACAGTGAAGATGCTCCCTCCCCCCCTCCCACTATATATAATTCCCCGTATTCCCCTGGTTCTATTGTCCCCCCTGATCCCCTATTTCCTTTATGTCCGCCCTGCCAATCATTCAACCGGAAACCTTGAAACTCTGATGCAAATACCCATCGCATATCTTGAAGGAGAGCGAGAACTGTCTCTCTCTTTCTCCTGTTTTCGTATTGGTGGGTTGGCGGCATTGTGTATTGTGGTGATGATGGTCCCGGCTCACAGTGGTGAGGTACTCAAGTTGGGAACCTCAATGTATTCTGAAACAAGAACTAGAGATGCAACTTTGGACCAAAGAAGATAATAGAATATAGATATAATAGAGATAAGATAAATATGATCTAAAAATGATAAAAATAAGATACATACCTTAAAGAGAAGATACATATTATATTAATATGATGTATAATATGATAAAGGAAAGATACATATGCATTTTAAATAGAAGATAAACATGTTCAAGCGAAGATAGACACAATAAATCTAGTATAGATATGATCTTAAATATAATATAAATCTTGTAAATATAGAATAAATATTATATTTGTAGGATGATGGGAAGATTAATATGATAAAGAAAGGTTTAATATTATATTAATATGAGTAAGTGAAGATAAATATGGTAAAGGCATAAATAAAGGCTACACATGATGAAGAGAAGAAATATGCTAAATATAAGATAAAAACGATAGAGAGAAGATGGATATGATAAATATAAGTTAGGAAGAGTGTAAGGGACCTTGTATATCAGCTGTTAATATGATATTGCTGGGATATTGATTTCTCTTGTATAATTTGTTCTTCCACAAGCAAAAATGTAACAGAAATGGATCTGTTTCTCTCGGGCTCCAGTTCTTTCCACCTGGAATAGAGACTAGAAACACTCCCAAGTCCCTCTCCTCTCAGCCAGACGCAGGTGTGAGACCCTGTTTTGTCCCACCTGATCCAAAAAAAGGGGGAGAGGAAGGTCTACATGTATGGCCCGGGTATTAGCACACGTGGACAGACGAACGCCTTAAAGGTTAATGTTAAGGTGGGATGTAAGGGGAAAGGCCAGTGTTTCTGCAGTTTTTATGGCAAAACCTTTTTTTTGGTCAAAATAATAAAAAATTTGCTCCAGTACATACATAGAATTTAATTTTCTTCACATGGTGACCTCATAATTTCTTTAATATCTGTCAAGGGTGTTCTAGGATTTAATGACAACTTTTTATCTTCATTTAAAATTTTCTCTTCTAATGCCACCATGCTCATTAAAGATATTCAGGAACTGTTGATATCAACAAGTGAAGAAAATTAAGTTCTATGTTTGTACTGGAGCAATATTTTATTTATATTGGCCACAAAAAGTTTGGCCTTAAAAACTGAAAAAAAAAAAAGAAACTGGCCTTTTCTAGCGTCCCCTTCCATCCGACCTTAAGGGGAAGTAACCCTATCGAGTAGAGCTATTCAATTAGCTATCCAAGCGGGCCACTCCAAAACATCATAATATTTGGCAGATCAGACATTTAATTCGGTCTAGCAGTAATTTGAAACGTTATTAGATTATACTTTTATAGCTTAAAAGGGAGGGGGGAAACGTAATTTGATATTATATATAATATTGTTATATATCAGTGAAATTAAAAAACCATAAAAGTTAAAATAGGACTAGGCCTAGTAAATATGAAAAAGTATATCATGTCAAAATCATTTAAACATAAATAATCATTATTAAAATATAAACCATAAATGGAAAAAATGACGATATTGGTCCCTTATCAACTTGGTTAAAATTTGGTTCATACGTTGTCAGAGCGATTTGGAGAAAGTTTTTCAGCCGCTTAATTCCCAGCGATTTTCGGGTGTTGCACTTGATAGCGTTCATATGCGTGCTTAGACCCGAACATAGTTAATAAAAACAAAGCACGCCTTTTTACGTTTGGAAATATGTTTGAATCAATATCAATCCTAAACGGCACCATCTCTATTTTGAAAGTGGCTATTCAATGATGATGATGATCTCAGATCAATTAATTCTATCTGAAAAGGTACTTCATTTATTTGAGGTAGAAGGAGAAAGTGCCATTCTAGAAAACTTACAAAAAGACTAATTACAAGAAAATCACTCCGCTACTACTATAAATAACGCACAAACAATAAGCCAGGCAAATATCAACTGGCGAGACATCGGCTGCTGTTGGGTTGGAGGGGAGAAGAGGTGGAAGTCACTCTCAGCCCCCCTGTCGTCCATCCACCTGCATTGTTCAAGGTCAAAAGCAAGAATATGTGATATAGCTCAGCCGTTATGTGGTGGTGCTTGGAAGGAGAGATACTGGGTCTAGAGTGGGAACACACGCTGGTGGAGGGTAAGCTCGCACTCCCTTGTAAACACACGATGTTG
>CABFWO010000810.1:97591-242768 GCA_902155825.1 Timema genevievae | reverse complement strand
GTCAAGGTAAGACTTCTACCTTGCTTTATCTCTATATGGTACAGCTTATAAGTTAAGGCCATAGTGTAATCTGTCAAGGTAAGACTACTGCCATTCAGGGTAAACGGGGTGTACATTTTATTTATTTTATGTATTTTCAATAAAGGCAAAGACATAAGTATTGGAGGAAATATTGACTTAAAGAAATAAATCCAAGATATATATACAATAATTAAAAGTATAGTGCAGAAAGAAGGATGGTCGCAGCACCTCTGATAAATATAAAAGTCGATCGGGGCCTAAAAAAAGCAACCAACCCCTGTGTTAGAAGATAATTCAACTATACTGCAGGAGACGTCTTCACAACATAAATAAATGAAGCGCGGTAGTTGTGTTTACTTTTCTCTAAACATGATTTTCGTGCAGAAACACTGGTAAACTTAATTTGTGCTTCTAGACAGTTATTATGTTAAGTTAATGTTACGTTCATTTCACTTAAAAAATTCATGATAAATAATACTTACTTATTTAAATAATTACACAATAGAATTGGTCATAGCTAACAATGGTAACGGACATAGGCGCCGACTGTGGGGGTGATTTGCATACTAGGAACCCCCAAAATATTTTCAATATTTCACCCTTTTTAAAACCTTAATATTACGGGATTACTTCTATCTCGGATAGAGGGTTTAGTTGCAAACAGTGTTTTCTAGCGTAGCAAGAGGCAGATGCTGTCATCTGATATGTTGGTAGCACTCGCCACGCGTTACATACAGACAGCCTGACATTTTTCAACATGTTTCTATTATAGTTTGGCTAGTGGTAGTAGTCGTATTGTATGTATTATGTTTGTTTTGTGTATTTTTGTTTTATTTTAATTTTATTTGACTAAACATACATTGAGACTAACAAATTGCACCTTAATTTCAGCCATTTTTAGATACGGTGATTGATAATTCAAATGTTATACCACCCCCATACCCCTTTTTATAGAGCACCCCCAATGATTTTTACAGGTTGACGCCTATGATAACGGATGTGTTTTGTTTGTAAAACATGGAAATGATCGAGGGTCATACCTTTTACCCTAGAACGAGCGTGTGACAAAATCAACCAAGGTTATATATCAGTGTTGCAGTCTACCTTCACAATTCCGGGACAAATCTACCGAGTGGCATTTCTATCCGGAGTGACTTCACCACGTCACCAAGGAGCGAGTCACTAGCGACACTCGACTATCCCCTGAGACAACTCCAGATACTCCACGTCATGACGTCATCACATCTGTTGCTGCATGAGTGAGATAGTCAGCGACAACAGACCCCGTCAATATATACGATACTAACCGCTACACACCACTACCAGGCTGTTTGCCTACCGTCCAGGGGGAACTGAGCCCTTGGGATTCACGTCTTTAGGACGAGTGACTAGAGAGACTGACTACAATTCTAAAATACAATAGCTTGCTACTTAATTGGTGTCATGCATCTTACTATTGATTTCAGACATTAGCACTCGCCTTGAGAGAGAATATGAAACCACCCGTAAAGAACAATCTGATTCACTCGGTAAGGATTGAACACTAGCCCGATAGTTAGAATCAGGAGTGATGTTTTAGGTTAAACTAGTTACTAATGTGTGTGTTCAAGAGCAGCATCAAACAAAGCTTTATTATAATATGTTATATTTTATAGCTATGCAATATTTTCAGTTGCAGAACACAGTTTAGTGGACACTATCCTCATAATCCATTGTGCATAGTGCATAGTGTAAAGTGCATCTAAATACATGTTTCACGTAAACATGTAGTAGATCTAAGGGCCAGTTTCATAGTCAGACTTAGTACGCCTAAAGTGCGAGTCAATACTAAATACAGGACGACACCTACCTATACCAAAATGGAATGGGCCAGTTTCGCATATGAAACTGGCCCATTCCATTCAATTTCAGGTAGGTGACGTCTTGTATTTAGTATAGCGCCGCACTTGAGGCGTACTAAATCTGACTATGAAACTGGCCCTAAATATGGAATCTAATGTTGTTGAGGGAATTGTACCAAACACCACCTTTATTTCTAACCGTTAGAGGCTACAATAGCCGGGAAGAGGGTGGGCGGAATCTATAAGGAATTTAATTTGCAAGTCTAAGAAAATATTGAATTATTTATTCAAGGTAAAACAACAGAGGTAAATAAATAATACACGGCCTCACAAGGTGAACTGAGTAGTGTTGAAAAACATATAGATATGGCAGAGATTGCGCTTGCGCAGTACATTTGAGGATAAATTTCATAATCTCAAAGTAATAGTAGTCCTTGAAGAAGACTATGTTTGAAACAAAAGAGTTATATAATTAATTATTTATTTATATGAATTAGTCTGGAAACGACCCATTAATAATCAAAGATCGTTAATATAATAATAAAGAGCTTAAAGAGCTCCTCTACTTGGTTAACAAAGCGGCTTAATCACTATTGTGACTTCAGACTAAACAAACAGATTAAATCATTAAACTTTTGAAACCTTACTATATTAATAAAAAGCTTGAAATATAATGGTATAAGGTATTTCCGTTATTAGAATATCAAATAGCTTAAATTCCGACTAAACAAATAGTTTAAACCATTAACCCTTTGAAACCTTACTATAGCAATAAAGAGCTTAAAGACCTCCTCTAAACGGTTAACAAAGCGCCCGAATCACCCTTGTGAATTCCAACTATATCATTAAATTTAAATTAAATATCAATTCTGATCAAATTAAATTACACAAAGGTTTGACTTCGCAATATAGCTCAAACTTCTGTGGGACTAATAATTCCACCAACTTAGAGGTAGTCGAGAAGATATCGACTTGTTAATAACATTATAATAGAAAACAAAGCAATATTGCATTAGAATACTGGTAATTTCTCACTAAATGAATCGGAACTGTTAAATTAAATAACTCATAAACCAACAAAAATAAATTACATTTATGATTTCTTCAAACAAAATACGTCTACAATATTTTATCTATAAATTAAACATTATCAAATTTCAAAGTTTATTTTATTATTGGTAACCACAAGTGCAATAAAATTTATATTTAAACTAAATATTCCAAGCAAGAAAGAGAATAAAAAAGTGGCTACCTACTAATAAGTATAAATTTTACAAAGAGACTAGCGCCCAATCAGCAAAAGGAAACATTAAGTGTTCCATAAAACAATTTTACTTTTCAAAATAAATCTTCTAGTGAGAAATTACTGACGCTTACACTGAACGATTTTAATCACATAATTAACTAAGTGTTCAAACACCCAAACCCATTATAGGTCGATTATATTTAAATATTTAATAAAATATTAATAGTTTATATTTTGACATCCTGAAGAGATTATATTCAAGTCCAGACCAGGACCTCTCGTCGTTGTGTCAGAATTAAGAGTCAACTATGTTAGCTAAGCACCAGCTTTATATAGGTCTAGTTGATGGAAATAAGGGGGGGGGGNCACCAGCTTTATATAGGTCTAGTTGATGGAAATAAGGGGGGGGGGAGTCTTCATATTAAAAGCATATCGCCACGTTGCGAACACGTGCTAGAAGCATGATTTTCTTGTTAACAACCGTCATAATCTTTACACGTCATCTAGACACGTAGACCGGAAATCTGGTAAGTTGGCAGTTAAGCTCACGCGAGGTTCATCGGTCGGCCGGCTAGGCCAATCAGCTTAGGTCTAGATCACCGTATTGAAGTGATTCGTCGATGCACCTTTCATAGTTTTGTCAGTCTTCACTTCATCATAGAATTTGGTGCGAACTAGTTGGTCATGGAATTCGTGCTAAACCAGAAGATATAATGAGTGAGTAAAGCATATATTTTAGACATAGTAAGGTGTTGTAAATGTTTGATATTGCAAGATGTCTACATGTATTGCTTATTTGGGGTGGGTAGTAATAATGTAACATTAGCTAGCAATGCTATTTGAATGGATTGCAGGAAATTGAACTAAGGACTGTTAAAAAGGACACTTTTCCCCTGAGCAGAAGAGAATATGATTGATGTGGTCCGTGCTCACACATTGAGTTATGCAGATGAGCTTGGGCCGGTTCTTCTGCAATGGGCTCCTGGGCTCCCAGTTCCAAGATGTTTCACGGGCTCTCGATTGTAGAAATTAATATTACCAATCAATCAGTTTAACAAAACTGTTACTTACTTTATGGAAGTAGGAACTAGAAAGTTAATTGCCACACATACACAATTACGTCACCTATCCCTATCTTGAGATACATTCAGTCTACCTCATTGCAACCTATCCCTATCTTGAGATAGTTCTACCCAGTGCCCCTCATTAAACCCTAGCTTTTTCAAGTCCATTCTAATACTATCCTGCTATCTGTGTCTAAGTCTTCCCAATGGTCTCTTCCCATTGGGCTTACCAGTCAATAACCAGAACAATGTTCTAGAATCTCCCATTCACGCTGTATGTCCAGCTCACTGTAATATATGAAACTTTATTATCCTATCAATATCTTGTGATGAGTACAGGCTGTGTAACTCATTATTATGTATCCTCATTCTCTCCCCAATTGCCTCACCTTTATTTGGAGCAAATATCTTCCTAGGCCCCTTGTTTTCAAACATCCTAAATTATTTTTCATCATGCAGGGCGAGACCATGTTTCACACCCAGAGAGAACAACCGGTAAAATTATTGTTTTGTATATTCTGTGTTTTATATTTCTTGAAAGCAGGCGAGTTGTCAACAACTTACTGCCCGGGTAGTAGCATGCATTAACAAAAGTGTAAAAAGAATTATTAAATTATTAAATATTGTTCAAGGTTAGTCTATTGTTTGATGAAAATGACACACCTTGTTATTCAATAGATGCACAATTAATCTCAACAAGATAAACCTGATAAAACATTAGCTACACAAAGCTCATGTGAAGATATTGGAATCTGATTATGCATTTATATTCTTACAGATAAAATATAATAAATATAAAATATATTGATTCCTTTGTTTTATCTAATAATTCATTTCCCTGGTTAAGAAAAACTGTTTTTGCTTCATCACAGAGAATATTGTACCAAATAGGAGATTAAAATTCAAGCACTAAATGTTGAATTTCTAGAAAATTGGTTTGACAATTTTTTTATTCATATAATCATATATTAATATAATATATCTCTAGTGCATGTTTTGTGTCAACTGTTGACAAGTTGTAGAATACAAACGTTAGGGGCCCATATACTATCAGTTAAACTGACCGGTTTTACAGTGTGACGTCATACCTGAAGGGAAAACTGTGAACTGCGCTGTTTGTACAGATAATAATGCAGGCCTCAGAACTGAACAAATAAATGCTCTTTTCCAAAGAGAACTGCGCAGCTTGTACAGATAATAATGCAGGCCTCAGAACTGAACAAATGAATGCTCTTTTCCAAAGAGAACTGCGCAGCTTGTACAGATAGTAATGCAGGCCTCAGAACTGAACAAATGAATGCTCTTTTCCAAAGAGAACTGCGCAGCTTCTACAGATAGTAATGCAGGCCTCAGAACTGAACAAATGAATGCTCTTTTCCAAAGAGAACTGCGCAGCTTGTACAGATAATAATGCAGGCCTCAGAACTGAACAAATGAATGCTCTTTTCCAAAGAGAACTGCGCAGCTTGTACAGATAGTAATGCAGGCCTCAGAACTGAATAAATGAATGCTCTTTTCCACATAGAACAGCGCAGTTTGTATAGATAGTAATGCAGGCCTCAGAACTGAACAAATGAATGCTCTTTTCCACATAGAACTGCGCAGTTTGTATAGATAGTAATGCAGGCCTCAGAACTGAACAAATGAATGCTCTTTTCCACATAGAACTGCGCAGTTTGTATAGATAGTAATGCAGGCCTCAGAACTGAACAAATGAATGCTCTTTTCCACATAGAACTGCGCAGTTTGTATAGATAGTAATGCAGGCCTCAGAACTGAACAAATGAATGCTCTTTTCCACATAGAACTGCGCAGTTTGTATAGATAGTAATGCAGGCCTCAGAACTGAACAAATGAATGCTCTTTTCCACATAGAACTGCGCAGTTTGTATAGATAGTAATGCAGGCCTCAGAACTGAACAAATGAATGCTCTTTTCCACATAGAACTGCGCAGTTTGTATAGATAGTAATGCAGGCCTCAGAACTGAACAAATGAATGCTCTTTTCCACAGAGTACTGGGCAGTTCCCTCTGGGAATCCGATAGTTCTCTCAGCTACCTGCCAACACCACGATGGCAACATCTCAAATGAATCAACCTTCCAAAAGAGAGGTGACCCTAGCCTTTATTGAAGTTTACCGATCTTTGCCTGAACTTTGGGACATTGAAAATCGGCTTACAGCAATAGAGTTAGAAAGGCAGTGGTCTATGACAACCTTGTTGGAAAACTGAAAGTGCTAGAGTCAGATATTTCTCGAGAAAGAATTGCCACTTGGTATGGAGAGTATTCAGTCTTCAGAAATAGTGGACAAAGCTACTCGCAAAACATAACTAATGTTAAAAACATTTGGAAAACTTTTTCCTATTATGAAAATAATGATGTAATTAAGTATCGATGATTGTAGTATTCATAAATCTTGAATATACTTTGCCATAATCAAACATTCTTATTTTGTTGTGATTTTAAATATGTCCTTTGATTCATAAAATAAGTTTTTATGTAATACGAGTACGTTTATTGCACTAACTTGAATATAGACATTCGACACCTTTATTATCGCTGCGAAAGTTTTCATTATGATTTTCCCTAATGCTTGGGGAGATATTCTCATAGAGAACTTCATATAGTCAAAGCTTCTGCCTGCTGCTAGGGATATCAGTGTGGCACTAAATCTCCATTTTGATGAGATTGCCTCAAGCCTGTATTATTATTTTTAATGTATGGCGAAACTCTAGTCAAAAATATTTTGAATGTGTGTTCATCCATTCTCAAATAGTTTATATAATCTTCTATATCAACTTATAGCAATTATTTCAACAGATGAGCATCACATGATATATTCCTTTTCAAAAACCACTTCTTGCTTCACATTTTAGATTTGGTTTTCTTCTTTTGTGACAACATTATGGCCGACGATGCGGCTTGTAAATAGCAAGAGCCAGCCTTGTTTTTCTCCATCATACTAGTCACTCGCACAACAACACACATAGAACTGACGAACCTGATAGGAAAGCTGTGCTGTGCCAGAGAACATTCAGTTCAGTTGTACATTCTGTTGTTTTACAACGTTAAACTGCAATTCACTCGTAATATCAACACGTTCGACATCTGTATTGTACCGCCAACTGTCTTAGTTGATGTTCAACAGGAGTACAATACTCGCTGTTAGTCCGGTGGTCATCCGGACAAATACGTCAGTAACATTTTGTCTAGTTTGACGGGATGCTACATAAACCGTTTCACACTCTCCCTCCACGCGAATGTCATATCACCGACCTAGGGCATAAACAAGGAAAGAACAGATACACAACCACTAGGTTAAACGTGTTGCGCTCCTTTTCGAGGCTTTACTCCTTCAACGTTGGGATCGTTAGGTGCGATCCCCAGTGACTACAGCGCAATCAAGTGAGCATTTCTTAAACGACTCACTTTAAACTCAGATTTACTAGAAGGTAGACACAAAATTGAGCTCCTCGATTCAACCAGTCGACTATCACCGAGCAATCTTCAGGTAGCGCCGAGTGGCCTCCCCCTTCTCTAACCCCCCCACCCCTCGTCCCTAAGTACCCTAGTACTGCCACACAAATAAGTTTATTCTGGCTGCATATTACAAAGAAAACTTGAAACACAATGGTCCTTTTTTTTTTTTGTATTAAAGGGAATGACTGTCGGCTGTAATTATAATTTTTAAGTGTGCGATATAGTGGACCTCCTTTTCACCACCCATTTTAAATTACTAGCATTTGACAGTGGTTGCTTCAAATTAATAAAGTAGTATCAATTTTAGATTTCTAGGTTTTGACAATCCCATCGAATTTTAAAAATAATTTTTATACAATTTTGTTTCATTAAAAAGTTTTAGTAGCTAGTATATTAAAATTGTAGCTACAAGGTAAAGATTTTAACTCTTTTGAATTTTAAACTGCATTATATTATTTAAATTTTATTTCTATTTTTAATGTAAATACTATGATCTACCAAATAAATCACAATATTCATGTCCTAAAAAAATCGACAACACTATATTTTGTTTTGCAGAAATTTGCCTGCTCATATTTGAATTTTTTTTAACCAGTTCCACCGCTCCTGCTGTCCACATACTCTATATTCGGTATTAGTGGATGAACTGCTCTCAGGCGATTATTAGTCTTCTTAGATGTGTGTATGTGAAACAATATTCGTTACTCACTATGCACGACAAATATTAGTACACGATAGCAAATATTTTTTCCACACTTGCGTGAATCAAATAGAAGATTGGTTGAACGTGGACGAAAAACGCACATGTGGACCCGGCTTAAGAGGTGTATGCGAGTAAAAAGATACAAAGTTGTATAATTTATCTGTGTTGTATTTTTCTTTCTAAAATTTGAACTTTCACAAGGGGTCAACTGACCCTTTAACCCCCCTCACCACCCTGAATCCGCGCCTGCCTACACTCAATTTATCTTAAAATGTTAAAGTATTGAGGTCACCTTTCAGTGTAAACCGATTGTAGGCTACACACATATTATTTTGATACGTGAGATACAAAATAAATAGATATCTCAAACTGTTTTCCTATTTACTATTTAACATTTGCTATTAAATTAATGGTATTTTGAATAGGAACCAACGAGTATGAAACTATACACATACAATGTTAACGTTATTTTATCATCAAAAATACAGATTCGATATTTATTTGTTTTACCCGTTCGATCTTTTAAATATGTTGCTGGCTATCTTGCAGGCAAGATATAACTGAAATCTCACTGTGAACTATGCAAGAATACATTAACAAGGTGTGATCAGGGGTGTCACGCCGGGGGGTGGTTGGGGGTGTCACTCCTCAGCCCCCATGTTGATTAAAATCTTGAAAGTTGGGAATTTTGTAAGATTTGAGATCTGGAGTTGGACAATTCTAGGCTTATTATGTACCCCATTACTTTCTATTATGAAAGTCCTTAACCACAGAACTGTACAGGCAAATTTAAATTTCCCCAACTGTTGATCCCTACTCTACAAAAAATCCCAATTTCAAACATCATCAAACATTGAAAGGAGATTCCTTGTTTAGTAGATTGTAGAGAGCTTAGTTAATCAAGTAGTCTAGTAGCGCTGTTGTCAGTAGGCAGAGACAATGGCCGGTGAGTGTATGTCGAATGAGGTATAGAAAAGAATCAAAGGGAACATGAGCTGCTAAGTAGCTAGATTTCACTCAGCCAGCAATGCTAGAAGTGGCAGCATTGTCAGCCAATGTTTTATTCGTGGTTTAGTGTTTTTAGTCGTGACTTTCGTGGCTGCTAGACTGCCGCAGTTTTATTATTCAAATTATCATATGTTGTACAGCCAATGCCTTAATTAGGGCTTTATTAAATTTTGAAGGCATAAATGCAGTGAATGTTACGCAACATTTTATTATTTTCTTACCGAAAGCTCTGACTGATGAAATGAAGACATTGAGGTTAGTGTTAGTGTTTGACTTCTGAAATACACACTAACTTTTCTAGCACGTATCCATACTAGTTTGAATTGAACTGATATATCTTATTTAATTTTTTATTAAAATAGGCTTTCATGAAATCAATTTAGGCTCAACGCAACAATGAAGGAAGAGGAGTAATATGGCTATGTTACATTGTTACAACTCTTATAATTTTCCATTTTATTAAGTAAACTACATTAAACAAAAAATAAGATTTTTTTTCACCTTTTAACATTTTCAAATTTGGGATACTTATTAAATTCATTATTTAGTGTTCGATTTGCATGAAATTTCGTATAAATATGTTGTCTAGAGTGCTGATTTCGAATTTGCCATAAGTTATTTAATAAAATGTCAGGGGAAGCCCCTTCCCCCTCACGCGCTAAATTACAATATGTTTTGAATAGTTTATTGACGTACCAATATTAACATTTTATGGCAACTTCCATGAGGTTATGAAGCAGGACATTGGTAGACAGGTATCAATATACTGTAGGAATATCGATAAATTCCATTTTTATTGCTTTATTTTACGGTTGAAAATATTTTTAAATAAACATGGCTAAATTGCTAATTTTTTGATAAAGTGAAGATTGAGTACTACATCTTAGGAAGCTAACTAGTTAAATATTGCTTCCAAGTGTTTTATAATAAAGCAGTGGTTTCCAACCTGGGGTTCACAGCGTGTCTTGGCTGGGGTCACAATATAGAGGTTTTAGCTTTATATTTACCTAGTTACTGCTTAGGTTCCTTTTGGCTATTCCATTCTGATAGCTTCTTGCTGACTTGTTTACTGTGGCAGCCTTGTAATGCTGCTAGCATAATATAAAATCATCCCCCAGCCCCGGGCTTGTTGATTCTCTTCTACTATATTTTAGTCACATATAATCATTACTATAAGAAATTTATAATAATTAAAACAAGCATTAGTGGACATGCGGGTTTGGTGTCACGCTCTTTTGGTTTGGTTTGTTGGTGAAGGTGAAGTAAGGGTTTTAATTCTGGCCAGGGGTAGTTTATCCTAATATCCCTCCAAGCAAATAAGGGAACATTTCCTCTAAATTTTACCTAGACTATCTCGGCCATTCACATAGTAATACACACAAAATAATACAAATAAACTATTGTTTGAGAGTAGAGCTAATGTTGATTGTTTTATAAACTAATATATTGATATCAGTCAGACTTCCTGGTTAACCGACGTAAAATGGAAAAATACAAATACATATCATCATCATCATCATCATTATTATAATTATCATCATCATCAACTCTTTCCAGCCTGTGGTTGGGTCAGTTTAGTAAAATACCTCCATCTTCCTCTATACTTCCACCACTCTTCCTCTAATTTCTTCCATACTTCTCCTCTCACTCTAACATGTTCTGTTATCTGCTCCTCCCATCTTTCTTGGCTTCCCCTGCGGTCTTTTCCCTACATACTTCATTTCCAACATTTTCTTTGGCAACCTCTTTTTCCATCCTCATTACATGCCCATACCATCTCATTCTTGCTTCCTCTACTATCTCATGTACCCTCTGTACCTCAACTATTCACCGGATGACTTCATTTCTAATCTTACTACAAATACCTACGTAGTGCTAAAATATATTATATTTGTTAAGAAATTTATATACAAACACAAAGTTTATCAACAAAATATTTAATAATCAAATATAATGTGAAAATGACCACCTGTAGACAAACAATCCTGGTAATATGTCAATTAAATGCATAATAAATTCAAATGCTTGAATTCTTAAAACTCTGAAGCATTTTAGAAATAATCACTTTTATAAAATAAATAAGCTACGTCGTTAATATTTTAAAATGAGATTGAACAAACTAATTAGCCAAGATACTTAACGATTGGGATAAAAGTGTTCCATTACCTCTCCATTATCCTCCTCAATATCCTCATCTTCTCAGATCTCGTAGTCAACCATAGAGTCCTCTCCATTATCCTCTTCAATATCCTCATCTTCTCAAATCTCGTAGTCAACCATAGAGTCCTCTACATTATCCTCCTCAATATCCTCATCTTCTCAGATCTCGTAGTCGATCATAGAGTCCTATCCATTATCCTCCTCAATATCCTCAACTTCTCAGATCTCGTAGTCAAATATAACATCCTATCCATTATCCTCCTCAATATCCTCATCTTCTCAGATCTCGTAGTCGACCATAGAGTCCTCTCCATTATCCTCTTCAATATCCTAATCTTCTCAGATCTCGTAGTCGATCATAGAGTTCTATCCATTATCCTCCTCAATATCCTCAACTTCTCAGATCTCGTAGTCAAATATAACATCCTCTCCATTATCCTCCTCAATATCCTCATCTTCTCAGATCTCGTAGTCGACCATAGAGTCCTCTACATTATCCTCCTCAATATCCTCATCTTCTCAGATCTCGTAGTCGACCATAGAGTCCTATCCATTATCCTCCTCAATATCCTCATCTTCTCAGATCTCGTAGTCGATCATAGAGTCCTATCCATTATCCTCCTCAATATCCTCAACTTTCCTCAACTTCTCAGATCTCGTAGTCAAATATAACATCCTCTCCATTATCCTCCTCAATATCCTCATCTTCTCAGATCTCGTAGTCAAATATAACATCCTCTCCATTATCCTCCTCAATATCCTCATATTCTCAGATCTCGTAGTCGACCATAGAGTCCTCTACATTATCCTCCTCAATATCCTCATCTTCTCAGATCTCGTAGTCAACCATAGAGTCCTCTACATTATCCTCCTCAATATCCTCATCTTCTCAGATCTTGTAGTCGACCATAGAGTCCTATCCATTATCCTCCTCAATATCCTCATCTTCTCAGATCTCGTAGTCGATCATAGAGTCCTCTCCATTATCCTCCTCAATATCCTCATCTTCTAGATCTCGTAGTCGACCATAGAGTCCTCTCCAATATCCTCCTCAATATCCTCATCCTCCACTATGGTATATTTTGTGTAGTGCCTCACGTCAACCACGGAAAGGGGCGTGTTATTTACTCGGACGTGTCTCGCCACCTAAACATCACAACCAAGAGTACAGGTTATTCACCAGTAAAATGAAATAATTGCGTATTCATGCGCTTCACAAATACCTCCAGACATTTAGCGATGATGAATATTTGCGATGTGGGTGAACAAAGAACTATCCCCTACCAAAAGCCAGAGTGGACTAAGAGTCATCTCCTAGTGTTGCGCAGCGGCCTTCACACAGGAGTGGACAAAATGGCAGCAAGGATTCAGTCGAGAGAATAAAGAGTGCCCCGGTGGGAATAGCCCCACGACTTGCACCTCTTGTACAGATCGCTGTGAACATGTACTGTGGTCTGGGTGACTACTTGTGACAATCATTCAACACCAGAGACTACATATACCTTACCCTACACAAGGTGAATTTCATCAGGGACCTTAATCACAGTACACAGGGTGAACTCATCAGGGACCTTAATCACAGTACACAGGGTGAACTCATCAGGGACCTTACTCACACTACACAGGGTGAACTCATCAGGGACCTTACTTACATTACACAAGGTGAATTTATCAAGGACCTTACTCACACTACACAGGATGAACTCGTTAGGGACCTTACTCACCCTACACAGGGTGAACTCATCAGGGACCTTACTCACACTACACAGGGTGAACTCATCAGGGACCTTACTCACACTACACAGGGTGAACTCATCAGGGACCTTACTCACCCTACACAGGTTGAACTCGTTAGGGACCTTACTCACACTACACAGGATGAACTCGTTAGGGACCTTACTCACACTACACATGGATGAACTTGTTAGGGACCTTACTCACACTACACAGGATGAACTTGTTAGGGACCTTACTCACACTACACAGGGTGAACTCGTTAAGGACCTTACTCACAATACACCTGAACTCGTCAGGGACCTTACTCACACTACACCTGAACTCGTCAGGGACCTTACTCACCATACACAGGATGAGCTTGTTAGGGACCTTACTCACACTACATAGGATGAACTCGTTAGGGTGCCGGTGAAACCCAGTCTCCTTGCATGCAGACAAGATCTTCATCCCGTCCTCGGTCAAATGGAAAACCCTGTTCCTTAAACAAAAACAAAAACCTCAAATTGCTTCGACTGTTTACGGACACCTTAACTTGTCACCCCCACGTCTTTTTACTGAGCTGAGGGTTTCAGATTCGAATCCAGGCATGGGTGAAAATAGGATAAATAGTTAAATTAGGGTTATAACTTTCACAGCGATGAAACGACGGCCAGAAAACTAGATGTAGTGTCTGTTCTAGTTTTAAACTAGTTTGTGCCTTTGAAGTGTAGGGAATTTTTTTTATTTATTCAGTGTTTACAGGCCTGGTATCTTACAAACTTTAAATCCGGGCCGTTTTTCCACATAACTTTGACTTTACTTTTACAATTACAATATGAATTTACTTTTTAACATTACAACACAGATTTCGGCTCTTAATTTAATTGAAATTCAACTACCCCTAGTTCCACCCCGGGTATATTACGCCCCCTGTACCCTCCCCCACTGGGCCCTCCACAGTGCCCGGGATTTCACTCCCGAGTCCACCAAGCGCCCAGCAGAGGTTGGCATCCCCATATCCACCACCTGGGGAGGCGCCCTATCGGAGTTGGTGCCCCGCCTACTTTCTAGCCACCACACTTCCGTTTTCATCCTTCCTTCCACCCTTGGCAATCGAATTTCCTAATCTACCCCCACCTAGTTCCCCCGTCCCTAATCTAGCTATTTTAATTACTAAACTAAGCTAAACTAAATTAACTCAACTATTCTATTCCCATTTCTGCCAGGGAACTCCATCACCCCGATGGTACCAGAGGGCTGCAGGGCAGCCGCCTTTCTCCATCTTGACTCTGAGGGCCCATCAACCACAATCCACCTTTCTTGTTTCCAAGGTGGTGGGTCATAAGGTGCAGGGAACCTCTCAGAGTTTATATTTACTCCACTAACTTTGGTCATACGGCTGGAAAACTGTCCTTAGGATCACAAGGGTATCCCCTGTGTTCCTCCAGACACTCAGTCGTACTGGAATCCATTTCCCAGGGCTCGTTCTTGCTCCTCCCGGCACCTATTTTTTTTCATCCCGGCAAGGATTATTACAGCTTATTCCCCTTTAACAATCCTTTTTTCTATACTCACTCCCGGCTGAGACCGCACTAGTGTCCGCGTCAGTCCTGCCCTCCGTGTCGCTGTCATCTTCTTCGTCATTGTCATTGTCAACATCCCGTCTTATTCGTCCCTGTGTCTCTTTGAGTCTATCTATGTAGGCAGTCTTTGCTCTATCTGACGCTTCCAGTGCAATCTGGTTTAAGAATTTCCAATAGATTGGGTCCCTCATTACTTCGCCTACTAATCTTTCCTGGATCTCTCTCTGGTAGTTCCTTCTTGCTTCTAGTGTAAGAACACACTCGAGCACTACATGTTCAGGGGTACCCTCCTCGCCACATTCACAATTCCCCGAATCTATTAATCCCAGCTTCCTTAGAGATGCCGGGTACGGTCCCTTCTCCGTGATGAAGTGGACAAGACCCCGAGATGGCTGGAGGTGTTTATTCTCTAGTCTCTCAACCATATTAGGGAACAATTGATAAGTCCTCCTACCTGTCCCACTTCTCTCCCAGCGTTTCTTCCACTCCTCCAACAGGACTATTTTCACCTCTCCAAATGTTGTCACATCGGGTGTGGTGAGGAGTCTCACCTTCTCCATGTTTGTCTTTTTTTATCCAGTATGCCACACCTTTCTTCCTTAGAAGGGGGTCCAACGGCCACACACCTAGGGCCACACTCAGTGCATCCGTTGCTACAGTCCGGTAGGCTCCCGTCAGCCTCAGTAAGATGTTCCTCTGTAGACCTTGAATCACCTTAGCCGGAACGACGTTGGTTAGTCTGTGAGCCCAGATGCACGCCCCATAGCTCACAATGGAGAGAAGGATTGTCTGATGGTATGTCCTTATTATCCGCATAGGCAGATAAAACCGCCTCTGTTCCATGCTTATAATTTTATTCATCACCGACAGAGTTTTCCCCATCACTTCCTCCATGTGCGCCGTGAAGTTTCTGTTCTCATCTAGGGTAGCTCCCAGGTATCTGACCGTATGGTTTCTTCTTATAGATTTCCAACCTAACTTAAACAGCATGTAGGTCGTCTTCACCGGTGCCATTTTTAACTTGACACTTTTACACCAGGTGTCAAGTTCCTCAAGCACCTGGTTACTTTTTTCCTCTAAATTCCTTCTAGAGTACCCTTCTATTACTATTAGAAGGTCGTCTGCGAAGGTGATCACACCCTGAGTCTACGGCATCCCCTCCAACAAGTACAACACTGGTTCCAGGCTTGACATCCCAAAAGATCGGGCCACATACCGATCCTTGGGAACATCCCTTAGTCAGTAGCTTCTGAACCCTATTTCCTGGACATCTCATGGTGGAGTATCTGTTACGACAGTAGTCCTTAAGACTCCTATACAATTGTACCGGACACTGAATCTCTCTTAATCTGTCAAACATCACCGGCCACCAGAGGTTGTCAAAAGCACCTGAGATTGTCCACGAATATTCCTACGACGTATTTACCGGTTGCCGAGTCAATCAGTTCCATTGCTCTGCAGATTGCGTCCTCTGTCGACCTGTCTCTTTGGAAGCCATACTGCTGCTGATGCATGCCCATGACGGTTCTTTGTCTCAGTAATTTTTCACACAATATCTTCTCCTGCAACTCTGCAACTTCCCTGCTATGTTCAACAGGCAGATGGGTCTGTATGACTTCAGAATCAGCGGGTCTTTATCCTCCCCCTTGCTTAGCACGATTACCTTGCTCTGCTTCCAGATATTCGGGATTCTGCCTTGAGCGAGGCATTCGTTTAGCAGCCCTGCAAGGAAAGGAGCAATAAGGTCAGCCGTCATCTCCAGCACATCGACCTTTATCCCGTCCGGTCCAGGCGCCTTTTTCTTATCCATCAGAGCAATGTTCCTGGTTACCTCCTCCCAACTAACAAGTTATACCTCTTCCTCGTTTACATAATCATCATTCTCCATTCTCTCCCTCAACCTTCGGTGCTCTTCAGTGTCTTCTGTCACCTCATCATCTGGCAACAATGTCTCCATTAGAAGAACCGCAGATTCCTCCCAGATGGTCGTGGTACTTCTATCATTCTTAGATAGCGTGGTTATCATGGCTGGGGGGCGTAATTTCCCGGAGGCTATCTTGAACGAGAACCCCCAAGGTCCCCTCTGTAGCTCCTCCTGAACATACTTCTCCTCAACTTTTCCTCTTCTCCTGAAACAACCCATCCTCAAACTCTCTCTTCCTCTCCCTGTAGATATTTAACAGCACCACACGACCAGCCGGGTCTCGACACCTCTAATATCTCCTACGAGTTCTCCTTGCCCTTGCTTGGAGATTCTGCAGTCTGTCATTCCATGGCTTATTACCAACCTTGGTATCACCTTTCACCACAGATATCGATTTCCTCATTGCATCCTGCAGAACCCACGTCAGCTGTTTGGCCTTCTTGTTGAAATGGTTGCCTTGTGCCACTGGGCTGGGCAGTATCAGTTCATCCCTCAGCTTCTCCCAATTAGCTTTGCTCATGTTGTATCTCCTTCTTTCCCTTCCCCATTTCCATCCACCAGCCTCCCCGCGGCAAAGTCAAAGACGACTGACCGTGACGTTGCCCACAACCCTCCAACCTTCCACCATGTCCATGGACTCAGCGTTACACAAAGCTCTCCCCTGATATGTAGGGGGATTATTCGGTTGGTTTGCAACCTCAAGCCCATGACCATGAATGAACTCCTCCAAAGCACGACACCTTCTATTTCTTCCAATCACCCTATGACTATGCCACATGGGAGACTTATCATTAGCATCGGCTGTAATTATAAGTGGCACACCTGCGTATGTCCTACATATTATCTCCAACTGGCCGAGATATGGCACAATTGAATGCCTAAATTGAAAATATAGGTTTGCCACTATACACCTGCCTAAGCTATTTCCCAGTTCCACGCATGTTACCTACTGGTTGTTCAATCTTAGTTACGGCGATTTCCACTAAAAACAACTCTTAGTGACCACCGGCATATGCGGAACTTTCCCTCTCAAGGTATAGGGTTCCTGAAGACACACAACATCGAGTCCCATCTCCTCAGCAATCTTGCGGACTTAATGCAACACGGTCACGCTCCTCATTCCATTAATCTGTCCTATTCTAATGGTGTTACCCCCCATTAAGGATTGTATGTGTGCGCGTAGCACGCTGGCCATGCCACGCTGGGTTTAAACGTCTTGCGACCGTGTGCCGTCACAAATTGCCTATACGTATTCTCCATATCCACTTCTGCAGTCTGGCTCCCCCTGCTGTTTGTGTTGTGGTCCATACCCTTTTCTTTCTTTTTCTTGCCATATCCAAATCCCCAGAGCTTTCAATTTTTGTTTGGGTTTCACCCCCAGATCTGCTTTTCCGCAAGTCCCCCCTCCAGCTTTCTCTGGCGTCCCCTCCTCCTTTTCTTCGCACCTGACTCCATTGGTGGTTTCCACCCATTCCCCGTGTCCTCACATATAATACATGTGTTCTCCACCACCTGCGAATTTATTACCTCACTGTGCAGTTGTGAGATCAGGGTGGAGGACGCCGCTGCCGAGTCACCAGTTGATGCAAACTTCCCATTCCAAAATTGTTTGCCATGCCAACTATTTCCATCCCATGCATACGTAGTAACTTGGTAACATTCCCCTCCCCGAATATCTCATAGGGAGCTCGCCGAGTCGATATTACCCTTATAACCGTATCAGCTAGAATCTCCTGCCGATCCTCAAAGTGCTCCATAACCCCATCCAGCCACAGCAGCTCTAGCACCGCAACAGCACCTGCACCTGCCCCGTACTTCCCATAGGCATCAAGTAGGAATTCCCTTATTTCTTTATAAAATAACTCATTCTAGTGTCTCGAGCTACTCCAGACTCCCAGACCAAATCCCACAATTTGCACATGTTTCTTTTGTGAGACCTCCTCCGAGATCCTGTACGCCTCGAAGAATAACATCTCCAGAATAATCCCTATCCTTTTTCTATATATATATATATACTCATAGATCCCGGCGCCATACCTGGCTAGAAATGCCTTCCCCCCTTCTTCTGTACCATTTTCAAAGTAATCCCTAGTAAATTTTGTTACCGGGTCATCTCTAGGATTAGGGCTCATCCGTAGGGAAGTATTGTATAGGCGTACTTTATATTCATTGTCACATATGCAGCAGAAACATGGACGTTGAATGTAAGAGAGACTAGGAAAGTGGAGGCCATGGGAATGAAATTTGTGAGGAGCATGTTAGCTGTCATGAGGAGAAACAAGATTAGGAATGAAGTTATCTGGGAAAGAGTGGGGGTACAGGGAGTACATGAGATAGAAGAGGAAGCAAGACTGAGATGGTATGGGTATGTAATGAGGATAGAAAAAGAGAGAATACCAAAGAGAATAATGGAGAGGAAGTATGTGGGAAAAAGACCGCAAGTGAGGCCAGGGAAGAGATGGGAGGAACAGATAATAGAAACTGTACAAGTGAGAGGATAAGAATGGAAGAAATTAAAGGAGGAAGAGTGGTGGAAGGATAGAGGAAGCTGCAGGTATTTAACTAAATTGACCCGGCCACAGGCTGGAAACAGTTGATGATGATGATTATTATGCTGAGGTTAAATACCTATAAAAATCAACTATATTTAGCTATGTGGCTAAAGGCGTCAACTTGACCATTTGGATATAAATGGAAGGGTGGCCATAAGCCCTAAGTCAGGGTACCAGCTAGGGCCAGAGAAAGCCACATTGATCTCGAATATAACTGGTCATTGGGCTCCTATATAAGTTACCAGGTCCGCAGTCTGTGATAAAGTAGAGAGTGTTAACCCAGCCTAAAGGAGAACTGACGACCTGCGGCATTCTCCATTCTATCCACTGTTCCTGTACTGAATTAACATCCTCATCCCTCTTATATTGTTCATGTACGGAGCTAACATCTTCATCCCTCTTATCACATATCTTGTTCATGTACTAAGCTAACATCCTCAGCCATCGTCCCTCATATCTTGTTCATGTACTGAGCTAACATCCTCAGCCATCGTCCCTCATATCTTGTTCATGTACTNAAGGAGAACTGACGACCTGCGGCATTCTCCATTCTATCCACTGTTCCTGTACTGAATTAACATCCTCATCCCTCTTATATTGTTCATGTACGGAGCTAACATCTTCATCCCTCTTATCACATATCTTGTTCATGTACTAAGCTAACATCCTCAGCCATCGTCCCTCATATCATGTTCAAGTACTGAGCTAACATCCTCAGCCATCGTCCCTCATATCTTGTTCATGTACTGAGCTAACATCCTCAGCCATCGTCCCTCATATCTTGTTCCTGTATTGAACCAACATCCTCAGCCCTAATAAGTTGACGGGTACCAGGAGCTTGCCATATCCAGCCTGTCACTCTACCCTCAAACAATCACCAGTGTCCTAATTACCTGAGTGGGTGTGGCTACTCATACCAGCCTCGATACTAAGTTGAGAAGCAAGCTTACAGCATTACAAGATATAATTTAGATATCTGAACTTACTTTTGGTCCGTTTCACCGCAAACGATACACACGTCTTCAGGGAAGATCCGCTGTCGGACAAAATGATCGTGCAAATCTATTGATGTCATGAATGAACCGTGCAACGGATGAGTCTAGGGACAGATGACATCACATTACCAGTGAAATATGTCATGAAAGAATCGTGCAACGGATGAGTCTAGGGACAGAGACATCACATTACCAGTGAAATGTCATGAAAGAATAGTGCAACGGATTAGTCTAGGGACAGAGACATCACATTACCAGTGAAATATGTCATGAAAGAACCGTGCAACGGATGAGTCTAGGGACGTAGACATCATCTGTTGATGTTACCAGAGAATGTTTGTCATATAAGTTAATTGTATGAACTGTTGTATAGAGAGTTCTTGAAGGTTTGCCCAACTCACGTGGATCCAGCCCAAAGGGAGGAGGTCATTTTTAAGGGAGAACTCATTCACATCCCCATGGTTTCGTGCTCCACAATTTGCCAGTGAGCCCTCTTGTCGGGGGATGAAGAGATGACTCACTAGGAACAAGTCCTAGAAACAGATAGAGACAGAGACATTCCACGATCAGCCAGTGAACCATCTTGTTAATGACTCATTAGGAACAAGTCCTAGAAACATATAGAGACAGATATATTCCACGATCATCCAGTGAGCCATCTTGTTAATGACTCACTATGAACCAGTCCTAGAAACATATAGAGACAGAGACATTCCACGATCAGCCAGTGAGCCATCTTGTTAATGACTCATTAGGAACAAGTCCTAGAAACATATAGAGACAGATATATTCCACGATCATCCAGTGAGCCATCTTGTTAATGACTCACTATGAACCAGTCCTAGAAACATATAGAGACAGAGACATTCCACGATCAGCCAGTGAGCCATCTTGTTAATGACTCATTAGGAACAAGTCCTAGAAACATATAGAGACAGATATATTCCACGATCAGCCAGTGAGCCATCTTGTTAATGACTCACTAGGAACCAGTCCTAGAAACATATAGAGACAGAGACATTCCACGATCAGCCAGTGAGCCATCTTGTTAATGACTCATTAGGAACAAGTCCTAGAAACATATAGAGACAGACATATTCCACGATCAGCCAGTGAGCCATCTTGTTAATGACTCACTAGGAACCAGTCCTAGAAACATATAGAGACAGACACATTCCACGATCAGCCAGTGAGCCATCTTGTTAATGACTCATTAGGAACAAGTCATAGAAACTGATAGAGACAGAGACATTCCACAATCAGCCAGTGAGCCATCCTTTTGATGACTCACCTAGAACGAGTCGTAGATTATTAGATATATATTTTACAAAATAAACTAATAAAATAAATAAGTATTTTACGTTAGTTTATAAACGATTTTTGTTTTTTACGTGAAGAAAAGCATTAAGTTTTCATAAGTTACATATGTACTCTGGACTGGCAAATGACAACTCTGGTAGACATAATCGCGCTACCTCCTGCTATGAAACAACAGAGAACATACTTCCCGAGAAATCCTAATCCCTAGTGTGAGTATAAGTGTTTAAGAATGAGCTGATACAAATATTGTAATAAGTATTCAATCCTAATATTGTGTGTCCAGTATCGTGGCCCGCGAGCCAACAAGAAAAAGAAACTTTGGCCCGTGGACATAAAAAGGTTGAAGACCCTTGCCTTGAGGGGAAATAATTTAAAGGGTGGGCACAATCATGCGTTAAGAAAGAAGTTAATTAAACTCTTTAATTAGTCACTAATTGAAGTATTCTGTGTTGCCAGGGAGAAAGTTTTTATTTTAATGAATGTGCATAGAATAAAACTTTAAAAGTTTTTGCCTCTAAGCCCTGTGTTTCATGGGGCCCCGAACTAGTTTTTAATCAATTTAAACAAACCAAAATTTTAAAATTCCGCTTTGAGGTGGCTACTAATTTTTAAAATATCAGCCCTCTGCGTGTGGTAGATATCACGCATTGCTTGTCACAGAAAAACAAACTTCATTTTATTAATACAGAAGATAGAAGAGACCCAAAATATAAGGGAACACTTTAAAGAGATTTTATGATAAATTTTTGTCGGTAAACTGAAAATTACTTCACCCTAGATTTTTTGGCGCCAACAGAATATGTTCAATGTTCCTTTGCAAATTGGTTATTTACAATCAAATAAGAAGGGTTTTGAACATTTTCACCTATACAGTTTTATTTCTAAATACAAAATAAAACCTATTTCATGGCAAGCTGTATCCCCTCTGGCGTCAAATTGTGCAAATTGCAGGATTCTTTCTTTATTAGATTACAAGGACAGTGAGTCGATTAAAAAGGGTTTTTTTTATCAGACTTTTCAATATTTGCAACTAATGTAGTTGGGATGACTCTGTTTCTCAAGTGTCGGACTGGTCTCAGAAGCACGGGATCATGTAGCAATTTGACTGGTGTTCTCAGCGACTCTCACAAACCAATCTCGGTAACATTGTTTAGTTTCAGCACAGCTTACTCACTTGCAACCAATACTTACGTGTTCTGCGCTCCCAAATAAAAAGCCTATTGTCTGCTTCTTATAAATTTGAGTATTCCTCTTAGCATTTTTCTTGAACTTTCGGATCAAATCTTTTGGTAAGATAATGGTTTTCAACTGTACATCAAATAGTTTTCTGTTGGAAAAAGAATAAAAATTTTATAGAGGATAAAATAATAAAACATAGTAGTGTGACAGTTGGGTCTGTGTCACCAGATGATAGTGTTGTGTACAGTGACAAGGATGTTAGCAATGGCGTGGTCTAAGATGTCAGGAAAACAATGAAACTGGAGAACTGTGACAGGAAGGTCAAGGATTGAATCTTGGCACGGTGCTCTGGAGTTTTCTCATCTCCACGTCCACTAATGCTGGCGCACTTCGCCCTTTTAAAGCGTATATTACCTATAGAACATACCTAGAGGCGCTGCCTCTTAATAGTGAAATAACTTCATATCACCAGACACCATGTTTGAAAGAAGTATAATGTGGTAGAATATAATTTATTAGTTTCAATTCTGATTGGGCTACTGTTCCTATTTCAAGGACTACGCCCCCTTGTGGTTGTTGTGTGCAATGGGGTTATTAGCTCCTGGGACTAGCCTGTATCTTGCACCCCACCGAGTTGTTCACAATGGGTGCAGGGGAGTCACGCTAGGGTGGGGTAGGGGTGTCAACACTCCCCCACCCTCAATGTTGTAGGAAAAACTTGAAAGTTGGAAGTTTTGTGGAGAATCGAGATCTTGAGTTGGGAAATTCTAGGATTACTCTGTGCCACTTTTGTTTATAAACGTTATTTACCGCAGATTTATGTCTACTACTAGACACTGGTAGGACTAAGAAGGCTCGGTATTGTAATAAGTTGATCACTCTATAAAGCCTGTAGTTTCTACGAGCCGCAACTTGTTAGTTTTCCTACACGCAATGACGGTGAATGGCAAAGCTAATAACATTTGCAGCTTAAAAATTCCATTATTAGCAAATAACTTAAACAATACACTTGACTAACGCCTCAATTCAAGGCCATATTATCGCCTCAAATTGTATAATTTTTCTGGGGGGAAATCCCTGGCCCCCCTATTAACTGGGGGACATACCCCCCGACTCTCCGGTGTTCTCAATTTTGCCCTTGTACTGTATCTGATCATCTGAGAATGTTTTTAAATTCAGAATGCTGAAGTAGAGAAATTCACTGTTTCCCCCTCCAAATACATTTCGTGCGACGCCCCTGAATGTAAGGGGGAGAGTTGGTCACACTAGAAGGGGAAGAGTTGTTCACACTAGAAGGGGAAGAGTTGGTCATACTGGAAGGGGAGAGTTGGTCACACTGAAATGGGGAGAGTTGTTCACACTAGAAGGGGAAGAGTTGGTCATACTGGAAGGGGAGAGTTGGTCACACTGAAATGGGGAGAGTTGTTCAAACTAGAAGGGGAAGAGTTGGTCATACTGGAAGGGGAGAGTTGGTCTCACTGAAATGGGGAGAGTTGTTCACACTAGAAGGGGAAGAGTTGGTCATACTGGAAGGGGAGAGTTGGTCACACTGGAATGGGGAAAATTGGTCATACTGGAAGGGGAGAGTTGGTCATACTGGAAGGGTGAGAGCTAGTTACATCGGAAGAAGGAGAGTTGGTCACACTGGAATGGGAAGAGTTGGTTATACTGGAAGGGGAGAATTAGTCACACTGGAAGGGGAGAGTTGGTCACACTGGAAGGGGAGAGTTGGTCATACTGGAAGGGGAGAGTTGTTCACACTAGAAGGGGAAGAGTTGGTTATACTGGAAGGGGAGAGTTGGTCACACTGGAAGGGGAGAGTTGTTCACACTAGAAGGGGAAGAGTTGGTTATACTGGAAGGGGAGAGTTAGTCACACTGGAAGGGGAGAGTTGGTCACACTGGAAGGGGAGAGTTGGTCATACTGGAAGGGGAGAGTTGTTCACACTAGAAGGGGAAGAGTTGGTTATACTGGAAGGGGAGAGTTGGTCACACTGGAAGGGGAGAGTTGTTCACACTAGAAGGGGAAGAGTTGGTTATACTGGAAGGGGAGAGTTAGTCACACTGGAAGGGGAGAGTTGGTCACACTGGAAGGGGAGAGTTGGTCATACTGGAAGGGGAGAGTTGTTCACACTAGAAGGGGAAGAGTTGGTCACACTGGAAGGGGAGAGTTGGTCACACTGAAATGGGGAGAGTTGGTCACACTGGAATGAGGAAAGTTGGTCACACTGGAAGGGAGTGAGACCCGACAGTTTATATCCAGTCAACAAGTCTCCCTTCTTACAGTACAGACATTGCTAAGATCGTGTAGTCCAAGGAGCTGATAGCTCCCAGGAGATAGTGTCGTACTACACCCACGGAGGGTCCCATCTTCTCAGGGTGAGCTTGAGCCCCCTCCTTGCCAGGGTCTCCGCCTTGTGTCGAGCGGCCGATGCCCTCGCGTCCACGTCTATCGGCGTCTTTGATCCGGTCCACGGCGGTGCGCTCCAGCGTCTTTGTGACGCGCGCGCGTCTTGTATCAGTTCCTTGGCTCGGCACTCGCAGCGCTGGAGGGCGGATGCTGACTGGCGCCCTTTTTCCTCCAGCTCCTGCGCCAGCTTCAGAGTCCTTGGAACATTACGACTTACAAACTAACAGAACCAAGGAGAGATCATCACACTAGTTATTGCACCAGCTGCAGAGGGGAACATGATGCCTTGGGGTGCTGATAACTGATAACAATAAATTCAGAGCTTAATTAAACTCAGTGGGTTTTAATAATCCTTTGTTTCCTCTGTCACTCTGCTTATATTACCCCTATGGGGAGTGTTCATTCTTAACAAGACAGCAGTGATGGGGAGGGGGGGATAGGGACTATATCAGTGTGCAGTACCTTTGTGTAATTTCATGGTTCATATTATTCAGCTTTTGTCGTTGGCGATATTGCTCTAGGAAACTTTTTCTGTCTGTCTCGAACTGTTTTGAGCTGGTCTTTTCTTCACATCCCCTCACTTGTCTTTCTTTACCCACCTGGTAGAGAGAGAAAGAAAACATGATCAGGGTTTAGTCAATCAATATTTGTCTGATTGCCCAACCAAGGACACGCCAATGTAGCTGAAGGTCTTCTCCAGCAGTATAGACCTGTACAAAAGGTTGCCAGTAGTCGTGAGGTTAACAATGTTTCTAGAACCGCGTCTTACTACCTGTTCAGGCTATACGCATGTTAACAATGTTGCTGTAAAATTATTAATACACCAGGGGAAGGGATAAAGGGGATTATAGGAGTAAATGTAACAGTAATTGCCTGGTGAAAGAATGGGAAACAATGGTGTGAAAAAATCCCTCTAATTCAGTGCAGTCAGGATTCGAGGCAATGATGTCAATTGAACCACAATCACCAATCTGTGCCAAGGTGTCTTCTAGTTAAATAATGATGTTATCTTGTTTGAAAGTGATGTCCTGCAGTTATACAGTACTGTCCTGCAGTTATAGAGTATTGTCCTGCATTTATACAGTTTTGTTATTCAGTTATATAGTACTATCCTGCAGTTATATAGTATGTTCTTACAGTGATATTATGCAACTATACAGTATTATCCTGCACTTATTCAGTATTGACCTGCAGTTAAACAGTGATGTCTGCAGTTATACAGTACTATAATGTAATTATACAGTGATGTCCTGCCGTTAGACAGCGATGTCCTGCAGTTAGACAGTGATGTTATGCAGTTAGACAGTGGTGTAATGTCATTCGACAGTGATGTCCAGCAGTTAGACAGTGATGTAATGTAACTAGACAGTGATGTCCTGCAGTTAGACAGTGATGTAACGTGATTAAACAGCGATGTTCTGCAGTTAGACAGTGATATAATGTAATTAGACAGTGATGTCCTGCAGCTAATACCAACCTGTTCCCCGATGCTCATGTTGGATTCGTACTGGCCCTCGGTTGAATCATCCTTCTTATCAGTCTTGTACATCTCCTTCCCAAGAGGTCCTGCTCTGTTAGGACTCAACTCAGCAGTAATATCTTGCAGCAGCTTTGGCCCCAAGAAGGACATCTTAGAGTCGTCCAAGAGTGACAGGATGGGAGGGTCTCGTTCGATAGTTGTTGCATGTTCCACGGCCGGTTCTTTTATCTGCGTCCAGCATTCGTGGTAAGAATAACAAGGTTTCAGTTACAGTTTCTTACATTTGAAGTAAGAATAACAAGGTTCCAGTTACAGTCTCTTACATTTGAAGTAAGAATAACAAGGTTTCAGTTACAGTTTCTTACATTTGAAGTAAGAATAACAAGGTTTCAGTTACGGTTTCTTACATTTGAAGTAAGAATAACAAGGTTTCAGTTACAGTTTCCAACATTCGTGGTAAGAGTAACAAGGTTTCAAGCTTTTTTAAATAATAATTATTTTTGACAGTTCTTACATTGACTTTTGAATATGTAGTCCTACAAATCTATTGTTTAAAAAAGGAAAACGGTTATATATTTTATATTAATACACCCAACATTTTAATATAGTTGTGATAGTGAGTCCAAGTTTGTATATTTAGTATCCATAAGGACTTTGGTCCTTAATACATCTGCTAATAGAGATATGTAGCGTGTCCCGATTAATGAGTCCAGATCAATTGAATCAACTTGAACCTTCTATAAAATTTATTTTTATATAAAGCGACTATCTTTACGCCCAATAAATTAAAAATAAACAATTAAATGAACATCAAAATGAGTGTATTCATGGCAGAAAAATAATTTGTCTCCAATTATAAATGTATTGTAATGGGTCGCTACATCTGACATCAGTTGTAAGACTACCTCCCACATCTGACATCAGTTGTAAGACTACCTCCCACATCTGACATCAGTTGTAAGACTACCTCCCACATCTGATATCAGTTGTAAGACTACACACCACATCTGACATCAGTTGTAAGACTACATACCACATCTGACATCAGTTGTTGGTGTCGCTACCCCTTAGTCTAAGCAATCTGTCGAGCTGTCAGCAAGTATTGTCTAAAGTAAAGAAGTAAACTAAGGCCCAGTTTCATATGCGAAACTGGCCCATTCCATTTTGGTCTGGGTAGGTGTCGTCCTGTATTTAGTATCGACTCGCACTTGAGGCGTACTAAATCTGACTATGAAACTGGCCCTAAGACTGAATTAGGCAAGCACAGTTTGGGGTTGATATGTAACGTACGGGAATTGTTAAGATGGTAGAGAACAAAATAATATGTGATGGTAGTCCATTCAAAGAGTAATTTAGAAAGAAGCAACTTAGTGTTGTTAGTCCAAGGTTTGCAAACATGTTGTCGGCTACTTTATAAAGTTTGGTCCAATTTGGCCCTATATACCGGTTCACTATTCGTTAAACTGTGGCTGAATCAGCAATGACACCATTGATCGTCAGTTGTGTTTGACAAACTCGCTTTGATTACCAGACATATATGTCACTAATTCACATGAACTAAATTGGACAGTTGGAGCAAACAATGGCTTACACTTTCGAATATTCATTTACTTGTTTTCAAAATCAATACTTAGAGCCCTTTACAAAACAGATATTTTCTTTATTTTTATAATTATATAAACAATACATGCTCATAAAATGATGATGACGGTTATCAAACTTGCAGTTGTTTTATTTCGATGCATTGTTTGAATTGATTTATGCGCTATCATTGGTGCAAACGATAATGTTTGATTAAGGATACTGAATGTGTGAACAAAATTAGATTATAAATACATTAAGGAAACAAAGTATATGGAAAAATCCCATTTCAGGCCTGAGCTAAAACTGAGCCACACAAGTTTGTTCTTTAGCCCTAATTCGTTTCAACAGAAAGGTGGTCACATATTGAGTTGGAATAAGCAAAGCTAAATAAATTACGTTTTAAAAGTATCTGCACAGTTACCATTGGAAGGGTGCGTTGATTTTCCAAACTTGGCGTGAGCATCTCGTGTTGCTGTGCCGCGAACTTTCTGATCAGTAGTTCTTCTATGGTGGCTGCAAGAGGCAGAACTATTCGCAAAGTGTCCTCCGCTTGTGACAACTTCTCCAACGGGGCTCTTCCAAAATCTTTATGCGTGAGAATCTTCTTCAAATACATCCTAGTTAAAAAAAAGTTTCCCACGTCTCAATCTCATGATATTATTTACGCAACTAACAACTCACAAGCAAAAATCTATTTGTTATGTTCGTTACATGTTTTTTTTAAATTAAAAGTATAAACAATGGGCACCATTACAGTTTGTGTCGTTGTATTGCTCTGATTTTGGTATGAGCTAAAAAAAAACACCGTTAGAAAGCAGATCCCATTCTAGGGGAGTGGAAGTAAGATACTTCTGACACATTCACAACAGCTGTGCAATGGATACCAACGTATACAGATGTTTTGAGCTCTGTGACATTAACAACAGCTGCGAAATGTATACAAATGTGTTGAGTTCTGTGATATTAACAACAGTTGCGAAACGTATACAAATGTGTTGAGTTCTGTGATATTAACAACAGCTGCGAAACGTATACAAATGTGTTGAGTTCTGTGATATTAACAACAGCTGCGAAACGTATACAAATGTGTTGAGTTCTGTGATATTAACAACAGCTGTGAAACGTATACAAATGTGTTGAGTTCTGTGATATTAACAACAGCTGTGAAACGTATACAAATGTGTTGAGTTCGGTGATATTAACAACAGCTGTGAAACGTATACAAATGTGTTGAGTTCTGTGATATTAACAACAGCTGCGAAACGTATACAAATGTGTTGAGTTCTGTGATATTAACAACAGCTGCGAAACGTATACAAATGTGTTGAGTTCTGTGATATTAACAACAGCTGCGAAACGTATACAAATGTGTTGAGTTCTGTGATATTAACAACAGCTGTGAAACGTATACAAATATGTTGAGTTCTGTGATATTAACAACAGCTGTGAAACGTATACAAATGTGTTGAGTTCTGTGATATTAACAATAGCCGTGAAACGTATACAAATATGTTGAGCTCACACTTTTGACACATTCACAACAGCTGTATAACGTATAGCGACGTGTTGCGCTCACATTGTTCAGAACAAGGGCGTAACACTAGTTGAAAATGGACTAGGACCACCTACTTTGGAAGAATGTCTTACTTACTGCTATCTTGTTATTGATGGCCTGTGTATAAAAATAACATCTGACCCGGTCTTGGACAAATCTGTGTCAAATATGGCCTGATGTGCGCCGATATGGTTATATCTGTGTCAATAATGGCGTAATGTGACAATGTATGAATAAGGCCCAATCTTACAATGTCACGTTATTCTATTCGGTAGGTCTTAACATAAGGGAAAGTGATAGCAACCACTACTTTTGATTTTACAATGTTTGGTTAGCGCTAATGTCCACCTAAAAGTACTCGTAAAGTTCGCGAGGTCTACCTTCCGGTTAGCAAACATAATGTCCACATTAACAACGTTAAACACTCCACCATATTGTTTTCAAGTCGATTGTAGTTTTAAAGTGAGGATGCATTTATTTATCTTATGAAATGGGTGATTTATTGTATGATTATGATGACTTTGAAGATGAGTTTACACGCTCTAAGGAACCCAAGACTTCGAAGACCGAAAAAAAAAGCTCGGAACTAAAGAATTTCCTGTAATTTTATAACGTGGAAGATTTTTTTTTCTACCTTTTCGTTTGGACGAGAGAAAAAACAGATTTAGAAAGCCTTAAAGTGATTGAACACCAATTAAAATTGTTTATTTTAAATAGTTTGCTTGTATTATCCATTAATTTAATCAGTAACATTTCCTCTTCTTTGCTAAAATTTAAACTCGCGTTTATGATTTTCAACAGACATTTTAGCAGGAAAATAAATAATATTATAAAAGATAGCGGGTAACCTTACTTAGACGTGATAAATTGGACCTGCTTTGATTGATTTGTTTTCATAACAGTTCCATAGACGTTGTAATGACTTTCTCATATTCTCTGTGGTCAAATTAAGCCAATCAAAAGCTTTGAAACAAATCTAGCACTCCGAGAAAGTTAACGATAAGAACTAATGGAAGGCACATATTCGTAATTTGACGACCACATAAAAATAATAGGCCTATTGTAAGACACAACGCCAAGTTTGGCCAACAGTAGTCTTTACGAACAGTTAAGTTACAAGGACTTTGACGAGACATTGTAAATTTGGCCCTTAATCTGCATTATGTATGGCATAATTTGCACAGATATGGTTTGATCTTTGTCAAACATGGCCTAATCTGCACAGATATGGTTTGATTTGTGTCAAACATGGCATAATCTGCACAGATATGGTTCGATCTGTGTCAAACATGGCATAATCTGCACAGATATGGCTTTCTCTTTGTCAAACATGGCTTAATCTGCTTAGATACGGTTTGCTCTGCGTCAAGAATGGTTTAATCTGCGTAGATATGTGTTGATATGGGTCAAATATAACTTAATCTGCGCAGATTTCTTGAACTCGAATTATTTTGTTCAAATTTGAATTGATTGAATTGTTGTAAGCTAATGCTAAACAATATGGCAGCCAGTATCTACAATATTCAGTTATTATCATTGCATTATCTCGTTGTTTAATATTTAGAGCTGCCCTTATTATGTTATTTTTGTTTTTGTTTATCTTAAAACTACTCTTGTATTTAAATTATCCTAATTATTTATTTAAAGAGTTTATTTTAAATCAATCCATAGTTAAATAACAGCCACGAATCAAATGAACAGGGGAGTTGGCACAAATGTCCCTTTCCCCCCTACACTATTAATGTGCATATTATTATAGAAATACTCACTTATTGGAATAGAATATACAGTAAAGGATTCCGGGTCGAAAATTAATAAATACGCTGATATCAGAACCAGATTTAAGGGATGGCGATAGGGCTGACCACCCAGAGCCTCCACAAATTAGGGGCCCCCCATAAAGTGTTGCAATAGTATAAAATAGATCTCTTTTAACTCTACGATTTCAGTCATGGTAGAATATTTTTTTTTAAATTTAAGCTTATTATATCAATTTTTATTTATTTCTGACAAAATATTACTTACTTATTTGTGGCAGGCGCAGCAAATAAATAATTAAGATTGTAATTTTCAAAACGAATAAAACATCCATAGATTGCAGCGAGACTAGTGGCTTCATATAGAACTGTAAAAAAGTGTTTTAATAATTGAGTAATTCCCACAACCAGAGTTTCCTGACTTGTCTATACGACCGTGGTGTAGACACAGCATTAAAGTACGACATTTTGGTATTTTTTTCTTAGAACATTTTACTCAGGGATCTCTATAATATACTGGATGGGACATAAGCTCACTTCTTGCACAGGACCAAAGCGTGAAGCCCCATCTATATATTTCGTAAGGTGTGTAATAGTCCGTAAGAGATCGACTCCCCACTAACAGATTGCAGTGTCTACAGAGTCCATATCCATAATTCCTTAGTCCGCGCTTCGAAAGGAAAGCACCAATGGTATTACCCCAGCAATTACACTAACTAGATCATGTTTTAAATGTATTATTTGTGATTGTACTTAACCTACCTTTCAAATGTAGCCTAACCTGGACGTTTTATCAAATATGTTGTGTAGCTACTTTTGTTTATAACTGTTCAGCTGGGATATCGTCTGCTTCACAGATGACGTCTGCTTGTGCCGAGCTCGAGAAAATTTCCTTTCGAAGAGTTTAATTGAAAGTTGTTTCCAACTTTCTCATTGGTTGGCATATTCACGTGATTAAGGATACGGACTGTGTATACGCGATTTCCATTTCTAAGGACCATTAAGGACTTAAGGACTATAAATAAGGATATGGAGCTTACGGACTCTCTAGATGGGGCTTAGCGCTCAAGTTTTTCATCTGATTGATTCTGAGGGGACAGATATAACTGTTTCTTTCGATGTTGTTTTGCGAAAAACTTGTATCTGATGCATAATACTGTTATTGTTTGAAAATAGTGTCACACTCACCACACTTTGGTGAATAGACATTTACATTAAATTATATATAATTCAATTTTACGGGTAATAGTGCACATATACGAGTACAATCTTTGATATTTTAACATATGTAGCTATCACCCATGTTGTTTACATTCTACTAAGGTTATAATATATTTAAAGTTGGCTGTTATCTTAAAAATTGATTTCAGAATAAGATAAATAAATTATATTAATATGAAAGCTCGATAACTATAGTGAAATAAGGTAGGTAACATCTTGATTACATTAGTTTGAGTGACAAAGTTTGTATAGTAGTATTGAGTTCAAACGATCATTTAAGTTATAAGCTTGTAGGAAGTATTACTATACCTTAATTTTGGTAGGAAGCCTGTTCCTGAAGGCCTTATTTCGTACCAGTATTCTACTGTATAGTGGAATTTTGTTAGGATAAACGACCTTCTAGGACAGTAGTAGGAAGTCCCTTCGGGAAGGTCTTTCATCCTATCAAAATATTAGTGTACAATAGGATTCTGGTACAAAATAAGGCCATACAAAACGGGCTTCATTCCAAAATTATGGTATATATTAACCTACATCAACTTATTTAAAGAAACAAGTCACGAGTTTCGAACTTATTTATACTGTTTAAACCTTTTATAAACACATTTGTTTCATTTAATTATCAAATGCATTGATGTATCTAGTATATTCATACTAATTTGCGAACGATGCTAAAATTAAATTGAATATGTGTAAGAGAGAAAGAGATACCCTAAAGTTTCCCTCTCTTATGGTAAGCGTCCACTATCCCGTATCGGACGCACGCATCGTAGTTTTGAATGATTTAAATTATTTTAAATGAGAATGCGTCCACCCCTCCGCATCGTACACATCGGACGTCGGAAACCGATACAAATTCCGGGAGACATATTAAAATGCGTTACGTGCGGATGGCGTCATCAGGAACTTTGAGTGGTGCACGTACTCCCCACCATCCGCGCCACTAGCATTCGGGATTCCCAGGTTTATAAACAAGAAACGTAGGCCATAACAAACTGATCTTAAGTCGCTATGTCGCAAGAATAACACCCCCAAACTTTGATACTAATCAGAAACATTCTAGCTTGTGATGACATTTACAAATATAATTAAGTTGATATTAAAATATTTAACACGTTATTTTAGAGTTAATTGTCCCAACATCTTAGATGGCTCACACGGTACATCTCCTTTTAATCAAGTCCTGAAGTATTCTTAACTCAACACGCGCCACACTTTCGTTCGTTCACTGGATTGGGAGTTGCGCGATAGAAATATAATTAAAGAATATTAACGGGTGCATGGTTCGATCCCACCTGGGTGTGATGACCACTTATAAGCTTTGTTTAGCCAGTAGGCCTGCCTGGGTGATGCGATGATGAGCTTGAAGAACCACATGTATTAGACACTTCACACGCACATTGAGTTAATTCCGAGAAAATATGAGTGACACGAATGTTTTAGTTTAGGTTGCTCTAAACCTAGTAACGAGAGCTGTGAGCCGCGGTGGTGACGCACGTCTCTTCAAAGACACACCAATTAGCGAACCAAAAGAAGATTAACGGATGTTCCCCCAAGCTTCCCATGTGCCGTCTTTTCCTGGTCCCATTGAAAATTGTCTGTATAAAACCAGTTCTGGGCATAATTTGACAACCATTTGGCGAGTAAGGCCGTTCTTACGTTGGAGTTATTTGTCCATCTACTTCATGTAGATCCGCCCATCCAGCAGCTCTTCCTGGCAAACCACTGGTCAGAAGATTGGTCTTTTAAGTATTCGTTAGTTATTCATTGCACTGCGCGATTAATTCTTGTAACATAATGAACGACGGAAATCTTTTGACATTCTCCCATTGAACTTGGACAGTTTTGCTCTTAACAATTCAAACTGATCATTTCCACCCCTTCAGGCTTGAAACTATGCAACACGCCTCTATGTGCTTATTGGTTTGTGACGTCATTGATAACATTATAGATTGTTATCAATTCTTTTATGGTCTACTAGTCGGTTTATATATATTTCTTCGTGGCTCTTAATAATAATGTGGTCAATGAGGCCACCGATTGGCTCCTATGCACCTGGTTAATGTCTGAAGTAATTAGTATCATCGTGATGTTTTCTAATTTAGTTTGGTGCACTTCTTGTATCACTTAGACTGACTCTTGTTTGGCAGAGATAGTTCGCACACCACCCTTCAATACACTATGTCTTTCCTCAATTAGTTCTAGTTCCTCTCGCACTACTAGTATCTCTTGCATCACACCCTTAAGTGGTTCTAGTTCCTCTCGCACTACTATTATCTCTTGCGTCACACCCTAAAGTGGTTCTAGTTCTTCTCGCACTACTAGTATCTCTTGCATCACACCCTTAAGTGGTTCTAGTTCCTCTCGCACTGCTAGTATCTCTTGCATCACACCCTTAAGTGGTTCTAATTCCTCTCGCACTACTATTATCTCTTGCGTCACACCCTAAAGTGGTTCTAGTTCCTCTCGCACTACTAGTATCTCTTGCATCACACCCTTAAGTTGTTCTGGTTCCTCTCGCACTACTATTATCTCTTGCGTCACACCCTAAAGTGGTTCTAGTTCCTCTCGCACTACTATTATCTCTTGCGTCACACCCTAAAGTGGTTCTAGTTCTTCTCGCACTACTAGTATCTCTTGCATCACACCCTTAAGTTGTTCTGGTTCCTCTCGCACTACTAGTATCTCTTGCGTCACACCCTAAAGTGGTTCTAGTTCCTCTCGCACTACTATTATCTCTTGCGTCACACCCTAAAGTGGTTCTAGTTCCTCTCGCACTACTAGTATCTCTTGCATCACACCCTTAAGTTGTTCTGGTTCCTCTCGCACTACTATTATCTCTTGCGTCACACCCTAAAGTGGTTCTAGTTCCTCTCGCACTACTATTATCTCTTGCGTCACACCCTAAAGTGGTTCTAGTTCCTCTCGCACTACTAGTATCTCTTGCGTCACACCCTAAAGTGGTTCTAGTTCCTCTCGCACTACTAGTATCTCTTGCGTCACACCCTAAAGTGGTTCTAGTTCCTCTCGCACTACTAGTATCTCTTGCGTCACACCCTAAAGTGGTTCTAGTTCCTCTCGCACTACTAGTATCTCTTGCGTCACACCCTAAAGTGGTTCTAGTTCCTCTCGCACTACTAGTATCTCTTGCGTCACACCCTAAAGTGGTTCTAGTTCCTCTCGCACTACTAGTATCTCTTGCGTCACACCCTAAAGTGGTTCTAGTTCCTCTCGCACTACTAGTATCTCTTGCGTCACACCCTAAAGTGGTTCTAGTTCCTCTCGCACTACTAGTATCTCTTGCGTCACACCCTAAAGTGGTTCTAGTTCCTCTCGCACTACTAGTATCTCTTGCGTCACACCCTAAAGTGGTTCTAGTTCCTCTCGCACTACTAGTATCTCTTGCGTCACACCCTAAAGTGGTTCTAGTTCCTCTCGCACTACTAGTATCTCTTGCGTCACACCCTAAAGTGGTTCTAGTTCCTCTCGCACTACTAGTATCTCTTGCGTCACACCCTAAAGTGGTTCTAGTTCCTCTCGCACTACTAGTATCTCTTGCGTCACACCCTTAAGTGGTTCTAGTTCCTCTCGCACTGCTAGTATCTCTTGCGTCACACCCTAAAGTGGTTCTAGTTCCTCTCGCACTACTAGTATCTCTTGCGTCACACCCTAAAGTGGTTCTAGTTCTTCTCGCACGACTATTATCTCTTGCATCACACCCTAAAGTGGTTCTAGTTCCTCTGGCACTTCTAGTATCTCTTGCGTCACACCCTAAAGTGGTTCTAGTTCTTCTCGCACTGCTAGTAGCTCTTGCTCTAACCTTTGTTATGAGCTGACAATGTTGGTCAGGGATTCATAGGTTCGGGTTTTCTTAAATCATATGTTAACTTTTCTACTATCTTATTTTGCAACACATATTTGGAAGAAGTTACAGAAAAGGTGGATAGAAAACATTTAAAAGGGAACAAAACACAATAAGGCTTTTGCAATGGAAATAAGAACACAGTTCGCACTTTACATTGCTGCCACTGGACAAAGAGATAATGGCTGCCTCTTTAAGAAAATAGATCGTTACCACCCAATCCCCTGAGTGTTAAACGCGCAACACAACTCCTAAAAGAGTAAACCGAAAAACATAAAAGGGAGAAAAAGGAAAATTGGTAAGGAATGATAGGATACATAGAGAGGAGCATGTAAAAGGAACAAATAACATAAGAGACACACATCGGAAATGGACATTGATGCGAATATAAAATATATAGTAAAACCTTGGATTGCGAGTAACTTTGGTCTGCGAGTGTTTTGTAAGACGAGTAAAAATTTTCAATAAATTTTAACTTGATAAACGAGCGATATCTTGCAATACGAGTAGTAATATGGTTATGCTTTGTCTGCTGAGCAGTGTCATTGGATAGGTTCTTTGTTAAAGTCGCACAAAAAGAAAAATATTTGAGTGAGTCAACAGATAGCAGCGATACCGTTAGTGACAGTGAAAGTCGACCTAAACTATAACCCACCTCCTCCTCCCTCTCTCTCGTCCACCTCACACTAGCCACGATTAAATTTAATTAATAAATTTGATTATAGTACAGTTACATTTAAATAACGAAAATAAAAAAGGTATTAATCATTTTTTTGGTGAAATATTTTTGGGTTGTGGAACGAATCATCTGAGTTTCCATTATTTCTTATGGGGGAAATTCGCTTTGATATACGAGTGCTTTGTATTACGAACACGTTTACGAAACGAATTATCCTCGCAATCCAAGGTTTTACTGTATATCTTTAAGGAAAAACTCTTTTCGCTTTTTGAGGTATTTTGTTATATATATTTGGAAGAAGATACAGGAAAGGTGGATGGAAATAAAAACACAGTTCGCACTTTACAGTGCTGCCACTAAAATCTTATTTTTCATTTCACTTTAATTGGTGTCTATTTTCCGCATTAAGTTCCCAATTGACTTTAGTAAAAAAAATTTTAGCACCGCGTCTTACTAAAAATACTACTTATTCGGGCTATACGCTTATGCACTAATTACGCTAGTGGGTTAGAGATGAGGAAGGTTGAATTTAGAGGAAGTGTACCCGCAATTACGAGGGGAGAGAGATTGGTAAACCATCTTGGAAAAATCCCCCTCAATACACCCGATTGGGACCGAGTCACAATCACCCCGTCATCGGCAGTCTAGTCTATTACAAGAGTAGCGCCTTAGACTATGCGGCCACCGAGGTGAGTAATACAGTGTTAAGTATTGAGTCTTGCACGGTCTAGTGACGCACATGTCTCTCTTACCCCTCTTCCTCCTTCTTACAAGGTTTACCTGCGGAGATATTTGAAATGACATTTATATTTGAAGGAAAGCTATAACTGGCGGTTAGGTCTTTATTTAAAGAAAAGGGTAGAAACGCCACTCTAATATTGGCAAGTAGAACCACATCGCTAGCGCTCGCGGCGTTAGTGCCGCAAACTAAAAGATTCGAAGCGGGACGTTACACATGGATCACAATACATTTTATATTGCGGAATGTTAATTAATAAATTCGTATATCAAATTCAATCAAATGTAACTAAATCCATTATTTTATAAAATGTCAAGAAAATGTAAAATCTAGAGTATCCAGCTAAACTCCTTCTTTAAAATAAACGACAAATTGCTAACAAAACGGTAATGGCGAGTTTTATATAGACTTAACACCTCCTTTTCTATGGACTTCACGTCCACGCATATGTGACGTCATTGTAAGCTGCTCCTAGCGATTGTGCTCCAAACTAGTTTACGGGATCAGATATTCCTATTAGAGTGCCCTCCCCATGTATTTATTGTTCTGAGAGCTCGCCAACCCCTAGGATAGTGTACAACTGGTAGAGGGAGATAGAATGAGGATTATAGGGGGGTGTTGATCATGTCGGTCGGTCTACTTTATCTCTGAATATCTACACAGGCTACTATAACCATTGAAGCTCTGCCTCGACCTCTCGAGCCACTCAGCTACTGAGACTTACCTCATGAACTTGAATATAAGTATAAGCGCCAGCTCTGCTTGATCAGTCTTTATGTACCGGTGAACCATTTTCATCATCTCAGGAGCCATCTCGTAGTAGCTGTGAACAAGGAGAACATGGAGGAACATTGTTCTAGGAACTGTAGTAGCTGTGAACAAGGAGAACATGGAATGACAATGTTCTAGGAGCTGTAGTAGCTGTGAACAAGGAGAACATGGAGGAACATTGTTCTAGGAACTGTAGTAGCTGTGAACAAGGAGAACATGGAGGAGCAATGTTCTAGGAACTGTAGTAGCTGTGAACAAGAAGAACATGGGGAACAATGTTCTAGGAACTGTAGTAGCTGTGAACAAGGATAACATGGAGGAACATTGTTCCAGGAATTGTAGTAGCTGTGAACAAGGAGAACATGGGGGACCATGTTCCAGGAACTGTAGTAGCTGTGAACAAGAAGAACATGGCGGACAATGTTCTAGGAACTGTAGTAGCTGTGAACAAGGAGAACATGGGGGGGATGATGTTCTAGGAATTGTAGTATCTGTAGACAAGGAGAACATGGAGTAAACATTGTTCTAGGAACTGTAATAGCTTTGGACAAAGAGAACATGGCGGGAACAATGTTCCAGGAACTGTACAACTGGGAAGCTATTGAGCAGATACCTAAACACTGGTCTAACTGGAGAGCCACTGTGCAGGTACCTTAACACTGGGCTAGCTGGAGACTTATTGACTATCCTCTCAACCTAAAGACTACCGGATTAACCAACGTGTACTAGGATCGTACGCACTATAATGAATAATGATACTTTTTAGAGGCTACGACTTACATACTAAACGTAAGACAACTAACAAGCTAACATTCACTAAAGAGATGTACAGTACATAGAGCCAAAATCTACACTATCTGCCAAAATATGTAATTGCTCGGCGTATGTCAAGATAGACAGTTGCGATTTTATTTTTTACCAATTATTCCATTTTGACGTCAGTAAGGCAGCTTTATTACTTTTGACCAATGTTGACAAATCTACGGCTATAATTTTGTAAATCTTCCAGAACTGTAGAAAAGCAGCCAGTTCAAAATAATATATAAGTACAACTTTTACTTGAGTTAATCCCATTTTAAACCTACATTTGAAAAAATGTTTTGCCATACATGGTTTTGGTCAAATTTCAAGATTTTATGAGTTAGCTCTAGAGTGCTGAGACTGGAGAACAAGGTTATAATTCCAGTAGGTTAACTGAGAGTAGATTTGTCATCAATGTTATTCCATATAAATACTACCTACAAGTGAATTTTGTCGCATTTCCTTAATATTTGCCTTACTTATCATGTACGATTAGAATGTATATGGGTTAGCCAAATGAGTATAATGACGCATATAAATAAGATCCTAAAAATCTGACAGTCTAAAGACATGGGATACTTTTTGTGTCTGTAAAATGTTAATCACTTAAAAGTGAGACTTATACAATGTTGTATTTTGCAAATAATAATGATAATAAAAATGGAAATATGTAATGATGATAATAATGATACGAAGTTGCTCTAAGATTCTTACCTACGAGCTGGTATTTTCTTATCCAGCTCCACAATTCCATCACAACGTATCCATTCTCTAAGTTGTTCAATTGATGGAGACGTTGCTAATTTTAGTTCATTCATGGTGATTTCTAAATTTTGTGCTTGGATGGATTATACAACTAAAATTTTAAATTTTTTGTTCCAAAAAGTTATAATAACTTACTAACGTTATCCTAAAAATCACATGTTTGGAGTACGTGCATTGTGTATGCATTGTTTAATAGTTCGTAATCCATAGTTAACTAATATAAAGGCCCTAATATTTTCTGATCAATAGCTTGTTTATTAAAGCAAGTGTGGAAAGTTAAATTACAAGATTGTATCGTTTTTTTTCAACTGCTTTGTATTAATATACTTATTACTACTAGATTGCGCATGCCTATCCACCGAAGACTTGAGATGTCAGAATATTGTAATTCACAACGTAAAATTCCTAGGCTGGATAGTGATGCACCCTATCGGGAAACTTGGTAACTATTTTGTACTGTCCGATATCTTGTTTTCAGTTCTCCTCTCTTCATAGGCGTAACTAGGATTGATGAAAGGGAGGGAGAGGGGGGTCAGCTCCGAGAGATATGGGGTAATATGAATAAAAATGAGTGTATAGTATAAACTTAACTTTTTTAGTAAATACTTAAGTTTGTATGAATAAAACTATTAAGTATCTACTCACTTTTTGAGAATATACTCACATCATGGAATCTTACTAGTATATACTCAACTGCTAGCTTTCAGAGAGTAGATACTCATGTTTGGTAAGAATAAAGGAGAGTATATTCTCAGTTTGACGAGTTTATGCTCATTTTCTTTTGAGTGTGATTAGTAGCAGTCTCAGCTGTGAGTATTTGCTGATCTGGGCAAAGTTTAAGGTTAAGCCTCAAAATAAATGGCTGAATTTATGAATAATATAATTCCCCATGGAAAAATATACAAAGAAAGACATGAACATGTAGTTTCCAAGAACTTCAAAAGTCTTTATCGTTTCACAAAAGTGAATGTGGATTGGTTAAACCTATATTTTTTTGGACCAGAGAAAGTGGAAACAAGAGGAGGTACCATTAAGAACATAATTAAATTGAAGGCATTTTTAAGGTTGGTAGGTGACCCTGGGTTTCAAGTTGGCATTGGAGAAGACCTAGGTATACATCAAACAACTGTTTCCAAAAACATTGTTGAGGTTATGGATGCCATCATAGCTAAAGCTCCAATTTGGATTAAATTTCCTCAGACTGAAAGGGATTTTGATGCTGCAAAACAAGAGTGGCAAAATAAATATAATTTCCCAGCAGCAGTAGGTGCAATTGACTGTACTCATGTTAAAATTAACAAGCCAAAGGATTTTGGCGATGAATATATCAACAGAAAAGGCTACGCAAGTATTAATGTGCAAGCTACCTGCAACGCCAAGGAAGTTTTCACCAATGTGGATGTATCATGGCCTGGCTCTGTGCGTGATTCCAGAATTTGGAGAGCTTCCGAAATCCAGACAACAATAAGTCCGAATTGGGTTAATGTAGTACTTCTACGAGACAGTGGTTATGGTATTGCGCCATGGCTTATGGTACCATATAGAAATCCACAAACACCACAAGAAATAGCCTATAACAGGTGTATCACTAAAGAAAGAGTGATAATTGAACGCTGTTTTGGACAACTGAAACAACGTTTCCCAATTCTACAGCATGCTGTGCGTTTATCTTTAATCAGAATACCCAAACTCATCATATGCTGTTTTGTCTTACACAACATAGCAAAATACTTAAATGATCCGGAACAAGATTTGCCAGCATTTGATGAAAACTTGGCATTAGTGGAAGATGGAAATGAGGATGATCTAGCAGCTGTTCCAAATATCAGGCGGAATGGTGAAGCAAGGCGAAATCAATTAACAGAAATAATCTACTAGTAATGAAGGTTTTTATTGATGTATATAAATCATAGAATATCTTAGTTAACTTGTTAAGGTTAAACTCTTTGTTAGAGAGTTTTCAAATTGATTATTTAAATCTATGGAATTGTTTATTAGTTTATAATATACAAATACATTGGTGTTATGTAAGGTTAATATAGTAGTTACTTCAATCAAACTGTTTCAGCATAATCTTACTGTCACTTTTCTTCTCTATTATTATCAAAAGATAAGAAAAAAAACTTAGCAAAATAATCAAAATCAGAAAAAGTTATTTATTGATCACAGTAAGAATACATAAATACTTTATATAAGCTGATTAACGGTGTTGTTATGATAAGCTCTACTAGAGGTTTTTTATAACGTGTAAAGTTTCATATTATTATAAAGATTTTTGGAATTAGATGAAATAAGTACTACTATAATAGTAGTCCTAAATCTTGTGAAGAATTTCCTTGAAACATATAAACCCTCTGGTCAAGTTTATCGTGCCATTACTTAATTAACCACCCTATTCCCCAAGCTCTAACATTAATTTATTTTCTTTTAACTCCAAAACTCTTAACTGCTTTAATAAGACCAAGCGCTGGAGTTCTGAATTGTTTAGTGTCTTCGACTCTTCAGTCTCATATTTCTCCAATACACTATTCTTCTTCGTTTTTGGAGTTGGTTCATATGATTCCATCAATATGACATTCTCCATTGTGCTGCTTTCTTCTTCAAACACTAATGGAATGCTAATATCCACTCCTGAATTTGGTGGAATGGTGTCCACTTCAACAGGCTGGTCCGATACACCAACCACAGTTGCTCCTAAAGTGCTTTAGTGCAATAAAACTCTTTTAATGCCATTAGTATTATTTATTATGATTATTAATAGAGAAAAATAACTGAGCATTAAGGAATAGAACACGGCCACATGTGGATCTGTATAGTCTTAATTGGAATAAGGTTAGCCCTAGGTTATTTGATGAGTGTGTAGTTTATTATAGAACATTTTGACTACAAAGTTACGTTATTTATTAGTGTCAAACATAGAATATGCACAGATACTTGTTTAATATTAGAAATAAATAGAAAATATATTGTACAAATTGTATAACATACCTGGTATTGTTGTAATTGTCGGATTAGAATCTCCATCCAACAACTCGTGAATAATTTTCTCCCAGTCCTTTAATATAATTTTTTTATTCCCAGTTTGATTCAAATCACACTTCTGCTTCACTTGCATTTTCATGTTGTTAATTTTTTTTTTGTTATGGAACTTATTTCTACATTCTTCCGACACAGGCATTGTAGTTTGATCTGAATTTGAAGCAAAGCTGAAGATTTTCCCTTTCTTACTGTTGGCAATTGCAATTTATTTAATAGAATAGGATGTTCCCTTAAAATATTTGCAAAAGTTACCAAAGGAATATTTTCCATTACTACAAAATGAAAAATAAAACCTATACTACCAGACAGACCAGAATACAGAAGTTGAGGTTATGTTGACATATAAACAGTTGACAGGCATACACAAAAATGAGTATCTACTCAGTTTCAAATTATCAAGAAGGCAGTGCAAGTGAGTATCTACTAGATTGAGGTAGACTCTTTTTATTCTTACCAAAATGAGTTTATACTAGTTGTTCTGAGAATATACTCTTACCAAGTGCTCATACTTATGAGTATACACTCTGAGTAAGAACTCGAGCTTTATTCATATTACCCATGGACTCAACACCAGTAAAAAGGAAGGTTCATTTTTGAGTGCCTAAGTGACGATTTACGATTATAGTAAATAATCGGCTAGAAATTCAGATAAAACTAAAACCCTGGAACAGGATTAGACTAAAACAATACAAGCTAATTTAAAAACAATTTTGTTTTATTGTAGAACACGAAAGAAACATTGTTTGGTTTAACAGCAAACTAATTTAAGGACAGTGTCCAATTAAAACATTAATTTAGTCTGAATTCCAATCAAAAAGGTGATTTTTCCAGTTCATCTAGAACTCCGTCAAGAGAAAAGCTTATTCCTCGATGTATATTTAACATAATTAGGCCATTCAGTCTTTGCTGCCCTGTTGTATTTCTCAAGTAAGTTTTTAATCTCCGAAGCGTTGAGAACGATCTTTCACTTGTGCTTGTTGACACTGGCAAGGTTACTAAGATTTTCAACAAAGTATTGATCAATGGGAATATTTCTTCATTGCAGGCAATATAATAGTTCATAGCCTTTCTTGAACTTATTTTCAGTTCATTAACTATTTCGTGCCACATGTAAAGTTCCCCAATTGCTACCATGTCACTACACTGCAAATCTCGCCCGTAAAAAGCAACCAGGTTCATCTGTTCCTACTTCAGTGATAACCAATTCCTCTTTTGGCATCAGGCACATAAAATTGCCAAGCACTTCTTGATAGATAAAAAAACGAGTTTTTAACTGACTCGCAAAATGATCCAAAAACGGCAATAAAATTGCAACTCTGAAGTAAGCCTCATCGGAGTATACTTTTTTATATTACACCTCTGTATTTGTCTGGTAGATAGTCTTGGTGTGACAAGATTTGAACCAAACCATTCAGCAAGTGTTTTAGCTGATTTGTAAATAGCTGAAAACTCAATCTCAGTGTTTGTTCTTATTTCTTGAATTTTTTCCTTGAGCCGATTTACCATGTAAATGGCAGCTAAAAGATCTACATTCTCAAGTTGCAATGCTCGTCAAGGTGGTAAGTTCAAAGAGAAACCCCTGTAAAGTAATTAAAAAATATTAATTTTGAATGGCACACTGAAGTTGAACTGTTGATGATGATGCATCAGTATCTTCCCAAATTATTTATTTTTTCACCCTACTAAAACACTGAACAAATTATTCACAATGCCACATTATATTATGAATAATTTGAGTGATTATTAATAATGGGCAGGTTTTAAAAAATTGGGCATGTTTGTTTAATTTTTTCAAATTAATAGGGGGTTTAAACACCAAGCCCCCCTGGTTGCGCCCCTGCCTCTCTTGGCGTGTTTCCATTAAGTCAAGATATAGCTCAACATCTTACTGAATTCGTTCCCAATGCGTTACTGGTTCCACAAAGATAGAACGAATCCATTTCGTTTCAATTTGTTGTTATCACTGTCTCTACTGTCAGGACTTTTAGCGTCGCTTAAGAGAGTTGTTTTTCATGAGCACGACTCCACACATTGCCAACGTGGAAGCTCTCAGATAATGAGTAGTGTACCTCTGAAATATAAGAGTTCAAACAGGCTTGGCTCTCCATGGGTGAGGACAAACTGACCATCACCAATTTAACCTCACTTAAGATTGATAAAGAGACCAGTCTGACGAAGGGGGAAAAGCAATAAACTGTCCTAGCTTCTGTAGCTAATCGAGGCATTGTATCTTGTCGACTCAAGCCACAATCTTCTGAAGCAGGAAACCAAAGTAGCCAAGCTGTGAGAAAACATACTTGCTACAACTGCCAACGTAAAGGCCACCTCATCCGTTATTGCCAAAGGGAGAAGAAAAATCACCCATTTTTTGACAAACGTAACCAATAAAATTTGTCTTCCTTTAATGTCGAGGAAGCAAACGCACGTATGTCCTTTTCTGATGGAAATACTTGGTCCATGGAGAGTGGGGCTTGCAGCCATATTACATGAAACATGGCATAGAGACTACTTCAACAAGTTTGAAGGGTTTAGTGATGGTTCTTCTGTGCGTCTCGGTGACGATCACAGACGTTCTATAAAAGCCAAAGGTAAAGTTGATGTGATGATTCGGAAGCTGCTGATCGGTCACTGGTATGACTAAGTCATTAGAGAAGTCCCATTAGTTCCAGACCTGAAAATTAACCTTATGTATGAAGGAAAAATCTCCAGGCTATAAATGAAAATTGTTAAATCGGACAATTTTGTTCAGGTTTTTGAAAAAGAAAAGTTGGTCGCCTGTGGTTAACGCCAAACCAATAACTTTTATGAAATGCTTTTTCAAACTCTAACTCCAAGCCAATTCTGTCACTCAATCTTGTTTGAAGCTATGGACATATCAATGACAGATCATTGAAGGAGATAGTCTCCAAAGGCTTAGTTGAGGGTGTCAACCTCACCTGAGTGATGTGGACAATTTCTTTTGCCCTATATGTGCATATTAACCACAATTTCCACTCAAAAACCCAACCCACCAGAAGCTGAAGGCTGGTGTGTTAATATACAGTGATCTTGGTGTCATTCCAGTCGAGTATGTAGAAGTAGCTAAGTACTTTTCTTCTTTCAAAGAAGATGAATAATCTTACTATAGAGTAGATCTCTCATTAAACATAAAAGTGACACAGATCAATTCTTCAAAGATCTTTTTAATATTGTAGAAACGAAGTACAACCAAAGAGTACAAATCCTCCACACAGACAATGGTAAAGAGTACAATGAAGAGTTAAATAAATGTCTTGGCTCAAAAGAGATTATTGCTGAGAGACCAGCGCCACATACACCCGAACAAAATTCTCATTCAGAGAAAGATATGCTCGCGATCGTAGAGAGCGTTCAGGCGATGCGTTGCAGTAACAGCCTCCCTCAATAACTTTGTGTTGGAACTGTAAGTTGTGCGGTATACAAATTAAACTTCACACCTACAAAGAAGGAATTTGCATGTTTACACACAATAACATTTTAAGAAACCGTTAAATGTGTCCCCTCACACTCAAGCAGATGACAAACTTGAGCGTCATTCTTTGGTCCTTTGCAAGGGGTGTATTTAGGTCATTGATCTCTATAATATAACTAGATGGACATCTGTGGCTGAAATTTTCGAGCTGTCGTCTGCATACCATTGTGTAAGAGAGAAAGAAACCTTCGGGTATCTCTTTCTCTCTTACACCCATACAAGGCAATGTGGTATTTTGACATCGTTCATTAATTTGATTGAATATGTGAGATACATCAATGTGTGATTAGTTAAATGAAATGAATATGTTATTAAACGCTTTGAAGAGCATATAAAAGTTCGATACTGGTTAGTTTTTTCCTTGAATAAGTTGATGTAGCCTAATATATACGATTTTTGAAGGAAGCTCACTTGTAAGGCTTTATTTCGTACCATAATCCTACCCTATAGTTGTGTTTAGTTAGGATAAAAGACCTTCCAGAAGGAAATTTTTACTTCCGTTCTAAATGAACGTCTATCCTACCTATATATATATATATATATATATGATAGTATTCTGGTAGGAAATAAAGCCTTACAGATTGGGATTATTACTAAATTCAGGGTCTAGTAGATGCCGTACTTCCTATAAGCCTATAACCTAAATTATTATTTGAACGTAAGACTTCTACACAAAGTGTCATTCAAACAAATGGAATACAGTTTTTAGCTAACTTGTTTCAATATAGTTATCGAACTTTCAACATAATATGGTTTCTGAAAGCAATATACAAGATATGAGCCAACTTTTAAAAAAATGGTAATATAATAATACTTTCTACAAGCCTATAGCATAGGTTGAATGTTTGACAAATACACAACGTTTGTCATTCAAACGAATGTAATCAAGTTTTAAGATACCATATTCATTATATTTATTGAACTTTCAATATAATAGCCTATGGTTTCCGAAACCAATATACAAGCTAGAAACCAACTTTAAATATAAGTGTAGTGTTGGCAAACTGTAAACAACATTGATGATAGCTACATATTTAAATTTGTTAAAGATTGTATTCATATTTGTAGAGTATTACCTGTAAAACTGAATTGTATATCCTTTAATGTAACTGATTCTTCAGGAAAGTGTGATATAATACTTCACTATTTTCAAACAATAACACTTTTATTCATCAGAGACATGTTTTCGCATACGAACATTGAAAGGAACCGTTAAATCTGTTTCCCCACAGTGTAGCAGACGATAAACTTGAGCGTCACGCTTTTGTCCTTGGTAATGTGTATGTTTATGTCCATCCAGTTATATTATAAAGATCATTGATTTAGGTCCATCCAGTACTGACTATTACACACTGATGTTCTATGTTTCCGATCCAACATGCTTAACATAAACTTCCCTGGTACTTATATCATATACATGAATCTTATATATGAATGTATCCTATACATTAATTTGACACCTAAGCAGCTCTAAACTCTTAAAGACAATAATTTAAAGACGTTATGGCAAATTATTTTGGCAAGAATTGAAACCTAAAAACTAACTATATTGTTATATTCGTCAAAGTTTAATATCTATAGTAAATTATTGCTACGGTATGCTGTTAGGAACAAATAAAACTTTGTTTCAAATTTAAACATATTATCACTAATTAATGTCAAAGGAACCTTTTAATTGAATAGAAAATATGTAAATTTCATGAAACTTATCATTGGTCTAGGGAGTAGGACCTTCTAGTTGCTAAACAAAGGATTAGGATTGGTTGCCATCCGTTTTAATCTCATTACGTATTAAGGCCCTGACACAAACTCTGTATCCGTAGTCAGTAATCCGTGGAGACTGGTCCTCAAGATATTCTATTCGTGATTAAAGAATCCACATCCGTAATCACGTGACCGTTCCAACCAATGATATATTCAGAGACTCCGTCCAATCGAAAACTTCAAAAGAGAATCGTCAACAGTAAGGAGCGAGCGCAAATCAGTCAGCTGATCAATAAAATAAAACAAAAAAAATCCTTGTAGATAAAACCTCCAGGATATATTTAAAATGTAGTGCAAGCACAATAAATTTATTTATAACACGATTTTAACTATCAAACTTAAAATAAATTAGCCTGTAAATGCAAAATAAATGTAGGTACTAGTATCCGGAATGTAAACAAAGCAAGCACTTTTAATATTATTTTCGTTCTTCCTTTATGTATAATTATATGGGTTTTGATCTTTAACAAGAATATAACCAATTATAAAATAAAATCTAATTATAATTATAAGCAATTTATTTTGGTGTTTAAGATGGGTCCCAACGTGCATGCACATATTTGCTCAGCTGTGATTGGTAGTCAGTATAAACTAGTTCTTATAAAGTTAAAGTTTATCAACTTCCACGGCGTACGGACTTTGGATAAGGAGTTTGTGTCCAGAGCAATCTGATACTGTAGCATCGATTTCTTACGGACCACGTACCTACGGATACGGAGTTTGTGTCAGGGCCTTTATTCTTAAATATCTTCCCTAAATGTGTATCAATGAATTTTTTTTTATGGTTTTATTAATGCAAGGTTTCTAGAGTATAAGGTTGGCTAGTTCAGCCAGTTTTATTGTTCATTTAGCGGGAGCTGATGACGCCGCTTCGTGACCAGAGCCCCTCCGCTGTGTACAGCCGTATGTATTTCTTAATTATTTTATTGATTATAATTTTTCCTTGGTAAAATATTATTATTTATAAATTGAAGCTAATTAGAGTATGTTACAAAATAGAAAAAAAAATTAAAATGGTTTTCACTTTTAAAAAGTTACAATTATTATAAATTCCTTTAACATAAATGTACAAAGAAAAGTTTATCTTATTAAAACGAGGACAAAACAATTTTTTTTATGAGACACTTCTTAAAGCACACACTTTCATATTGACTGTACATGCAACGTGAAACCTGAAAGTAAGGGTGTGGAGGTCACTGTCAATGTCGACTGCCTACTACAGGAAGAGATTAGTTATTAGTTATTAGTATCGAATTCCAATGCAAGACTCCCGAGTAATGTTGTTCAACCGATTGCCACGGGACTATTCGAGTAGAGGATTCGCTAAAAATTACTCGATTAATTTTACTCGATTACTTGATTCTTATAATTACTCGATTGTACTCATCACTAAATGAACTAAAACAAGCCAGTGTTAGTCAGGTGGAGGTCACGAGCTGACGTCACAGCAGCGCTGCATGCTCGGGAAAAGCAGACTGGAGGTCGGTATAGGGAACGAGCCAACTTTATACTCTAAAAACCTCTTGGTTTATGTTAACATCACTTTCAATAAATTTAAATTGAAAATATATATCTACGAAGAAATAGTAAAATTTCTCATCCTTTTAAGCTTTGCTGGTTTTATTTCTCCACCTATCTTTATAACACTTTGGTTGTAACCAATAAATATTGTTTTAAATAAAATTTCGTGTTTTTTTTGGAGTATTTACTCAAAATAATGTTGGCTAAACTGAAAAATAACACTCAAAATGTTTGACTTTTTGTTGTGAAAATAGGACTGCTGCATTTTGGAATATTTAATTGTTTGTTGGTACTATATTTATTTAGAGGATGAACATTTAATTAATTCACCAACATTATACAAATTATTTTCAAAACCCAAAATGTTGCTAAGTTATAGTACTTCACTTATAATAGAGGAGAATGTTATATAAGTTAAAGTGTTGGCCCAGTTGGAATCTCATAATAGCCTATATTATTATAGCTCTACAAAGATATTCCAAGGATAGTACGCTTAAGGCTTATGTTAAAAACACGATTTTTTAACACTAAAAAATATACAGTTATAATAATCAACACACTAAGAATGCGGACATTTAAGATTACTATATTTCTCAATATTTGGAAAAAATGTATTCGTTTACGTCACAGGATGACTTTCGGTCGTCCCCTCAAATACACTAGTCCCAGAATATGCCTTAGGATGTTGGTGATTTAAAAAAAATACAAAAAAAAAATCTTATAATATTTTTAATTTAACGAGAATTTTTTGTTATTTTCTTAACAAACACAACTTTTGGATTAAAAAACTCCACGGTGTCAGCCCACAATAGAGCCATACCAACCGAGTGGATGCCTTAAGTTGGCAAATACAGTAGTGCCAACTTCTGTGGAGAGAGGATGTATGTTGTCAGCACTAGTTTACTAGACTGGAGCTGCTACTTTTTCATTCAAGTGACCTCATGTGGCTGATTTGACACTTCACAGAAAATTTGGAAGCGCTGGGGATCGAGCCCGGGACCTCTGAATCTGTAGACAGAAACTCTGACCACAGAGGCGATCAATAGGAAAATAACCATACAATTCTTGCAAATGTTTAGCTATTTCTCGAATCCAAAACTTACATTTTCTTTTCATCCTTGAATTCAAATTCAAATCCTCTAATCTTTAAAATTGTACAATTTAAATCAAACGAAAAATATTTAATATTTGATTTAAAAAAATGTTGTTCAAGGTTTGGTGTGGCCACTGAAAAACGATATTTTGTTTGTCATGTCTAAAACATAAACAAAAAAAGAGGACACTTTTTTTTATAGGTGGTAGATCAATTTCATTAATACAATTTTGTTCTTTTTTGTGATTTTGCTAGGCCTACTCTCCCAGCTACACAAGTCTATATATAGGCTAGGTTAATTACTTTTACCAAAATTTTAAAATCAAGTCAAGGTATTAATAATAATTGTATTCAAGATACTTTTTTGAGATTTCTATGAATATAAAATCTCTCGAATACCATAAGATTAGGCAAATTGAGGATTCAAGCATTCTATCTCTAGTATTAATACTTTATCCATGTTGAGCTAGACTGCCAAGGACGGTGAGATTGAGGTTCGAATCTCGGTTGGGTGAACTTGGAGTGGTTTTTCCTAAATGGTTTCCCACTCTCCTTTGATGCAAATGTGGATTTACTTCCCCTAAATTCAACCTTCCCCATTCCTAATTCATTAGTGTAATTATTACTTAAGCATATAACTCGAACGAGTATTAAGAAGCAATGCTAAATAAATAAATAAACTTTATCTGTTCAGTTAAGGTCTATGGACATGGTCTATACACGATAAATATGTAGATAATCCCTTTATTGTGATTAATAATGCTTTGTAATAATGCCAATATTTGTGACGGTTATGTTACAAAGAAAACAATTTGTTTATGACATTCAATGTACCTAGCTAATATTTTTTATTTTTAAAGCATATTCGTTTGAAAAGGCCATGGATTATTTTTAATAGTTCTCAAACAATCACTTGATCATTGACAGCCTGTTCAATAAAGCAGGCCTATTTGTGTGTTTTTTCTAGCTCCTATCTTTTGAACAAGTTTTCAAACTAGAACTTTGCTGTGGACAAATCTCCAATGTTGAGCGTAACAAGATATTGTCTCTCCAGTGCTCTCAGACCAAACTTGCGGTCATTATGCAAGGTAGGATCACGCTGCATATTAGTGGCTAAAGTGGCACTAATCCTCTGTAGGTACTACTACAGCGCTTAGCAATCATTAATATATATTAAATCAGAAATAAAGAATATTATTATATTTACAAACATATTTTTAGTTACCTATTACCACGTATTATTACCTATTCAGGTTATATGCATGATATGTGCTAACTACATTAATGAGTTAAGATGAGGAAGGTTGAATTTAGAGGATGTGTACCCATAATTGTGTGGAGAGAGAGTGGAAAAACATTTTAGAAAAACTTAACTTGCTACACCTGACCAGGATTCAAACCCCGATCCTCCTGTCATTGGCAGTCTAGTATACTGCTAGAGTAGCGCCTTAGACCATACAACCACTGAAGGAGATAAATCAAATAATTAAAACTTTATAAGAAAACATTTGAATAAGTTGTATGGGTGCCAATGTTTTCTGAATATAGATTCGCTACATCTATTAATTTATAGATTACATCCTTAGATCTCTGAATGCTAGCTGTATTTTAATTTTTCCTTTTCCAGGATCCTCTGATATGGAGCAAACCACGTTACCAAAACTTGAGGGTATGTATTCTATCATAATAAACATTGAGATGCTCGATCAAAAGGTAAATTTGTAGTCTAGTAACTGTGACGAGCTTGACACAGGAAATTGTTGTCAACAACTTTATTCAAGTTTGTTTAAAATAAGTTTCAAGTATTATATAAACCTTGGTAGGATTGTAGACTAAAAGTGAGAATCCAAACCAACTGATCTATATTTTGTCTCCGATGTTGTTTGAGTTACGTTGGTTTAAGGTGGAAGTTAAATGCCTTTCACTCTAACACTTGAAATGCTAACCTGGTGAATGGTTAGAAACCATCTTCCCTCTGTGCCATCCACTACCTCCTTCTTGGAAGGATGTCGTCCTCTTACTATAGGCAACAACAACCCTATTACAGAATATCTCAAGCGCTGTTGCCACTTTGCAGACCATTCAGACACGAAAAAAGAGAATGTCAAATTTTGTATATATTTTAATTTTCATCGTTTAGAAAAAATACATATCACTGCGTCTTGTCACTCCAATGAGGTAGAGATGAGGAAGGAAGCATTTTAGAGGTAGTTTACCCGCATTTGCATGGAAGGAAATTGGGAAACAATTAATAAAACACCCATTCTAAGTAAACCTGACCAGAATTCAAACCTTGATCTCCCCGTCTTCAGTGAGTCAGACTAACACGAGAGTGACGTCTTAGATCATTCAACCACTGAAGCGGGTTTTTTTACGTTTGAAATGACACATTACACTTAACCAAATTATATAGCTTTGTTACATAAAATAACCAAATTAATTAGTTAATTAATTTTTTTAGTGCCGCGTCTTACTACCTATTCAGGTTATTATATGCCTATGTACTAATTACACTAATGGGTTAGGGATTAGTAAGGCTTAATTTATAATAAATGCACCCACATTTGCGTGGAGGGATAGTGGAAAAACCAACCCGAGATTAGCGCGTTAGATAATGCGGCCACCAAAGCGGGTAGTTAAATGTTGAATAATGGGTACTAGCCAAATGGACAATAAGATGTGATTAAAAAAAAAGAATATAATACATACAACAAATAAATGAAAAAAATTTGTACAAATACACAATATAGTTTTCAACTTTTTTTTTGACATCACATGCGTTGAATAAATAAAAAGGAAGTTCCTATAACGAAACTTGTTCCGGTAATCGAATGGTCTAGGTGTCACTCTCGCAATAGACTAGACTTCCGATGACGGGGTGATTGGGGTTCAAAACCTGGCTGGATGTATTAAGGTTGTGTTTTTCCTAAATGGTTTAACACCTCCACTACCCCCTACAAAAATGCAGAAACACTCCCTCTAAATTCAAACTTCATCATTCCTAACACATTTACGAAATTTGTTCATATGATTATAAACCAAACGGGTAGTAAGATGTGGTTTCAAAAAACATATGAAAAATTACATTTCACAGGGATTTTGGCTTTGTGTGTCACTGTTCTACTGTCTGATCATCCTGGCTCCTCTCATATTTAGGGTCGTCTTTTACGAGTTGATGTGTTGAGTCTAGTAAGTAGCTATGGTAACTGGTAAAAGTAATATTAGTTATTCATCAAAATGAGATCAGTAATCTATGTTATAGGCTTATATATTTTAGTGAAATACAATAATAAATAGAAATGTGTCATTTGGTTTCATATATCTATTTTTTTTTATTAGGGAAATGAACTGACGTTAAGAATGTTTATTTCTTTGTCTGACACATACATCCACTGGTTTTGTTTTTGATCTCCCTTACGACTGGCTTTTTAGAGGCAAGAATATTCATGATAAAATAATTAATTATTTTGTGTAAGTTTAAAGCTATAAAAGTATCACAATTCTAATAGCCGCACTGAATAAATGTAATTAATAATATTTAGCACCGCGTCTTACTACCTATTTGGGTTATACGCTTAAGTACTAATTACACTAATGGATTAGGAATTAGGAGGGTTGAATTTAGAGGAAGTGAACCCGCATTTGCGTGGAGGGAGAGTGGAAAACCATTTAGGAAAAACCACCCCCAGTTCACCCGACCGAGATTCGAACCTCGATCTCCCTGTCCTCGGTGGTCTGGCTCAACACGACTTGCGCGTTAGCCAACTACGCCACCGAGGCGGGTAATAAATGTAATTAATGAGGCTTATTCTGACAAGCAAATCTTAAAACCTAATTTGTAGAAACTAGTCTGAAGTATTTTAGAACATAATAAAAGAATGGTGACGAAAATGAACAAACAATTGATACCATTTCGACGAAACTTGGAACGTATATACTACTCACATAGATAATATTTAATGTATTATGAAATTTTTCATATCAGCTTAGGTGTCCAAAATTTGGTAAAATATTAATTCTAACAGATTTGATATGATTTCAACCCAACTCTGTAAATACACATTCCCTTTAAAACAAATACATTATTTTGATTTTTATACTGTGGTGTCAAATTTTAATCATACCTATTGTGTCAAAATTTGGCAAACTTTTTAGAGGGTGGAAATAATCTAATTGATCTGAATCTAATTACACTTAGTTTTACCGGTATTAACTATTATTTTGTCCTCAAGTCCAATTTTTTAATAAAACTAAAAGTGTTATGTGATAACCTTTTTTTTAAATAATCAGTTTCACATCATTTTAACGAAATCATGCAAGTCATCTTGGAATCAAAAATATATACCTACCTTTGTAACTTGTGTACAATCCCATATTATGGATTATTAAATTTGAGCATTTCTAAAAACAGTTCTTTATTAACAAAATTGTGTCACACACAATGATTACATTATTTTTTTAACCTATATTTACTGAGTCACCATTGACCAACCTAATGTTTTAGTTAGCCAATTTTAATTAAACTTAGTATACACAAATAATAATAATAATTATTATTATTGTTACTATTACTATCAAGGGTTCTGTCTTATGACAGGTACATTCCTTTTGTCAATGAAATTAGACCGCTAATGCATCCTGTCCTCTGCCTCCTCCAGCTCCCAGAATGTTCTCTTTCCTTCAAGTCATACAATATTTGAATTCTACTCCTTCCTAAGCTCCTCTTTCCCTCAACCTTTCCTTATATGACGTCATAGAAAAGAAAGTTCCTCTTAAGGATGTGTCCGATCCAATTTGCTTTGTTCCAAAGAACACCCAAAATGGTTCTCTCTCACCCATTCTTCTTAGGACTTCTTTATTCACCACCCTGTTTGTCCATATGATATTTTCAATTCTTCTCCAGCAGCACATTTTAAATCTCAAGTTGGTGACCTGGGGGTCTAGGGGTAAGGTATCGGACCTCTGTTCTGGGGGTCCGGGGTTCAATCCTCGGTCCCGGCACAGATTTTTCTGATTGCCAAACCCTTCCTTCACCTCTGACAAGACGTGTATTTTCACAAATTGTGAATGTGTGGAATGCCAGGCCTCCACCGTGGTTCGGATTCCACGTTAAACTGTAGGTCCTCCATTTCATCTCACAGTTACCCTAACATTACACATTAGCGCAAGTGGATATAACCTGAATGGATAGTAAGACGCGATGCTAATAATAATAATAAATCTCAAGTATTTCTTTTCCATCTTCTTGAAGTCCAATACATGTACAAAATTTTAAATATTATACTAATAACACATCCAAATAGTTTTCCTGAAATTCATATTTTGAGCAATAATGTTCAATGCATAGAAGAGCGAGTTGATTGAATTTCACCCAAGCATTATATAGCTTACATTATCTAAAGAATTTCTAAAGATTTATTTTATTTTATTATTTATACTACTCATATGACTAAAAATATTTGTACAACTGAACTACTACTATACACTCATTTTGGTTGGAAGGGCTTAGTAAAAGGCCTCATTTTTCAACCAAAATACTACTGAATAGTATGATACTAGTAGTAAAAAAGGCTTCTCATAAGGCCCTTCCAATCAAAATCAGTCAACTCTCTCTATAGGAATTTGCAAACCTAATTATATCTTATGCTACCAACTTGGTTGAATTCAAAATAAAGTTCCGTTTTATAAATATTGTAGGGTGACCTGGTGGTCTAGGGGTAAGGTGTCAGACTTTTCTGCTGGGGGTCCGGGGCTCAATCCTCGGTCACGGCACAGATTTGTCTGATTGCCAAATCCTTCCTTCACCTCTTGACAAGACGTGTATTAATCACAACTTGTGAATGTGAGGAATGCCAGGCCTCCACCGTGGTTCGGATTCCACGTTAAACGGTAGGTTCTCCATTTCATCTCACAATCACCCTACCATTACACAGTAGCGTAAGTGTGTACAACCTGAACGGGTAGTAAGACGCAGTGCTAATAATAATAATAATAATAATAATAATAATGATTAATAATAATTATATATGTATTCTATAAAAAATTTACATATTAAAATAATTAATCTAGCTCACCCACAAATTATACAATTAATACACCTTTTGATAGTACTCAGTATTTACACCAATGGATGCTTTAATTGTTTTTCTTTCCCGAAGTAATGGCGCATTGCACTTCTATTATAGATTAGGATCCAAACATTTAAGTTTTCTTGTAACTCTTCTAAGTACAATTTCTGGCAACACGCACTCCTAAAATAACTTTTGGAGCAATTAATTGACTCCGTCATCATCATATTTCTTTATTTCTATGAAAAGAGGTGTTTTCTCATCAATGAAGACAACTAGATAGCATTTGTCCACCTGAGCTGTGTGTAGCTGTCCCTGAATCTGAAATACACTAATTTAAATCTGGTGACATATAAAGTTTCTATTAGATGTAGAAATATAGTTTTTCTAAATTACTAATACATTGTAAACTATTTATAAAAAAAGAATTGTGATACTGAAAAAAACTGTTGTTATGAATGTGTTAGGGATGAGGAAGGTTGGATGTAGAGGGAGAGTGGAAAGCCATTTAGGGAAATGTACCCTCTGTACACCCGACAGGGATTGAGCCCCAATCCCTCCACCATCGGCATTCTAGTCTATTGCAAGAGTCATGCCTTAGCGCATGGACCAGCCTGTCACCGAATAATGTGCCTGAAAAGTTTTTGAAAATTGTGCCATAGAAGTCTGACACCTTACCCCTAGACCACCAGGTCACCCAACTACAGTGTAACATTGGTATAGTGGAAGAATTGCATGTGATCATTCTTTGCGTCTAGAGTACACAAACAAGGAATTAAAAAATTCCCTAAAATAATAGTTGTTGTTTATAGAGTTTTTTCTAAGCTAATATACAAAGTAGAAAACTTTTTTTTTAAATTGTTAATTCAAAATACATGAAAATAATAAAAATATAGAAAAAAAATGTATGATGGTAGGTTTGAAGCATTAAGAATATCAAAATAATTAAACTAAGCAGAAAAAAAGTTAAATATATTTATTTGTTAAAGTACACCAAGGCCACACAGTTCTCAAATCTAGTGTTATGTAAACAAAATTTGAACTAGGAACTGTAATAAAAATTAACATTTTTAGGAATGTACTGTTTTATACAGCCTAATATAATGTTATGTTTTCCTCTTTTATTTTTGACTCCCACCTTAATGATTGTGTACAGGCGGGGCTCCGTGGGAGTGGAAGTGTTAGTGTAGCAGTGAGTGTACCAGCCAGAGCAGACAAGATGGTCGGCACCTGGCTCCTGGGCTGTGGAGGGATGGTGTTTGGTGCAGTCATACTGGGTAACGTGTGTTTGGAGATTCATTTATATCTAAAACAGTATTTGTACACTCATATTTTACTCACCCTTGATGTTGATGGAGGCAGTGTGGCAAGGTTAACAGAGTCTATTGTGTGTTCCTGTTGCTAGCCAGTAACAAGATGTGAATGTTGGCAGAGTAACAAGGTTAACAGAGTCTACTGTGTGTTCCTGTTGCTAGCCAGTAACAAGACGTTAATGTTGGCAGAGTAACAAGGCTAACAGAGTCTATTGTGTGTTCCTGTTGCTAGCCAGTAACAAGACGTTAATGTTGGCAGAGTAACAAGGTTAACAGAGTCTATTGTGTGTTCCTGTTGCTAGCCAGTAACAAGAAGTTGTGAATGTTGGCAGAGTAACAAAGCTAACAGAGTCTATTGTGTGTTCCTGTTGCTGGCCGGTAACAAGACGTTAATGTTGGCAGAGTAACAAGGTTAACAGAGTCTATTGTGTGTTCCTGTTGCAGCCAGTAACAAGAAGTTGTGAATGTTGGTAGAGTAACAAGGTTAACAGAGTCTACTGTGTGTTCCTGTTGCTAGCCAGTAACAAGACGTTGTTATATTGATGCAGGTGGTGTAACAAGGCTAACAGAGTCTGGTCTGTCCATGGTAACCTGGAGATTATTTGGAGAGAAGCCCCCCCTCACATTGACAGACTGGGAGGAAGAATTCCACAGATATCAGCAGTACCCGGAGTTTCAGATGTAAATAATAACAGCAATCCCTTCTTTCGCTATGACAGAACTGATAATAGCATCATTTCTTTCAACTGATGAGGTATTCCCAGGAGGATCACTATGAGTTAGGTCCCAGGTGTGTATACCCATATCTGTTTTATTTCAGCAAGAACAAAGATATAACATTGGAACAGTTCAAGTGGATCTGGTGGATGGAATACTCCCACCGGATGTGGGGTCGTGCTATCGGAGCCATGTTCCTGGTTCCTGCGACCGTGTTCTGGTACAAGGGCTGGTTCAGACAAGCCATGAAGAAACGGATCTTAGTCTTCGGGACACTAATTGGATTACAGGTGTGGTGACGGGTCATACTTGGGCTCTAACAACAAATTGAGTCTTTGTTTATAAATTATTCCTAGGAATTCCCTTTTTTAAATCATTATTTTTGAATATTTTTTTTTATCATTTGATTTTTAAATAGCTTGAATACTACTTATTTAATTCACATTTTGATTAATTTTGTTGTGACATTGTGATGATTGTGACATGACTTTGACATAACACAACTGATCATGAAGAACTGTAATTGGCAGTGTAAAGACAACTGGCAACACAATTGATCATGAAGAACTGTTATTGACGGTGTAAATACAGCTGGCAACACAACTGATCATGAGAACTGTTATTGACAGTGTAAATACAGCTGGCAACACAACTGATCATGAAGAACTGTAATTGGCAGTGTAAAGACAACTGGCAACACAATTGATCATGAAGAACTGTTATTGACAGTGTAAATACAGCTGGCAACACAATTGATCATGAAGAACTGTTATTGACAGTGTAAAGACAGCTGGTAACACAATTGATCATGAAGAACTGTTACAGGCAGTGTAAAGAGAGCTAAATCGTTCCATGCCATTTCAACAAACAGTGGTTGCTTCATGATTTTTAATTATTTTTTTGCCCACTTATTTATATATCTTTTGAGAGCCTAAAACCAATTTTAGGAAAAAAATTCATCCACCCGTTTGGCTGGCACAGTCATATTTAATGTGTGGCGCAGAATAATTTTAACATTTTTAAGCATTTGCGCCAAATCCTATATCCCCTGTAAAATTTGTTCAAATTCGATTAAACAAAAACCATTTCACTCGGCGTGAGGTGCTCTTTAATTTTGGGTCCCTTTGCCTTTTCCTATATTTCATAGCCTAACGTTGAGAAATTAAATTTGATTTTTTTCCAAATTTGAGGTTATATTTCACAAAGAAGGGGACAGAACACCTAAACCATTCTTTGTTTATGAGAACTATGGTAATAGGTAAGCCTGCCAATTGAAAAAAAAAATTGAGGTGTTTTAACCTCCTTTTAATTTATGAGTTTTCAAAAATGGAAAATTTTCATAATTTATTACGTTTGACATGCTATAAATTCTATGGGGGACAGAGGAAAAAATGGAACTTTGCACTATAGTGAATTCTTCCTAGAGTACTGGTTGTACCTAATGCCATTTGAATGCTGGAGCATCACCTCGGCTAGTTTACTAAACACAGCGTCTACTTTCAGGGTCTGATGGGCTGGTACATGGTGAAATCTGGGCTAGAAGATAGGTTCCATGGAGAGAGTGATGTACCCCGAGTGTCCCAGTATCGTCTCGCTTCTCACCTCAGTCTGGCCTTCCTCCTCTACACCCTCTTCCTCTGGTCAGCGCTGGACCACTTGTTGCCAGCGCAGAAACTTGCAGGCGCTATCACCACTGGTGCAAGACGGTTCAAGATTCTTGCCCACTCTTGTAAGGGTGTTGTGTTCCTGACGGCTGTTTCAGGTATGACCCTAAGGTGTGTGGGTTTGTCAAATTAGCTACACTAATACAAAGATGCATAATGTTTAGTGCAGAGCATTCCTGTTTCAGGTTGATTTAATTTACAATCCTTGTTAAAATAATTGTATTTACAAACACATTAACTTAATTGTGCATGTATCAATACTTTGTGTGCCTTAGATTGTTCTACAACTTTAAACTTATAAATCACATGACTTATAAATCACATGTTTGACCGTGGATCTATTATAATCTGTACTGATGCATGGTACCACTTGGTACAGGTGCTTTTGTGGCAGGACTAGATGCTGGACTGGTGTATAACTCGTTCCCCAAGATGGCTGACAAATGGATTCCTGATGACATCCTAGCATTATCACCACCAGTTCGGAATATCACCGAGAATCCGACCACTGTCCAGTTCGATCACAGGATTCTGGTTTGTAATGTTCCACTATCAGGTTCAGATTGGCTTAGTCTGGGAATTTGAACAATGATAGGCTTAGTGCAAATATAACAACCATTGATCTGTTTGAAATTGCACAAAATAAGTGGGTATTGATTAAAATGCCAGTTCTACTTTAAAAAGTATCACTAAGACTGATTTATCTCAGCGCATGAGCTGATAAATGGCACAAACCTCTATGTCCTTATTACAAAAACGCAGTCACCGTATAAATATATTATTGTCCTTTCACTCAATTGTAGGGGATATATTTTTATAGCTTTGGTTCAAATCCTAACCACTGTCCCAGGTATTAATATACCGAGTTTCCAGCTTCGGTAGCCGCGTAGTCTAATGCGTTACTTGCAGTAGGCAAGACTGCCGATGACGGGGAGATTGAGGTATGAATCTTGGTCGAATGTGCTGAGGGGGTTTTTCAAAAATAGTTATCCTCTCTCCCTCCACACAAATGCGGGTACACTTCCTATTAATAAAATCTTCTTAATCCCCAAAACCATTAGCATAATTAGTACATAGCCATAGGGCTGTGCGAAGGCCACTTTTTAAATGCGAAGCGAATCTTGAAACTTGCGAAGAAAAATCAAAGTCGAAGCTACCTAGGATTTTTATTGTTGTCATTTAACGCTACTTTTAATTTAATTATTTTTCTAGATCTTGTCAGTAACAATGGCCAGAAAAATTTCCTTATTTTTTTACCTAAGGACTATTAATAATTAATGCACACAGGCTTACTGATAAGCTTAGTAACTTATCATTTAATTAATTTTTACTTACATCGTGGATTTTATAATATTATTTTGCAAACTTTACATATGCATGTCTTTTTATCTGCATTTCTCTGATAATAATTATAAATTAAATTCCGTTTTCGTTTCCTACTTTCTGTATCAGCCATTTTGAATAATAAAGAAGATGCGAAGAAGCTATGAAAAACTTCTGTCAAAATGCACTTGTAAATTTGTCACAGATATTAAGGTCTAAACATTAGATGCGAGCTGGTATTATAGCACAACTAAAGCGCTTTCTCTACTTCATACCAGTGACCATGGTGTTATTTCTTTATAGGTATTTTTATTTTTTACAAAATTATGTTGGCGATAGTGAAAATAATATACTAACATTTACTTACCCGTTTTTGATCCATGCTTATGTTGTTTTAGTTAAATTACTAATCATTGTTAAAATTCTGTTTATTAACGGTTTTAAAATTATCAAATATTGAAAAATGTAATATTTAGTAAGATAAAATTAAATCGTTTGATAATTTATCAAAGTTTAAACCTTCCTTTGAAATTTTTCGAATATGCGAAGATTATTGTAGATGTTGAAGTCCAAGGAGATTTGACCTTCAATTACGACTTTGACTTTTTGAAGCTTCGCACACCATTACATGAGCATATAATCCAAATGAGTATTAAGACGCTGTGCTAAAAAAATAAATGTATACCAAGTTCTTGTAAAATTCTGGTCCAACCATTCATAAATAAAACACAACACATGACAAGGAGAACCAATCACAGCCTGAATAAACTATGACTAATGGTGGCAACTTGGATCATGTGGTCATCCTCGACTTGTAATTAAGTTTTGAAAATCAAGATATCATCCATACCATCTTTATAAACACAGTAATCTTACTCTTGTAAACAATTTACTTGCATCTACAGTCTGGACAACATTAGCCAAAGAGCTCCATTGCGAGAACAAGTGAATAAAGCTGTGACTCACAATACTAGACCCTGCCTTGCTCTGTGAGTGCAGACATAGTTGCTTAGTGCTAGTTTAGGGGTTAATTGCTAGGGTGGCTGACCGACTTCTCTTGTACTGGGCAGAGGGGAAGTGAAGGTTTGCGGAAGTGGGTCGACTCGGTCCCAAGGTACTATAAATAGTTCCATCCTAAGTATGTTGGGTTTGCATCGCACTCGCTTTTCCTGGCCAGACCATGCTACACAAGACTCTTTACTAGTAGAAAACCTCACCACACCAACTGCACATTTCATGACCAACATCCAGACAAGTAGAAAGAATAGTAAACCTTTAGTCTTGTGGAATGCTCTCCATAGGAACGTTCAGATGATGGTCATGTTCCCATGGAACTATATCTCTTATAATAATGTCCTATATTTCTGCAGGGAACAACGACCCTGGTGCTAGTGACCTCCCTCTGGCTGTGGTCTCGCCGAGTGAAGCTCCCTCCTAGAGCTCACACTGCTGCCACTGTCGTTACAGCCATGGTGTGGCTACAGGTGAGTGGAATTGTGTAGAGTGGACTGCAGGAGGCTTCAGATGAGTGGAGCTATGTAGAGTGGACTGCAGGAGGATTCAGGTGAGTGGAATTTTGTAGAGTGGACTGCAGGAGGCTTCAGGTGAGTGGAGTTTTGTAGAGTGGTCTACAGGAGGCTTCAGGTGAGTATAGATGTGCAGGATGTTATTGACTTGAAGATGTGTTACTCTTGTTGTGTGCAGGTTGTCCTGGGCATATCAACGCTCCTGACCTATGTTCCTGTTTCTCTGGCTGCCAGTCATCAGTCAGGGTCACTCATGGTCCTATCACTGATGGTGTGGCTCACTCATGAGCTCAAGTTACTCAAGAGACTACCCAAGTAGGGGAGGATAAGACGCATTGCCCTGTTCTAGTAGGGGAGGATACGACGCATTGCCCTGTCCTAGTAGGGGAGGATACGACGCACTACCCTGTCCTAGTAGGGGAGGATACGACACACTACCCACTACCCTGTTCTAGTAGGGGAGGATACGACGCACTGCCCTGTCCAAGTAGGGGAGGATACGACGCACTGCCCTGTCCTAGTAGGGGAGGATAAGATGCATTGCCCTGTTCTAGTAGGGGAGGATACGACGCATTGCCCTGTCCTAGTAGGGGAGGATACGATGCACTACCCTGTCCTAGTAGGGGAGGATACGACGCACTACCCTGTCTTAGTAGGGGAGGATACGACGCACTGCCCTGTCCTAGTAGGGGAGGATACGACGCACTGCCCTGTCCTAGTAGGGGAGGATACGACGCACTACCCTGTCCTAGTAGGGGAGGATATGACGCACTACCCTGTCCTAGCAGGGGAGGATACGACAAACTTCCCTGTCCTAGCAGGGGAGGATACAACAAACTTCCCTGTCCTAGTAGGGGAGGATACGACATACTAGCCTGTCCTAGTAGGGAAATGGTCAGGGTACACGCTCGAGAACAGGTTTTTCATATATTTGTTGTTGTTATTATTATTATTATTATTATTATTATTATTATATAATTTGGATATTTCCTGGACAAGAAGTCAGATAACCACGTATATTCGCCGTCAGTGTCCTCGACAAGAAGACGGACAACCACAACTCACGACTATGAGCAAGTTGATCTTCACAGCTCAAAGATTGTTAACATTGATATACGCACTTTATTAATATATTATGTAAATAAAATAAATATTCACAAATAAGAAAAGTTGAATATTTATGCATGCCTTGATTTTTTAAAACGAATTGGAATTTTACTCTGATAAAACAAATAGGCCTTATATTGATCTTAAATTCACCCATGACTTTCAATTTTTAATCTTAAGAAACAGAGTATGCCCTCACTTTGGAATAAAGGGGGAGCAGGGTGTGGGGCTGAAAAGTGCAAATGTACATAGCTTTAGGTATTAATTATCATCTACAAAATGTTTACCATATCTAGACCTAATCTGATGAATCAAGTAAATATCCCTGCACTCATTTCAATTAATGCTGATTTCTGTCAAGTAAACACTAATTTGTATTTAATACCGCATAAATTGACAAAAATTGAACATAAGTGTGATTTAACCTTCAACAGTGTTACTAGTGAAGCTTGTTTTTGTCAAAGACAACCATTTTTTTTAAAAATTATGTTAATGTAGACAGTGGAAAAGCCTCTAGAAGTAAGCCAAAGCTTGAGTGACCTAGCAAATCCCCCCTCCCCCCCAAATAAATGTGAATTTAAGGACTTTGGTCATCGGATTAAATGGAGTTTAGGGTGTTTTTTTATAAATAATGTATTCACTAATACTTTTTTATAACTTCAATTAAAAGTAAATTAAAATTTTAAACTTTTATAATGTTATAACTTGTTTTATGTTAGTTTTAATTTTACCTGTTACATAAATTAAATTTCAATGTATACCGATGTTAATTTTTAATTATTTCACAATATTAATTTACACCTTTCTGTTAATAATTACCAGCAATTTATAAATTGCATGAAATTTTTTTATCTCGTCTTACTACCTGTTCAGGCTAGAGACAAGAGGCAAAATTGCATGAGAAAAAGAATGGCTATTCCTGTGAACAAATTAAAAAAAGTTGACAAATTGGAATGGCCAAAAATATCCTTAAGTAATACTTTAATGTCCCCTTATTGGAAACATTTGATCATTATTATTGCCTTATTGAAACCAGTTGGTAATGATTCCCATATTGGTATGATTAGTGTTTCTTTTAGCTCATATTCAAAAATTGTAAAATTTATAGGCTCTATAATTTGAAATCTTTGAATCTTGACTATACTCCACCATTTGAGTGATTCGAGAGTTATAAAGGGGAATTTTGAACCTCTAGCTTATATTTGATTACAAACCACCATGACCTGTAGGTATAGAGGAGAAGAAAAAAGTGAATTAAATAAAAAACAATTTAACAGAACTACTGGTATATAAATATAAGCTTGGAATGTTTAGTTTTCCTCTAGTCAAGATATCGGTTAGTTTTCATCTTGTTCAACAATTCTAGACAAACATATATTGGTTTATAATGTGTGATAAACTAAGTTCATGTAAAGGTTTGTGGGTCTTGGCTGGAACACAACCCAAAACACATTCACAATGGCTGTGAGAATAAAATGTTCTATTAAAATTTGAAATTTTATTATTTAAATGTTATATTAGTATGAAAAAAATTGCATGAGAAATCTGAGCTAACATTTTGTGTACATATACGAGATCCATGATGCCCAGTAACAGCGGAGGTTAACTTTGGTTGTATTGAACCTCTCGCTCGGAGCAGTGGTTTAGTACTTTGAAGTGTTTATTGTTCCCAACAACACAATATACTGATCACAATAATAAGACATGTAGTGAATACATTGCCCCTGTAATTTAGGCCAGTCTGAATGTTGAGTGTTAGCACATCCGACATGCTCTCCTGCAGTGTTGCAACATGTAGCTAGCACATCTGACACGCTCTCCTGCAGTGCTGCAACATGTAGCTAGCACATCCGACACGCTCTCCTGCAGCTGCAACATGTAGCTAGCACATCTGACACGCTCTCCTGCAGCTGCAACATGTAGCTAGTCACATCCGACATGCTCTCCTGCAGTGCTGCAACATGTAGCTAGCACATCCGACATGCTCTCCTGCAGTGCTGCAACATGTAGCTAGGATTCTCCTGGCATTGGCCAGACTTGGCCCAGGACTTGCAGTGCTGGCTTCTGTCCTCACAGGAGGTTGAGCCACCATCTTAACAACATGGATCAAATAACAGTCAAGACAGTGAATAACAACGTGGATCAAATTAACAGTCAAGACATTGAATAACAACATGGATCAAATAACAGTCAAGACACTGAATAACAACATGGATCAAATAACAGTCAAGACAATGAATAACAACATGGATCAAATAAGTCAAGACATTGAATAACATCATGGATCAAATAACAGTCAAGACACTGAATAACAACATGGATCAAATAACAGTCAAGACAGTGAATAACAACGTGGATCAAACAACCCCTAAGCTACCAGGAAAAAATGTACAGTCCAATTTTCATAGGAAGGACCTTATCTGACAGCTATATAAGTTTACTAAACCTACATTATGTATAAAAATGAGGTGGTCCAATGGCTAAATAATTTTCTAGTAAAGTAAATTGATAAAACTAAAGAAAAAGGAAAAATAAACTAATACGAGTAAATTTGAAGAAGAAAGCCCACCTACGGAAAGAGGGAAAATGTGGAAAGAATCCACTGCTACAAAGGTGACATCTTCTTCCTTTCTTCTGTCTTCTATAGTAGAAGTAGTCACACACACATTTTAACACAAAGAGAATAATATTTCAGCACTGTTGCCTTTATCAAACACAAATAAGAGAGAGAGTACAAATAACACAAACACTGGATCACTTCATTTTGAATGAATTTTCGGCAACAGTGCCGAAATATTATTCTCTTTGTGTTAAAATGTATATGTTACTACTTCTATAGAAGACAGAAGAAAGGAAGAAGATATCACCTTAGGTGACCTGGTGGTCTAGGGGTAAGGTGTCAGACTTCTGTGTTGAGGGTTCGGGGTTCAATCCTTGGTCCCGGCACAGATTTATCTGATTGCCAAACCCTTCCTTCACCTCTGACAAGACGTGTATTAATCACAACTTGTCAATGTGAGGAATGCCAGGCCTCCACCGTGGTTCGGATTCCACGTTAAACTGTAGGTCCTCCATTTCATCTCACAATCACCCTACCATTACACATTAGCGTAAGTGCATATAAACTGAACGGGTAGTAAGACGTGATGATGATGATGATGATAATAAAAATGTCACCTTTGTGCAGTGGATTCTTCCCACATTTTTCCTCTTTCCTAAGGTGGGCTTTCTTCATCAAATTTACTCCTAGCAGTTTATTTTTCCTTTTTCTTTAGTTCTATCAATTTACTTTACTAGAAAATAATAAACCTACTTTATTGTATTCAAGTCATGTAATCTGCGGCTGTTTCTCTTTTGATAGATATTATAAATACCTATAAAATAATAATAATGTAAAATGTCATCAGTGTTGACCACATATCATCATCATCATCATGTTTTCAGCCTGTGGCCAGGTCAGTTTAGTAAAGTGCCTCCATCTTTCTCTATCCTTACACCATTCCTCCTTCTTTACTTTATTCCTTTCTTCTTCTCTCACTTGGACACTTTCTGTTATATGCTCCACTCATCTCTTTCTTGGCCTCCCTTACAATCTTTTTCCTACATACTTCATTTACAACATTTTCTCCGGCATCCTCTTTTTTCTCATTCCCATTTCATGGCCATACCATATCAATCTTGCTTCCTATACCATTTCATGTACTCCCTGTACCCCAACTCTTTCCTGGATAACTTTATTCCTAATCTTGTTTCTCCTCATGACAGCTAACATGCTCCTCACAAACTTCATTCCCATGGCCTCCACTTTCCTAGTTCTCTTACATTCACTGTCCATGTTTTTGCTACATATCTGACAATAGTTACAAAGTAGGCCGTGTACAACACTTCCTTACACTTCATGGGCACTTCTCGATAGCATGTATCTTACACACCTATTAAACAACTCTGCCTGCTGTCCTCTTCTCATTACCATTACATCCTCTCTACTTACTCCTTCACCTCAATCATGTTTCCAAGGCATTTTCTTGTAGTTATTTCTGTACTTCCTTTTCCTTCTCTTCCCCCCCTCCCCCTCCTAACACCCGCCTTTCTCCTACATTCCCATCCCTTTATGTCTGCCAGCAACAACCTGTGGTCACTATCTAAGGACACACTTGGTATTAACTAGAAATTTACGGTTTGCCTTTTCATTTCATCATCCATGATAAAGTGGTCTATCACCAACTTTTGCTCCCCATCCCAACTGTATCTAGTGATCTTATGACTTTCTCTTTCCTTCTTATACCAGCTGTTTGCCACTTTCATTGTATTTCTTGCACATAGCTCCAACAGTCTTCTACCCTCCTCATTTCTCTCTCCCCATCCTTCTTTCCCTAGCACCTCCTCAAACCCTCCTTTTGCACTAAGATATCCCATTACTACCCGACACTCGTTTCCAATATGGCTTCCTAGGTCTTCCACATATCATTATGTTTGTACTGTCTGAAAACCACGAATGCAGGTGATGGATGACCTCAAACAAGAAAAGTTCTAGGACCTATAAAAGGAAGTTGCCGATAGTAAATGCTGGAGGACTCAATCTGGATCTATTTAGAGACTCTTCCTATGAAACACTTAATACTGTTTTACACCAGAAGAACACACACCTGAGCAGGCACCACATGCTTTGGCGCAGTATATGTTCATGTAGTCAGGATTATTGGCGCACTCTCCGATAGTTGCCCATCTCTCACAGTGCTGGTTGTGGTCTTCACACCTCACAGCTATAAGAGAACATACAATGAACAATAAAGTATTTTTTCCTGCATAAAGCTGAAGTCTACTAGACAACATTCTTAGTTATTCTGCTAACTGTCAGCTTCACTGAAATGAAGTTTGTCTCAGACCATAGGGCAGGATTCGATTCCCGTCCAGGTGCCATGGAGGTTATTTTCCATCTTGCCTTCAGCTTCCCTCATCCTACACCTTACTATATATTACATTGACCTGGTTTGTACCAGTTTGTTACCCACCACATTGGGTACACGACCGCGCACAGTTGATTACCATCCATGTTGGGTTCGTCTTACATTCTCCCGTGTTGTACCAGTGGCGGCAATACCGGTGGTTGTCAGAACACACAACTGCATGACACAGAGGAAACAAAGTTGATCTGGTTTTTTGGTAAAACATAATGATACAAGCTGCTTTCTGTTATTATTTAATGGGTATATGAGCGTTCATCACCACAGAAACACACTATTCCTGTAATTACAAGGATAATATACAATATGTGGAGTTATCTTGATACAATACCAGAGTAAAGGATTGATAAAACATGTGTTACTGCTTGGGTTTGGATATCATTTGCACAAGAAATAGCCAAGAGATGGAACACTGTATAATATATATTCAGTTTCAACTAGGAATGTACCCATGTGGATACAGATGGATCGTTATCAGGCGATTATTAGTGCATCGGAATTTAATCATAATCAGCGATTATTATGCCAATTAATCATTTTTTTTAAAGTAAAATTTAAAGCGAAATTTTCTAGGTAGAAGTTTAGTGATCAAAATCGCAAAAAAAACACTTGTATACATATTGCATCTGGGTTGTGGGCTATGTAAAGATTACATAACCAAATAAAAAAATTTAAGTTCATACCGTTAATAAAACTAACAATCTAGTTCCAACTTTCGCAGGTTATGCAAAGATTAATAAAAAATTATGATTATCAAAGCTTTAACTGATGATTTTTAAATACAATCTTTTTGTATTAATTACATTTATTGTTATCATTCTCTCAAGCATATTTTCCAATAGGTATTAATCGATAATCGGGACTAATCAGTGTAAATAATCATAGCATAAACAATCGGTAATCATTACCTGTAATCAGTTTTACCGAATCGGTACACCTCTAGTTTCAAACTAAAGAAAACACTAGATTTGTTAGAGGCATGTCCACAGAAAGTTCAAATTCTTGCCACCACACCATTGAGAGATTGAGTGTTATATTTACAGAGTATTTCAGGGTTCCTACAGTCTGGAAAGTCAGGGGAAAAAATAACAGGGAAGCTTTAAAAAGGTCAAGGAAATGACAATTCATGTCACACTTAGAAAAAAAACACCAAAAATATTTTTAGTATTTACTGCGCTATAAGCCACTGCCCCAATGAAGAAAGCTGAGGGGCACTTACCATGCTCAAACTTGCCGTAACACAAGCTTTGGTAGCATTTTCTTTCAGAAGGTGAACGCAGAGATCTCCTGGCCTGCACATGGCAATTCTCTTAACTTTAGTAATCCATTGTTTTTGTTCTTGTTCAAGGTTTGGCATCGTTATAGTTGGATACAGTGCATTAGGACTGATTAGGCTACACTAGCAATGTCTAACAAAAAACCGTTTTTAACCAGCTCTGGTTAAACCCAGACCATTTTCCTGAATTCTCATCCTGGATCAGTGGTGTTGAAAGTAATAAGTTGCAGGCGTTTTGTAAAACATGCAAAAAAAATTATAAACTTATGTAATATGGGAAAGCAAGCACTAGCTTCTCATGCAAAAGGACCAACTCATATCAAATTTCTTGAAACTTTGACAAATCAACGCTCTTTGTTGGCTTTTTTCTCAAAAATGTCAAGTGATTCAGGTTCATCGAGCTACCCAGTTTCAACAAAATCTCTGGCACACATATACATTCTACTTATTGGTGATTCTGCTGGTTACTCAAAGAGTTTTACTGTTTCATCGAAAATTGTAAAGCCGCAGAAGGAAGCTGTTGCCAAAAGTGAAATTAGTGTAGGGCCTCGAAGAAACCCTAACACTTTTGTTATAATGACATAACTAAGGTAGAAGTAATTTGGACTTTGCAAGTTGTTGACAAAAAAAAATCAATTTGTACAATAATTTAAGTACAATTTTTCAGTTGATGTTTCCCGAGTGTTCTATTGCCAGTGGCTTTACTCTTGGTGGAGACAAGGCTGCATATTTCATTGTGCATGGCTTGGCTCCATTCCTTCATAACAATTTACTGGACCACCTAAAATCATGTAACAACTTTGTAATTTGTTTTGATGAAGTGTTGAATAAAGTTATTCAAAAAGGACAAATTGACATTGTAATCAGATTCTGGGACAAGGAAAATCATAAAGTCGTCAGTAAACAGTGTGTTTTTAGATAGGAGCACTGCTGAAGAATTACTGAAGCATTTCCTGGATGGTATTTCTCCTCTTCCAGTCTCTTAAGTTGATACAAGTGTCAATGGATGGCCCAAATGTCAATTTAAAGTGTATAACACTTCTTCAGGAACACATAAAATCTGTCACAGACAATGAAGTGTGTATTTTGATAAATCTGGGAACATGGGGGCTTCATGTTCATGGTTCCTTGAGAACAGGAGTGGAATCTGTTGATTGGGATATAAGTAGTTTATTGCATCACATGTACTACCTGTTCACTGACTCTCCAGCTCGTCGAGCATTGTTTACCCAGTTGACAGGGTGTACAAATTTGGGACCATGTTTTTAAGTTTCTCAAAGAAGCAAAACTTCCTAAAAACAAAACCTGTAGACACTGAAAAGAGCAGCCTGTGATTCATTCCTGAAGTGTAAACTAGCTTCATGAAAGACAATTGCAGATGAATGTCAGCCTTTCCTGCAACGGTTCCAGACATCAAAACCAATGACTCCATATCTTTTTGAAGCTGTAGAGAAACTTCTAAGATACCTTATGAATTGTTGCGTGAAACCTGACCTGATGAAGTACACAGGTCCAAAGTTACTGGCTATCAACACAAAAAAAAAAAAAAAATCAGAAAATTTGATTCTTAGCAAAAATATTGATAAAGAATTTGCAACAAAACGTTTGTTAGGATAAACTGGATCACAGTAACAGAAAGACAAAAACTAGAATTTATACACGAGTGCCGCAGTATGTTAACCTCCATGATTGCAAAACATCAAGAAAGAAGTCTCTTAAAACAGAAAGCTGTGAGAGGTTTGTCTTCATTGGATTCTTGTGTTATTCAACATTCACCTCAACTGGGCCAGAAGAGATTTTCTTTTCTTTTGGAGGAACTCAGCCATGCCAACATCATAAATGATGTTCTGGCTGAAAATGCCAAGAAAGAATACTTGCATTTTTGCAACCTCAAAAAATCTCAGCTTCAAGAAATATTTCTTCCTTGTGATCAGTTTAGTGATGGAGTAGGACTTGACACAATTTATCGTAGCTTTCTAATAGGAGATGTAAACTAAAAACATCTTTGGGAAGTGTTTGCCTTGTCTTGTCGCATGGGAATGCAACTGTTGAAGGTGGTTTTTCAGTCAATAAGTCTTTACTGGTTGAAAACATGCATGAAAAGAGAGTCACTGCACAGCGTCACATTCATGATGAGATACAAGAAGCAGGAGGGATTAAAAACATACACATTAGCAAAAAGATGTTGGATTACGTGAGAGGTGCTCGGAAACGCTATCATGAATACTTGGAGATGAAGAAACAGGTAAGAAGACAAGAAGAAGGCGTAGAAGAAGAAATTAGATATACAAGTTAAAGATTTAGATGGAGAAAGGAAAAAAAATAATGATGGCAACTGAAGAGAAACGAGAAGCAATAGAAATGAAGTTGCAAGAACTGAAGGAGAAACAAGCTTCACTTTATTAAATATAGCATAGTTTCTTATTGTATGACTATTGTGATAATTTAAAAAAAATTGGCTTGAGACATGAATAATATGAAAGCAGACACAGTTCCTCCTGTTGTGAGATATTCAGTTCAGGATATGTACAGGTTAGGTAAAATAAAACTGTAATGATACCAAACCTTTTAATATGTTCTTAGTGTCCTATTATCTAGAACGTATTTCTGCTCATGATACCAAAGTGAATCAAGTTTGTTACAGCTTTTTAATAGGGCTAGATATATTTTATTATTTTTCCATCATTTTCCTGAACTGATTGGCAAAATGTCTGCTTTCTTATTCTTCGGCTGTAGGGGAGGGGTAGGCCGAAATAAATGTAACTAAATTAATATTTTCACATGTATAGTACTGTAATGTTATAGTGGAAATTTTATGAGAATTTGGTAAGGGAACTTGGGGAAAATAGTCAGGGAGAATTTTTTTTAACCATGTATTTTGTGTTTTGTTCAATTTTAAACAAGAAACTCATGAGTTAATATTTCCATTACTGTATGCAGAAGTTATCAATATCTTTGTCAATAAATGGCGGCTGCTCAGTCTGTATGACTCAAGTGCTGGCCAACACCGTGGAGTTTATTGTAATGTCATGGGTTTGCTTGTTTAATTTATCACTGACCTGGTTTAGCACCAGCAGGGACAATTGGTGATATTGGCGCAACTCCTGATGCACATTCGTACAATCTGTTTACCTTCACAATATCTGTCTGCAGGGGAGAACACATTATTATTAGTAGGAATGGGTTTACTGGCATAATTATATTAAAATTGTATATGATAAAAAAATAGATAAACTCTCTAATACAGTGCTACTATATGGTAACAAAGAGATGAACTCTATAATAAAGTGCTGCTATATGGTAACTAAGAGATGAACTCACTCTAATACAGTGCTGCTATATGGTAACAAAGAGATAAACTTTCTCTGATAAGGTGCTGCTATATGGTGACAAAGAGATGAACTCTCTCTAATAGAGTGCTGCTATATGGTGACAAAGAGATGAACTTTCTCTGATAGGTGCTGATATATGGTGACAAAGAGATAAACTCTATCTAATACAATGCTGCTATATGATAACAAAGAGATAAACTCTATCACAGTACTGCTGGATTCCTTCAATGTTTAGTGATAGTTGTGCTGTTCTAGGTTAAATGAATGTTGTGCCAACGCTACATGGCTAAACTAACGAGTTTACCTGACTGAAGCCTCGTCTCTGACCGAGTAACACCGTGTTTTCTCTCTTGGGTATAATGGTTGGAGATCTTCGATCTTTAGAGAAGGAATACATTCCATAGTGCATCACTGAGCCTGGAATATTACAAGAATGTTAGGATACATTCCATAGTGGTGTAATATATTGAAATCATAGGCTATATAAGAGAAGAGTTTTATCACCAGGCATTTGGGAGGTCATTTGTCGTAACCTGGTTAGTTACTGATAGAGTCGTTAAATGAATATACCTCAGTTGGGTAGACAGTTGTTATATCCTGAAATGCTGCCAACTAAAACACCCTTGGACGGCAGTTGTGGTGGCATCTATGTATAGTACCTCATAATTACGGTGCAAATTAATGTCTTCTGACTAACTCTCTGATTTGGGGTCACACATGTCACTGCGTGTCTTAATATTAAAACACGTTAATTATTTAGTCTATTTTGGGGTCAAACTCCAGACATCCAGGCTCCAAAATAACCAAATGAGATGTAATGGAGTATATAGCTTAGCTATTATATTTGTTAATTACGGTTATAACCATATCTAAATATATTCTTTCAATTCAAAAATGATACCTGGACACGAGAATCGAACCCAGGACCTTTGGTTTAGTAGGTTACACCAATTTTCTAACCATTGAGCTATCCAGGAATTGTCTCATTCCCAGGGTCATTTTCCACTCATATTTTATGGCAGAGTCTGTGATGGACATGCGGAAATGCCGCCTACAAATGTGTGATTAATTAAGATCCCGAGCTATCAGATAACACAACCACCATCGACTTGGTAGTTAGCTTTTTGATGCCAATTGTACAATTACAATTGTAAAAATGTGCTTATCATGATGGATTAAACAGTTAAGCCATTATATTAGTTAATTAAGGCTATAAGCCAAAGGTCCCGGGTTCAATTCACATGTTCAGTTGCTATTTTTCAATTCAAAGAATAAAATTAAATGTACCTCGATGCTTGCAATGGTTCCAAATAAACGAGAGCTATATTGAAATTTAAAGATGAAATAAAATTAATAAAAATTTAAAAAAAAATTATATTAATTTGTAAAATAAGGGTTGTTAAAACAGTAAGTCACAAACATTAACATCACAGTGACAAGATGATTGGAATTGTCAAAAAAAAATTCTAACTTAGTACTGTTTTATACATTTGCACTTTGCTGCAATTTATTTTGCAGATTATATCAGTTTGTTTAGATGTCTTTTGTAATTGATGAAATAAAGCTATTTTTGGATTTTGAAGTGATAACAATAATTAGTAAAATCAACATAATGCAATATTGTTTAACTTTTAATTGAATTTGTTGTGAATTAAATAGTGAATAACTGAATAAACTGGTATGTCTTACTTGTGTCATAAGCTGTGTCGAGGTCTTGCATCACTCTTGAACTAAACTTGTAGAAGTTGAACTCCATTCCTGTTGAGAATATTTTCAATACATCTGTCAGTTTACTCACACAACTATTCTACCATTTGATTATACTTGATTTTCTTTTGATTCTCAACTTAAAAATCTCCACAATGCCTTATTTTTCCACTTTATTTAAATACCCCCTTGCTATTTCCAACATCAAATGACATAAGTTACAAAGAATGAAAGGAAGAGTGGCTTTTATCTCATCAACATCCATTATAATAATAATAATATTTAGCACCGCGTCTTACTACCCGTTCGGGTTATACGCTTAAGTACTAATTACTCTAATGGATTAGGAANGCACAGTCTCACCTCTCTGTATGTTGTCCCACAGCACAGTCTCACCTCTCTGTATGTTGTCCCACAGCACTGTCACCTCTCTGTATGTTGTCCCACAGCACAGTCTCACCTCTCTGTATGTTGTCCCACAGCACAGTCTCACCTCTCTGTATGTTGTCCCACAGCACTGTCACCTCTCTGTATGTTGTCCCACAGCACAGTCTCACCTCTCTGTATGTTGTCCCACAGCACAGTCTCACCTCTCTGTATGTTGTCCCACAGCACTGTCACCTCTCTGTATGTTGTCCCACAGCACAGTCTCACCTCTCTGTATGTTGTCCCACAGCACAGTCTCACCTCTCTGTATGTTGTCCCACAGCACTGTCACCTCTCTGTATGTTGTCCCACAGCACAGTCTCACCTCTCTGTATGTTGTCCCACAGCACAGTCTCACCTCTCTGTATGTTGTCCCACAGCACTGTCACCTCTCTGTATGTTGTCCCACAGCACAGTCTCACCTCTCTGTATGTTGTCCCACAGCACAGTCTCACCTCTCTGTATGTTGTCCCACAGCACTGTCACCTCTCTGTATGTTGTCCCACAGCACAGTCTCACCTCTCTGTATGTTGTCCCACAGCACAGTCTCACCTCTCTGTATGTTGTCCCACAGCACTGTCACCTCTCTGTATGTTGTCCCACAGCACAGTCTCACCTCTCTGTATGTTGTCCCACAGCACAGTCTCACCTCTCTGTATGTTGTCCCACAGCACTGTCACCTCTCTGTATGTTGTCCCACAGCACAGTCTCACCTCTCTGTATGTTGTCCCACAGCACAGTCTCACCTCTCTGTATGTTGTCCCACAGCACTGTCACCTCTCTGTATGTTGTCCCACAGCACAGTCTCACCTCTCTGTATGTTGTCCCACAGCACAGTCTCACCTCTCTGTATGTTGTCCCACAGCACTGTCACCTCTCTGTATGTTGTCCCACAGCACAGTCTCACCTCTCTGTATGTTGTCCCACAGCACAGTCTCACCTCTCTGTATGTTGTCCCACAGCACTGTCACCTCTCTGTATGTTGTCCCACAGCACAGTCTCACCTCTCTGTATGTTGTCCCACAGCACAGTCTCACCTCTCTGTATGTTGTCCCACAGCACTGTCACCTCTCTGTATGTTGTCCCACAGCACAGTCTCACCTCTCTGTATGTTGTCCCACAGCACAGTCTCACCTCTCTGTATGTTGTCCCACAGCACTGTCACCTCTCTGTATGTTGTCCCACAGCACAGTCTCACCTCTCTGTATGTTGTCCCACAGCACAGTCTCACCTCTCTGTATGTTGTCCCACAGCACTGTCACCTCTCTGTATGTTGTCCCACAGCACAGTCTCACCTCTCTGTATGTTGTCCCACAGCACAGTCTCACCTCTCTGTATGTTGTCCCACAGCACTGTCACCTCTCTGTATGTTGTCCCACAGCACAGTCTCACCTCTCTGTATGTTGTCCCACAGCACAGTCTCACCTCTCTGTATGTTGTCCCACAGCACTGTCACCTCTCTGTATGTTGTCCCACAGCACAGTCTCACCTCTCTGTATGTTGTCCCACAGCACAGTCTCACCTCTCTGTATGTTGTCCCACAGCACTGTCACCTCTCTGTATGTTGTCCCACAGCACAGTCTCACCTCTCTGTATGTTGTCCCACAGCACAGTCTCACCTCTCTGTATGTTGTCCCACAGCACTGTCACCTCTCTGTATGTTGTCCCACAGCACAGTCTCACCTCTCTGTATGTTGTCCCACAGCACAGTCTCACCTCTCTGTATGTTGTCCCACAGCACTGTCACCTCTCTGTATGTTGTCCCACAGCACAGTCTCACCTCTCTGTATGTTGTCCCACAGCACAGTCTCACCTCTCTGTATGTTGTCCCACAGCACTGTCACCTCTCTGTATGTTGTCCCACAGCACAGTCTCACCTCTCTGTATGTTGTCCCACAGCACAGTCTCACCTCTCTGTATGTTGTCCCACAGCACTGTCACCTCTCTGTATGTTGTCCCACAGCACAGTCTCACCTCTCTGTATGTTGTCCCACAGCACAGTCTCACCTCTCTGTATGTTGTCCCACAGCACTGTCACCTCTCTGTATGTTGTCCCACAGCACAGTCTCACCTCTCTGTATGTTGTCCCACAGCACAGTCTCACCTCTCTGTATGTTGTCCCACAGCACTGTCACCTCTCTGTATGTTGTCCCACAGCACAGTCTCACCTCTCTGTATGTTGTCCCACAGCACAGTCTCACCTCTCTGTATGTTGTCCCACAGCACTGTCACCTCTCTGTATGTTGTCCCACAGCACAGTCTCACCTCTCTGTATGTTGTCCCACAGCACAGTCTCACCTCTCTGTATGTTGTCCCACAGCACTGTCACCTCTCTGTATGTTGTCCCACAGCACAGTCTCACCTCTCTGTATGTTGTCCCACAGCACAGTCTCACCTCTCTGTATGTTGTCCCACAGCACTGTCACCTCTCTGTATGTTGTCCCACAGCACAGTCTCACCTCTCTGTATGTTGTCCCACAGCACAGTCTCACCTCTCTGTATGTTGTCCCACAGCACTGTCACCTCTCTGTATGTTGTCCCACAGCACAGTCTCACCTCTCTGTATGTTGTCCCACAGCACAGTCTCACCTCTCTGTATGTTGTCCCACAGCACTGTCACCTCTCTGTATGTTGTCCCACAGCACAGTCTCACCTCTGTATGTTGTCCCACAGCACTGTCTCACCTCTCTGTATGTTGTCCCACAGCACTGTCACAAAATGGTCCCGGTCACCTCGACTCTGTTCATGCCAGAATCCCACTGCGTGCATCAACTCGTGCACTATGATCCCCTTGTAGAGACATCCTGGGCCGAGAGACACTTGTTGACTGCCTCCTTGCCGGCCAACTGCGCTGCTGCAACTGTACACTTTTTATAGTTTTCTGGAGATAGCACAGAAACAACTTACAAACTAATTCAAATAAACAATGTTCCAAACCACACATACACACATACAGGTATCTATGGTCTGCTGGTAATAGAATATATGTTTCCTGCTTGAAGGCGAAACTTTTTCAATTTCTTAGCCACTTTTAAGTTGTTGTTTTTTAAGATTCTTTAATTGTGAAAACAATTTTGATATAATTTTGAATACAGTAAAATATTAACCTGTGTAAATGATAACCATTTTGTGGTGTGTTGGCCATACATATTAATAGTAAGTGATCAATGTGCTTTCACAGTGACCAATGTACTATCATGGGGATGGTCACTGTTGTAGGTACGCTACGCTAAACCAGGGAGCGGAGGCCCACTTCGATTAATATAACGAAGGTACTTATATCAAGAAAAAAATAAGAATGCGTTGGACTAGAGGAGTGAATGAAGGACGCTGTAGTACCCAAAACCAACCTTACCTATTGTCAGCTAAGATTATTACTGCTCAGAAGGGGTCCCATTGTACGCCTCGGTTAGCCATATTTTGTAATGCACCAGACATAAAAGATTTAAAAAAATACATTATTCCGAATAGGACACAATCAACATAATAGGTACTGAGGATATGCTACCATTGAGAAGGATGGGGGGAAAATGTATATTTATAAGCATTGTAAGTGTAAATCAATAAATATGGTTTCTTTATTAACAATGTCTTTGTTTATATATGTTATGTTGGATGTCCTACCTATCAGGCCAACCAGACTAAATTTACAGCACTAAAAATACATGACGCCTTGTTTGGCAACAAAACAATGACTCAGTGAGATACCAACAAAATAAAAACCAAGGTAGAGTCCCTGTAGCAAGTATTCTTACTATAATATCCTGAAGGTATCGAAGATGGGTACCAACCAAATGTTCATTATAAATAAGACATTAAAAAATATGAATAAATATATATAGGCTTATTCTATAATGTTCCAAATAAAAAAAAACTATGAAATACGATAAGAGTCCAGAATAATTTTTACATTAGCCACACATGAGTCAATAGTTTGGTTTCCCTGTAACCTTAATGAGCAAACACTGATTATAAAATACAAAATGTCTGAGTTAGCTGGTAGAATAATTAAGGTGAGAGAACTTGTAGGCTCCCTGAGTCCAATGTAAATTTAAGTATTAGAAATCTGTTGGAGGTTGCTTTTGTAATGCAGGGATCACGATCAACTTAACGTTAACTTAACGTAACGTTCACTTAAAGTTAACTTAACATATGTGTGATCACGATTCACATACCCTAACGTTACAAATCGAGCCAAACATCTTAATTCTCGAGTATAATCTGTGATTTGGACTATTAGTACAGTGATGATCTGTGAATGTTTACAGTTTTCAATTGATATAATAAATATCTATAGCAAAACTTTTTTGATAAATTTAGCTTTCCTATTATAGTTTAATTATTTTGTTTCAATGTCTGATCACTAAAACCTATGCTAAAGAGTAAACATTGGTCATAATACCAACAAATGAGTTACTAAATAGCCCTGTTGACGTCACTCGCATAATGATTGGCAGGCTGGATCATGTGATACCCTTCAAGTAACGTTCACTTAAAGTAAAAGACCTCCCAGGACATCTCTTACGTTAAGTTAACTGCAAGTCAACGTTAAGTCAACTGCATCGTGATCGCTTCTATTTAAACACACGAGGAGATCCTTTACGTTAAGTTACATTAAGTTAACGTTAAGTTGATCGTGATCCCGGCATAAAGGACCTTCTCGTGTGTTTAAATGGAGGCGATCACGATGCAGTTAACTTAACTGTTGACTTGCAGTTAACTTAACGTAAGAGATGTCCTGGGAGGTCTTTTACTTTAAGTGAACGTTACTTGAAGGGTATCACGTGATCCAGCCTGCCAATCATTATGCGAGTGACGTCAACAGGGCTATTTAGTAACTCATTTGTTGGTATTATGATTTATGACCAATGTTCACTCTTTAGTGTAAGTTCTAATGATCAGACATTGAAATAAAATAATTAAACTATAATAGGAAAGCTAAATTTATCAAAAAAGTTTTGTAATAGATATTTATTATATCAATTGAAAACTGTAAACATTCACAGATCATCACTGTAAAACTAGTACAAATCACAGATCATACTCGAGAATAAAGATGTTTGGCTTGAGTTGTTATGTTAAGTTATGTGAATCGTGATCACACATATGTTAAGTTAACATTAAGTGAACGTTAAGTTAAGTTAATGTTAAGTTGATCGTGATACCAGCATAAAAATAAATCACTATATGGACAGGAATATGACACTGGTTCCAAGATGGAACGAGCTACCTATGGAGTCTTCCTGACCCTGGATGAAAATAAAATTAAAAACTTGTCGCCCGGATCTACCATTTGATGAACAGTGCAGGACAGTTTCCTGGTATGGTTAGGTCGCACTTACAACTAATATTCAGTACTTTCATCACTGCACTTTTTTAAAAAAAGTTTTAAAAACCACCAGCATTGAAACGTCCTCACTCATCCAGCTCTTCCTGCCCTCTGCCTTGGGTTACAACTGTCTTCCCTCCAAACTCATCTAAAATGCCCTCAAAAGGCGCCAAGTTCACCGCATAATAGGCAAAAGTAATTAATTATAGGCCTAGCCAAAAAAAATCAATGTCATAGTGTTACTTTTAAAACTGGTTAAAGCCATTTCCTATGCGAATATTCAACAAAAAACTACAAACCACAAATAAGTTAAAATTAATCACTGGCAAAGTCAAACCCAAGTCCCAATCTTTCTGCCCCTCTCGGGGCTCAAGCTCACGCTCAGCAATGGGCCGTTGAGTACGCGCCCTACCAGCGGATCAGAGAACTAGCCCACTGTTTCTATTTTCAATAACTGTATAAATAATAATATTAGAAGGCTAATAATCTCCAAGAAAAATGAAAATTAGGAATAAAAACAGGCAAGAAAGAAAACAATGAATTCTAATATTAAATTTGGAATGTGTTGGCATATGCGCTCTGCCAGGGAAACCACTTCAAACAATAACTGTGAACCAAGGCATATATATACAGCTTGCTATCTCTGCAGCCATACACTATATTTACAATGGTACATAGATAGGTAGATAGATAAGAACATACACTAACAATATTAAAGGAGGGTGAAGTAAAAATAAAACCAGGGAATTATATATTATATTACAATGTGAATAAACATAAACTAGAAATAACTGATGCCAAAAATGTATTTACTACTCTTGTTAGTTTCCTTGCAATTAGAAGAGATTTTGTAGCAAAATAATTTGAGAAGGAAAAATATAAATATTAAGGACACTTACCCTGCTCCTTTAAGTAAATAGACGTAATCTTGCTGAGTTGTTCTAGGGACAAACTTGATGCACGAATGTTGGTGGTAGTCAAGGAATGCTGCAGCAATGACACTTCTCTCATAGACACCTGGAAAAATGTCATTACACTCATTATATACCTGGAATAATGTCATTACACTCAGATATACCTGGAATAATGTCATTACACTCAGATATACCTGGAACAATGTCATTACACCTGTACTAATGTCATTACACCTATAGATACCTGGAATAATGTCATTACACTCAGATATACCTGGAATAATGTCATTACACTCAGATATACCTGGAATAATGTCATTACACTCATAGATACCTGGAAAAATGTCATTACACTCATAGATACCTGGAATAATGTCATTACACTCATATATACCTGGAATAATGTCATTACACTCAGATATACCTGGAATAATGTCATTACACTCATATATACCTGGGCAAATGTCATTACACTCATATATACCTGGGCAAATGTCATTACACTCATAGATATTTAATGAAAATAAATACTATTGATGACTCACTGAACGATGCTGAGATGACGTATGGCACAATTCCATAGGACCAGCGCAGACCCAGGTCCCTGATGGCATTCCTCTCCTGTCACAGAACACAGTATTAATACAGTAGTTGAGAGTACCAATGCTCATCACTGTCCTATTCTCCCTATTCCAGTGTTAGTCTCTGTAACTCACTGTCCACCTGCTTGTAGTGAACTCCTAGTCACTGCTTGTATTCTGCCCCATCACTTATAATTTTGTATTATGTATAGTTAAGTATTCTTACTAGGACAAGGTCAGAAATATTGACTCCAGCGATGTCTCCTTGAAACAAACCAGCCACTTCCAGGGGATCCACTGACCCCTCCTCCTGGGGGGGCACCAACAGCTCTGTACACAAAATTTTCATCATTTTAAACCAATACTTTGCCAAACAAGGATTTTTTTTTTCTTCAAATGTATGGACCACAGAACAAACTTATTTTTCGTTAAACACACTCCTTCATGATATGGTCCAAATATTACTCAAAATTATTTTAAAAATAAATATACATATTTTTTCAATATTCAGTTAAATTTTGTTTCTCTGACACATGAGTCCTGGGTTAGAACCCCGACTAGGATCAGGTTTTCTACCATTTGGTCTTCTATCTCCAGACAAATATTGATGCATTTCCTTGATTGCCTCTTGTGATCGTTTTGATTAGATCTCTAATTGATCGAAGAGGAGTAGATCCTTGTAATGGATTATTAAGAACCTAGATTATCATGAGCTAAACTTTAGGATAATATACCAACTCGTTATCTCAACGTTAGGAGATGTGCTATTAGTATATTGATTCAGGTAACTCATGTTTATTCTCCATTCGCAATATAGTATTGTTACCTAGTTTTAGGGCATTTTCAAAGTCTTCTGGTGTTAAGGGCTCTCCTGGAACATTTCTCTCCTGTGAAGTCAAACCAGAATATTAACTAGTCAGTAATGTGCTAGTATAGAACACTAGTGTACTCACTGTAATGTGCTAGTATAGAACACTAATGTACTTACTGCAATGTGCTAGTATAGAGCACTAGTGTACTCACTGTAATGTGCTAGTATAAAACACTAGTGTACTCACTGCAATGTGCTAGTATAGAACACTAGTGTACTCACTGCAATGTGCTAGTATAGAACACTAGTGTACTCACTGCAATGTGCTAGTATAGAACACTAGTGTACTCACTGCAATGTGCTAGTATAAAACACTAGTATACTCACTACAATGTGCTAGTATAGAACACTAGTGTACTCACTGAAATGTGCTAGTATAGAACACTAGTGTACTCACTGCAATGTGCTAGTATAGAACACTAGTGTACTCACTGCAATGTGCTAGTATAGAACACTAGTGTACTCACTGCAATGCGCTAGTATAGAACACTAGTGTACTCACTGCAATGCGCTAGTATAGAACACTAGTGTACTCACTGCAATGCGCTAGTATAGAACACTAGTGTACTCACTGCAATGCGCTAGTATAGAACACTAGTGTACTCACTGCAATGCGCTAGTATAGAACACTAGTGTACTCACTGCAATGCGCTAGTATAGAACACTAGTGTACTCACTGCAATGCGCTAGTATAGAACACTAGTGTACTCACTGCAATGCGCTAGTATAGAACACTAGTGTACTCACTGCAATGCGCTAGTATAGAACACTAGTGTACTCACTGCAATGCGCTAGTATAGAACACTAGTGTACTCACTGCAATGCGCTAGTATAGAACACTAGTGTACTCACTGCAATGCGCTAGTATAGAACACTAGTGTACTCACTGCAATGCGCTAGTATAGAACACTAGTGTACTCACTGCAATGCGCTAGTATAGAACACTAGTGTACTCACTGCAATGCGCTAGTATAGAACACTAGTGTACTCACTGCAATGCGCTAGTATAGAACACTAGTGTACTCACTGCAATGCGCTAGTATAGAACACTAGTGTACTCACTGCAATGCGCTAGTATAGAACACTAGTGTACTCACTGCAATGCGCTAGTATAGAACACTAGTGTACTCACTGCAATGCGCTAGTATAGAACACTAGTGTACTCACTTCAATGTGCTAGTATAGAACACTAGTGTACTCACTGCAATGTGCTAGTATAGAACACTAGTGTACTCACTGCAATGTGCTAGTATAGAACACTAGTGTACTCACTGCAATGTGCTAGTATAGAACACTAGTGTACTCACTGCAATGTGCTAGTATAGTTAATTCTAATATTATAGTTCTGATAGCAATCCCAAGACCTCAAATGTTCTGACTCACTAAGTACAACTATAGAAGATGAGTGATTACGTCAGTGTGTTAGGATATAATATCGGGCCGACACTAGAATGTCTGGATTGAGTTCCTCACCTCATTTGGAATTCCAAGTGGAATGTCGTAGAAATTATCCTCGTTTGCTCCATAAATGTCACTTTTGGGTGACTCTGGCAAAATGTTATCTTTGTCAGCTTCTTGTTGTAGGTGGTTTCCCTCATATGGTTCAAGTGGCTTGACCCTGAAAGCCTGTTCTAGCTCTGGATAGAGCTGAAACATGTCACTCTGCGTGTTCCCGGGAGATTCAATCTGGTAGCTAACATCCATGTACTCGCGAGGAAGATAATCTTGGGCAGGTAGGGATAATGTTCTCAAAATAAAACCTACCATCAATACAACTGTTACTAATGCACTCATCCTAGGAGAGTGATGTTCGGTAATATAATTATTGATTATAAAACCCCTAATTAAAAAAAGTAGTTTAATAAAATATATTTGTTGATCCTGACACTTGTAATAATGCAAGTAGTTGTGTCTTCGAGGTGCCCTTGTCCTTGGTATAAATAACTAGAGGCAGGTGTGACAAGCTAATGTATCATGAGGGATCTATCAGCCTGATGTCACTTGTCATAGGAACATCACCTGTACGACAACTTCCTCTATCTCGGGACATGACGAGTTGAATCATGGGGGCACAAGACAGGTGAGGTCTCTTCTACTCTCTCCAGTCAAGTGTTGTTGGAGAACTAAACATAGTTTAATCATATTATATATTCTATGGATCCATGCTAAGAAGATGAAGACGGATTATCTATTCTATAGTTTTTTTTATGTTTAAATGCACGTCAACAGAATGAAGTGCCTTAATAACATAAATAATTATAAACCTAGTAAAACCCTCTCAAGAGGGGGAAAATGGAACCAATCCCTGGACTTTGAAATAACAAACATAAGGTCAAGAGGTACTCGACTATCTCGAGAAGGTACAGAAACACACTTGTTGACAGCTTGGTTTAGATTCATGTTCTTTACATCCTTCAGTGGTAGAATGCTATAAGACATTACTCTCGCAATTTCATCACAGCCAGGTTTACCCAGTTTAACGCTAAACAGTTTTCCACTTTCGCAAATGCGGGTACACTTCCTCTAAATTCAGTTTCCCCATCCCTAACACATCAGCGCAATTATTACATATGTGTACACCCCAAACGGGTTGTAAGACGTGGTGCTAAAAACAAAAATACATTTTTTTTTCTTAATAAAATAACCTTTAAGTTATATATATACAATTGTTTAGAAGGTTCTACTATATATAAATTTTCGAATTCCCATCTTTTCGTGTCTTGGTTACATCATAAAGGAACTTCATGATTTCTTTTTTGTGCCTTCTGACACAAATTGATACCCTCCTAATGTCAGCATATGTATATTATTTTTTTCACATCATCTAATAAATTACATAAACATTAATTAGAAATAAAAACATATGTACAGCTTAATACAACTGGGGTAGTTATCATTTAACAGAAACTTCCCCCTCTTAGACATGTTTGCTGTCACTCAAAGCTAGATTCCCCTTAAGACTGCAAATTACCTTTTTGAAAATACAAGCTAGTATTTGAACCAAAATATGTGATTAACCAAGGTCCAATTCACTTGTGTTTTTTCCTTTCTCTTTAATTGTGTTTTCAAACTAATAATAATAAATAAAAAAAAGTATTTCAAACTTTATTTTTAGTCATCAATTAAAGTTTAAAAAACAAGTTTTCCACAAAATTTCGAAATAGGAAATAATAACACAAACAAACTATTTGAATAAATTTGTTATTTAAATACAAAATATTGTCAGGCTTAAAAATAATATATTTATATAATTTTGTTGTTACTGCAAAATGTTGGTTTAAAGTTTTAATATTTAACTGTATGAGATGGTCCCAGTTAGTTCAGTGGTTTGCACCTAGTTGGCAAATCTATTGCACTGTATCCTCTCACAATGTATTTTCACCCCAAAGATAAAATTGAATTTTTTGTGTGATGTTTATTCAAAGTATATATAATTGTAGAAAAAAAAAGTGAGTGAATAACATTAATTTGGATAGTTATACAATTGTTTGGATAAACATTGCTTACATTACAAACAGTTAAAAAATAAATATGTATGATACAAATTCTCTTATTTTGATTTTAAATACTACCACGTTTTAAGCTTAATGTACCATATTTTAAGTTTTTTTTTAAACTTTTGCTTACACAAGCCATAATAATTGAAAGTGTTTTTATTATATAACAGTTTTATAGCTTATCTATTCAATAAATAAATTTTAAACATAGAAATGTTAACTAAATGTACCCACATTTGAATTCAAAGAGGATGTAAAATAAATGTATAAAAACTGACACTTTGCTCATTTGTGATTGAACCTTGATAAACCGCATAAAAGTCAGTTATTCTAGTAGTTCCTCGCTGTACAATCCCAAGCTAAACATGGCAATCACAAACCAATCATGGTAATTAATAAATCAAAATAGCCTAGATTATATATTTGACATAAAATATTACCTTGTCCACAAAGTGACAAACAAACGCAATCCATTAATAATGCAATCTTCACCTAAGCATAATCATAAAAAAAAAAGTTAAATCAACTAATATACACTGTTAGGCCTAAAGAAACATGTTGGAAAAAAGAACATCATAATTCGACCAAAAGCATAATTAAATAATATACTGTTACAGAAACACATTGACTAATGAGCATCATGATTTTCCAAGGAGTATCAGGGTTCACCGAACTGTGTTCCCAGAATTTGTTTATTTTAATTGTTATGTTGTTGCGAGATAGGAGATAATTAATTATCCTTTGATTTTTAGCTTTGTTATCACAACACTAATGGGATCAATCCCCTTTAAGATAATTTTTAGTCCTTCTGTTCGTTCATTTTTAGATTCTTTTCATCAACCTATACCAAATTCAAATATTTTCTACCATAGGCCCATTTAGAATTTTTTTTCTACTATCCTTTTACCATCTGATATTTTTAAATTCCAAACTTTCTAGCTTTTATGGTTATTGTTAACAAACTTTGCAAATTATAAATTTTCTTCCATGATGAAAAGATGATTTTATAATAATTTTGGAAGTATTTTGAGCCAATACCCTCCTCCCACTCCACCCACCCTTTTTCAGTTCCCAAATTCCCACTTTGAAATTTTAAGATTTGATTATTTTGTATGGTTTATTTAGGCCTACATGTTTTCCAAATTTGAATTTTAAACCACACCAAAAAGTAGTGTTCTGTATTAGTTGCTCTTCCATTTGCTGAGCTTCAATTGTTAAAATACCCGCTCCAATGGCCGAATGGTCTAAGGCGTCACTCTCGTGGTTGACTGGAATGCTGAAGATGGTTATATAAGGGTTTGAATCTCAGTCGAGTCTAGTGAGAGTGGTTTATCCTTCCAAGCAAGTGCGGGTAGATTACCTCTAAAATGCTTCCTTTCTCATTACTACCCCATTTGATTAAATATCATATATGTGTATAACCTGAACAGGTAGTAAGATCTGGAGATATAAATATAATTTGGATATTCGATATGTTCAAGAGTCATTGGGCTCTTCAGAAAGGTATATTGACTCACATGTCACACGTGCCTTTTATATCACAACAAAAAGTTTTTTTAATATTAGTTTTAGGAATCTTGTGGGGATCCCCCTTTCCCATTTATTGATTCATTTTGATATTCAAGGATCAGACCTTAATGGTTGTTTGAGGGTGGTCATTTCAATCTTCTACCACACTGGAAAGGAATTTATTATTTTAGTTTTAGGAATCTTCACCCCTCCCCCAACCCCCTCGCCATTTTTTAATATTTAACACTTATTTTGTTTTTGGAGTAATCCTCTACATTCCTGGCAAATTTCAATTTTCTGCCTTCCTTAAAACTTTTTTTATTTAACCCCTCAACCTGCCCTATAATCTCTATTTAAAGTCTTTAGTCTTTTATGGTTATTTGGAGGGGTCTTTATACAATTTTTTTTTTGCTGAATTTTAATTTTCTACTACACAAAAAAGTAGTCGTTTCTATTAGTTTGGAAATAGTAACCCCTTCTATATATATATTTATTTTAGCACTGCATTTTACTAACCATACGAGTTATACTCCTATGTACTAATTACTTTAATTTGTTGGGGATTAGGAAGGTTTAATTTGGAGGAAGTACACCCGCATGTGCATGGAGGGAGGGTAGAAAACCATTTAGGAAAAACCACCCTCAGTGCACTTGACCAATCCTATTTAAAATACTTTGAAATTTTGAATTTTAAGACCAATATGGTTATTTGAAGTTGTCCTACCTACCTGCCAAATTTAAATTTTCTACCATACTGTAACTACAAGAGTTTTTCTTTTCTATTGATAGCCCCCACACCTATTTTGCAAAGTCTCAATATGTATATGGAGTGGTCATTCTACCTGCCTGATTTAAGTATTCTACTACACTTGGAAGTAGTTGTTTACTATAATAAGTTTTTTTTAATTTTGAAGACCCCAAACACCACTTTCCTTAATTCACCATTGGAAATTTCCAATTTTAAGATGTATTTGTGCATATAACTTGAGCAGGTAGTAAGAAGCGGTGATAAAAAAAAAAGTACTTGGTTATCTGGCGTTGTCTCTCTTACCTCTCTGCCAAATCTTAATTTCATACTGGAGCTGAAAAGTTTTTTTCTTCTAATTATAACTCCTCCCCCCCTCACCCCCCATTTTAAAATTAAGTTTGTTTTTTTGTTAAATGAGGCAATCCTGCTACCTTCCTTCTAAGAAAAATTTCAAGTTTCCAGGCCCAGAGGTTGAGGAAAGACGGCAATGAATGAGTGGGTTTTTGCCTATATATATATATATATACACACATACACACACGCATAAAAAAATTCAGAAAGCTAACATTGTCAAAAATCCCCTTTATTTTCCTTTAAACAGATGTTGAGATTGAGACTAAATGTTTTAAGGATTGTTTAGGAATGTACCGATCTATTTTATTCAACTCAACAGGTAGGCAATCTGGAAAAGAACTCAGTCTAGACTTGTTTGGTTTACCCAGCAGGGTAGCTTTCCACTGTCTCTTCGTGAAAATGTGGGTACACTTCATCTAAATTCTACCTTCCAGCATATAAAACATAACACCTTACTCCCTATGGTTATACCTGCAAAACACTAAGACAGGGGTTGGCAACCTTTCTGTACCACGATCAACTTACAAACTTATCAATCATCCATCATTTCTTTAGTACTGTATTCTACTTTAGCTTTTCTTTTGGTATATACATCTTATATTTATTTCTTATAGGTTGAATTTGAGGAATGAAATACATAAAATTCCCTCATTTCTCAAATAATTATGTTCCCACTACTCTAGAAAAATAAAAAGTAACATGACCTCATCTGTGGTCTTGTGGTCAGAGTTATTGGCTATAGATCCAGAGGTCCCAGGTTCAATCCCTAGTGCTGCCAAAAATATATCTGTGAAGCAGTGGGTCTCGAACAGGGTCGAATTCAGCCTCATGAGGACCAATGAGGAGCTACTTGGATAAAGTAGTAGAAGCTCCTGTCTAGAAAACTGAGATTAATGAAAAGAGGGCTGACCCCATGACACCCTATCTCCACAAAATGTTGGCACAATCATTGCTAACAGTGGTGGCCACCGCTCGGTCAATATAGCATGCTTGCAGGCTCACACCAAGGATTTTTTAAAATTTTCATTCTATACTATTTAATTTTCTCATTACACTATCGATTATAACCGATAAAGTCTATTTTTGTTTCACTCAAATATTATTATTTATAAGTACTCGAGTTTAGAGGCACAAATATCAACTTTTAATGACAATGTAGTTTTCTTTAAGTGATCAAATGAAAAGAGCCAGAAGATTGACCTTTCCAATAGAGGAATCACTTGTAATAAACCTTCTCTTCTGATCACTTCATGCACAGCCCTTGACTCACTAGGAGAGCTACCCAGCACAAGAAAAAATAGTTTCGGCAAATGGTCACACAGCTTCTGAGGACACTAATTTGACTGGCCCGGTCCAAAACTACAAGGAAGTGATCATTTAAAAGTAAATACGTCATATTGATAAAAATAACAGGGCATTAGATTTGTATGAGTCTACAACTATTAATCAAGATTCACCTAACATGACAACTCAACCAAAACACAATCAATGAATTTGGAAGTTTTAAAACCCAATTCTTCAATGAAAAGGAACTAGAGCAGTTTCAGCTGATTAAGCTCCAAATTCTTACAAGATTAGCTAGCTAAACTATGTCAGAAAAACAAATGAAGTACTTGATAGCCGTGTTGATGTGTCTCACAAAATGATTGGCTGGCAAGAACAACATTTACAATAGGGGTATCTCGTGTATTGCTCTAAAACACACATCATTGTTTCATATCAAGGTCGAAGGTTCTGTTCAGCTTGTAGCCTATGCCCGCAGGAACAATCCTGTAGTAGTATCCCCTGGACCTGTCTGCCCACACCCAGAGTTCCTGACCGATGTACTTGCTCAAGCAATGTGTGGCATGTCTGGAGCGTTTCTTCGATTTATGGATCTTGTTATCGTTGTTCCAACAAGATGGAGATATCTGGACAGAGGGGTCCTCGGACTTTCTGGGTAGCAGATATCTCTCAAAGATACAGAGCCATGTTTTCCCCAAGAAATACAACATCCCAGTGTCACACATGTCGCCACATTGACCATGCTCAGCTTCGATACCAAGTATTTCATCTAAACTGAGATGTAGAACTGACTTGGACATTTTTTTAAACAGACAAGTGTCAAATCTTACTTGGTTATTTTGAAGAAAAATATCCAAAATACAAATTAGGTTTCCATGGTTTATATAGCTCTTGTGAGTGTTAACATCTTAGCATTGTTTAGTAGACAATTCAACACTACATACAAATTAAAGTAAAATAAAGTTCAATTTTTTTTTATCACAACATCCTACTACCTGTTCGTGTTGTATAACTATTTACTAATTACTCTATTGGGTTAAGTATTAATAAGATTGAATTTAGAGGAAGCGTACCCACATTTGTGTGGTGGGAGAGTAGAAAACAGTTTTTGAAAAACCACCTTCAGCACCGAGATGTGAACCCCGATCTCCCTGCCACCGCCAGTCCAGTCTATTGTGAGAGTGATGCCTTAGACTAGGCCTCTTAAGCTGTGGGTCACGACCCCATATGGGCTTGTGTAAATAAATATGGGGGTCATGAAAAATTTGGTAACAGTAAAAGGTTTGTGAATACGCAATAACCATAAATTAATTCAAAATCAAATATAATATTAATATGAGATGTTTCTCACTGTACTCAGGGTGGCCACAAAACAGATTTAAAAATTCCCTGACTTTTCCAGGCAACATTTTTCAATTTTTCCTGACTACTTTTTTCCAGTTTTAATGGTCGATGATGACTTTTGTTTGATTCATTATTGATCATATATTAAAAAAGTTTGTATCTACTAAACATAAACAGTTTTATCAGTTATTTAAAAAATTAAAATGTTATTTTATTTAGGTATTAACTTTTGTTTTAGTGTTTAATTGCGAAATTAATGGGATATTTTAGACATATTTTTTAATTCCCTGACTTGTCCTTATTTTTAGTTAAATTCCCTGACATTTCCCTGTTTTCCCTGTCTTCCAAAAATTCCCTGACTTTTCCAGGTTTTCCCTGTCTGTAGCCACCATGAGTACTCGCGCGTGTTCCATAGCGCAACTTCACTTCAGCCTTGGTTCTGAACACACAACAAACTGTAACATATTTATGTTAATAGATAACATTGAAAGTTTTACTAAAAAAAGTTAACAAAGGGCAAAATAGGGTGAGATTTTTTTTTTAGAAATGTTTACAGCTACATATGATTTTATAATTGAATATAACCTTCCCAAATATTTAAATGTAAGAGTTATAATTGATCATATATTATTAGTAAATGTTTGAGTTGTATACCTTTATACTTGGGGTCACGTAAAAATTTCTTGGGCGAAAAGGGGTCGCGTGTGGAAAAATTTTAAGAATCCCTGCCTTAGACCATGCAACCACCAATGGAGGTAAAATTCATATTTAATGCTGAGCTTTAAGTTATCATTATCACATTTTGTAGCAAAATTATCAGTAAGCTACACCTTAATAATACCAGCCTGATGGCATAGTTAGCTAACGCTATAGCCCGAACGGGTAGTAAGACACAGTGCTAAAATTAAAATTAAATTACACCTTAATGAGTATTCCTCAGGGACACTAAAATATCATTTAGTCACTATAAGAATTTTGAAATAAATAATTTTCAATCATTTTTGAAATATTTCAAATTTTCTAAATTATATTATCTAAAAAATTTTCTTATATTGAAAAACCCACATATAATATTATTTATAACTAAAATAAAGCTCAGATACCCATTCTAAACAAAATTACTAAAACCATTTTCAAAAATTCAAAAATTTTCAAAATTAAAACTTCATTAAACTACAGGTCAGGTATGTGGTAAATAAAATTATTAGATTTCGTTAAATAAAACATTGTATTTCGGTATAAAAAGTCGGTTCATGGTAAATAAAAATCCTGGTTTGTGGTAAATAAAAGATTGGATTACGTTAAATAAAGAGCTGTTGTATTTCGGTAAAAAATAAAAATTGTTAAATAAAAGGTTAAATCCTGATTTGTGGAAAAATAGTGTATTTCATTAAATAAACTTGTATTTTGGTATACAAATTTAAAAAAAATTCTTAAGGTAATGGGCCGGGGGGCTGAAAATTACAGCAAATCAACTTTAATAATACATTGCTATGAATAGAAAAATCACAGCTAAAAGGTTTTATGTTTTCGACTATTCCTCGCCTACTATAAACAAAAGTATTTAAATAACATCAATTAAAAAAACCTTATATAATATTTTATTACTATTTAATTACAATGTTCATAATGAAGGCCTATTTATTACAAACTAGTTAATAATCTTTTTAAATTATATGCCTTAAACACAACATGCACCATGCATACACGGTAGACAGCAACCTAGCTTGTACCGAATTATTTTTACCAGATAAAAAAGCTTATACATTTTTAGTATCACGCAGACATGCCAATCACCAAATTACAAGGAAATCTATATTTTCAAATTTCTGAGCCAGTCAACGCAGGTGTTTCACAATCTACACTTAATTTTTTTAGCGTTATCAAATCATATGTAAAAGCCACCTTTTGAATAAGGCATTTTAAATTTTCATCCACCTATTATTTTATTAAATAATTTTCCAAATAACAACATTAAATCACCACATTAAAAAAATAGCGTTAATTAAGAGTGACGTAAGATGGAAGACCAAAGACATAAAGATACAAATATAGTTTAGCTATGGTGTCATTTCTTTTTCTACTCCTTTAAATATTTGTCTTTGGCCACAATTTGGCTCTGAAAGTAGCCAGTTCAAACACTTCTCTTACTAATAACCTTTGATTCAGGGATTTTTTTAGAAATTCCTTTATACTATTAGCACGGTTGTTGCTCTTTATTTTTCAGGTTAAAAGTAAACAACAATGTTGCGAGTGTTAATTCGCATTTAAATCAACAAAATGGACGATAATTCACATTTAAAAGGCAAAAATGGTCAATTTCGCGAATATATTTTATTTTATTTCGCGAATGTATTATTACTTCAAAAATGCTACAATTGTATAAAAATGTGTTTAATAATAATTTTAGTGTTCTAAGTAAAAAAGTTCATAAAAACCTGTTTTGCGAAATTTCGGTGTCTCTAGGTATACATTTCAGAAGGGGGGTGGGGTTTGAGCTCAAAGGCTGCAGGCAAAGAAAAATTATTAATATTAAATGCCTTTAGAAGCTATTTAGTATTTTTATGGTAATTAGAGGCAGTGATTAAATACACGCAGTGCTATAAGTTTGTTTAAAATTTAAAAACTGACATAAGTCAGCAAGCACCTCCTCCCTCCAAGGCTTAAAATGTATATTAGCACTTATTAAATAAAATCATATCCAGTGGCGCCAGAACCTAGGGCGTAGGATTTCAGCGAGTTGGGGGAGGGCATAGCCCACTGAAAATAATTTTTTCCCCTGGAACAAATTTGCCTCCCTATAGATTTCCCTCCTCTTATATTTTTGAATATGATAAGAATAAAATAATCTCCAAATAGCTTCTATAAAAGAGTATTGAACTAATATTAAAATGTGGAGAAACATTCTAAATATCTTCAAAGGCAATAAAATCTAAACAAAACAAAAATCTGAGGGAAGACTACTTTGAAAAGATTCTAGAAGAGTATAATTATAAGAAAAAAAAATCAAGGACCACTTCAATGGCTTATAGGCATTTTTTTACATCCATGACTGTTTCCCGCCTGAGGGTAAACCCACATTTCACCAATGTTAAAGTTTTCGGCCAAGCTGGGAATTGAACCTGGTACCCTTAGCTCAGTACAAACAAGCTACCGGCTGAGCTAAGGTGTTAGATGACTTATAGGCATTTAATTGAGAAATGTTTGTCAGTGTAGAAACCCCAGAGCTCTTGGTTGTGATAAAGAGGGAGGAAGTCCCTAAAAACACCTTTTTGGTTAATTGCCCCCCTCCTCGCTACACGAATAATGATCAACCAGCACCGGCCCAAACTGGATAATTTTAAAATTGATTTTATCTTTTTCTATTAAAGTTAAGAGAATCGAGTCATCCATAGTAGAGTTCAGATACTAATGATTTGTTAAGTTTGCAATCATGGTAAAGAACCACTCTGACCAATTTTTGAAAAATAGAATTCAACTACACCTGTTTTATAGTGGATATATCTATAAATAATACAAATCAATCTTACAACTGAATTAATAATATCACCAAATTATTTTATTTGCTGGATTGAGGAAACACTAAATTTTTTCCAATAAATTAGATATAATCTAAGTTAAAGCTTACATTTAATTCAAACAATGACTAGTTGCTAGTCTTAAGAAGTATTTCACAGTCAAGATTTATACTACAACAAAATGAAGTTGACTATTTATTAACCTTGAAAGCATAGTCTAGTAGTAACATGTATAGTCTGATCACCATAAATAAAACATTTGAAAGTTTGAAAACTAAAGGTTGATTATCTAACATTGGCAACACCTTAGAGATGTCAACATTGACAGATAAAAACAGATGGCTTGACATAATAACGCTTGGAAGTTGATCTAGGTTTTAAATTAGTGAGTGTGTTTTTTAAAATGTGTGTCTTCCCTACAACGGTTATATAGGTAGCAGGAAGTGCATCTCAATTTGAATGGACTTCACAGATGACCCAGTGTCTAGCGCCAGAGACTGCTTGACCACTGCCATAGGTTATATCTATGGCAATTAGACTAAACATGTATTTTAAATAAAATTTGATATTGCATCTAAAAAATGAGGATTGTGATACAGATTTCCAAATTCAAACATAATGAGTTTCTCAACTATTAGACAATATTTTGAAAATATATTTGTACACAAGAATAAAGAGTGTAAACCAAATAATGAACAATAATAACGCTTCTTTAACATATACACACGTGCAGCAATTCATTATGGTCTTTTAATAGATATATTACATTTCATTGGCTATATGACATCAACTGATAGAAGAATAAAATTATATATTTTTTCCAGATTCTTAAGTTTCTTCCATAATTTATTTTCCTAAATGTTAAAGTTGCTCAAGTTCAATGTTTTCTAAAGTAAATTATACTTTATAAATTTGAAACAAAAGGAATAATATATTATATAATCACTTCTGAGAGAGTTCTAACTTTTCTTATACTCTATCCTCTCCACCTTTACTTCATCTCCGACCAGCTGGTAGACGTATGTCACCACAGTAGCGCTCTGGATATCCATCAGCACAAACGACGGAATTATAGACCTGAAGACAGACTGATGTTAGTGCTACATGATGTGAGACCAGCCTTACATGAGTTCTAGTTGTAGTACCAGAACTACTCAGTTCTGTTGAGTACTACTCATGAGCGAACATTGCATCGTACAATCACTAGATGTTTGTAACTTACGTGTCCAGAGAGTTGTATGCTCCAGTTGCCGAGCCTGGGTTGATGTAGAACTTATTTTCGTGCTCGTAGGCCTCGAACTTATGGGTGTGACCCGAGATGAGAATATCAACATCCAATTGTCTCTGGATGAGCGCCAGGGACTCTGGGTCACCCCAGGGAACTACCTGGTGACCATGAGTCAGGCCGATACGGAACTGCCCGACTGTGACCACTTTCTGCTCCGGGAATGTTATATTCTGCATCAAATTAACAGAATGTCACTGTATATCAGTTACACTAATAGTCAAGAACATAGTCGTATACCAGCAGTGTGTTGAGGTTAGTCAATGCATAATCACATTTATAAATAGTGTGTTATAATTAAATACAGTACTGATTCTATAATGTATACAACTAAACTTCTAAATAATGGTATGCTGCACCAAACACTCTTGCTCCTTTAACTAAAAATGGAGATTTACTCAAAACAATATAAGATATTTTTGCAGAAACATAATGGAAAAAAGAGCACACACACCCGATTTCTCAGACCTCAATTTAAAAAATATATTTGCCAATAGCTTGGAAACTATTGGTTTTATAAAAATATATTTCAAATGTAAGTTTGTATTTTTAATAGTATTACAACTTTACAAAGATAAGTTATTTCGTATCTCAAATAGTTGCGGAGATATGATCAAAAGTGGAGATAATTGTTCTTGTAAAGTACTCTCAAAGTCATTTTCATAGGAAATGCCATTTTGTTTGTAATGTTGAACAGTGTCAAGATACGAATTTTTCAAAATCGTTAGAGTGGATTTCAAGAAATAAGATTTTTTTTTCTCTTTTAGATCTTAAGTAAACTACCCTTAATTTTAGGGCTATCTAATTCCAAAAAGTTCTCGAGACAACCTTATGAAAACCTTAGATACCAAGTTTTAGCCCGATCAGTAAAATGGTTTCAGTTTTAGGTCAAGTTAAAGACACAAACACACAAAAGGCATCACAAAAACAAACACTCTTTCAGGTTAAGTGTGTCATGAAACGTTGATATCCATTAAAATCTCAAAAGTGATTTTTTGACTATCACAAAATCTCTACCCGAGGGGTTGCAAGAAAGTAAAAAGGTTTTACACTTTTAACAAAATACAATATTAACCAGAACATCTAATATGAGTTGTTGAAAGATGCGTTCAAAGTGTGGTTGGTGTAATATTTTACTCTATGATGAGTTTGACCAAACTTCAGTGTTCTCACCAGGGCCTTTTGACTGCCCTGCTAAAATCCATGTTTGTTGCACATATCATCAAATATTGCAAAGTATTTCCCTGCTCCCTCCTGGCTAACTAATAATGCCACTCGGCTGGAAAAAAGTTATTGGCAGAACACAAGAGTTTGACTTACAAATAATAAGTGTAGATGCATTGGTAACCATTTATAGATGTTAAAACATACGGTAAATTACTCTAAGTTTGAAAAGGCGATAAATAGCTTACAGTTTTTGTTTTTTAAAGATGATCCATAACATTCAGGTTTGTTAATCTGACAAATGAGTGAGTGGTTTTGAACCAATAACTATATAGGGATACTAATAGCCTTTCCTACTCAATCCTGATCTCACAGCAAAGTGGTGTAGTGTACCCCAAGATCCGAGTAACCTGGTAGAGGTTGGGTTGAACCCCAGCAGAAACCAGGTCAGGTGCAGACGAGAGACAAGAGACTGGTCAACAAGCTCAGAACAGGGTCTGGCCAGTTGTCCCCCAGCTTGGTGGTCTGGGAGTGAGAGGGTTGGTGATGATGAGCTAAGTCATCATCAGCATCCCTAGCCTCAGTTTGGGAAGGTCACCACCAAGAGTAGGTCTATCTGAGGACCTACGAGCAGCAGCCCCACTACTAAGGAGTAGGCTAGGCCACAACGGTAAGCTGGTGGCCGAAACAAACCCATACTCGAGAAAACATAGTAAAATGGATTGGAAAAATTGTTGACAACCATAAGGTAAGGATAGGGACTTTGAACATTGGAACACTGACTGGAAGAGTGGAAGCGATCATGGATTAGTTGGACGAGAGAAGAGTGGATGTCTGGGCCTGGGCGAGATCAAGTGAAGAGAGGAGAAACGGAGTAGGCTTCGTAGTGAGAGAAGAGTTGCATGCGGAGGTAGTAGGGATGAACGATAGAATAATGAAGATGACAATAAATGACAGAGGAAAAAAGGTGGAGGTGATACAAGTGTATGCCCCACAAGTGGGGTTCCCAACAGAAGAAAAAGACAAGTTTGAGGAAGACCTAGAAAGGCATATGAGAATCGAGTGTCAGATAGTAATTGGAGATCTGAATCTAAAAGTAGGAAAAGAGAGAGGAGGGTTTGAGGAAGTGTTAGGGAAGGAAGAATGGGGAGAGAGAAATGAGGTTGTTGGAGTTATGTGCAAGAAATACAATGAAAGTGACAAACAGCTGGTATAAGAAGGAAAGAGAAAGTCATAAGATCACTAGATACAGTTGGAATGGGGAGCAGAAGTCATGTTGAATGATAAAGGTTTAAGAACAATCTGGTGGGAGCGGCAGAGGAGCTATGTGGGAGGACAAGTAATAAGAGGAATCAGAAGAAAAAGACAAGTTTGAGGAAGACCTAGAAAGGCATATGAGAATCGAGTGTCAGATAGTAATTGGAGATCTGAATCTAAAAGTAGGAAAAGAGAGAGGAGGGTTTGAGGAAGTGTTAGGGAAGGAAGAATGGGGAGAGAGAAATGAGGTTGTTGGAGTTATGTGCAAGAAATACAATGAAAGTGACAAACAGCTGGTATAAGAAGGAAAGAGAAAGTCATAAGATCACTAGATACAGTTGGAATGGGGAGCAGAAGTCATGTTGAATGATAAAGGTTTAAGAACAATCTGGTGGGAGCGGCAGAGGAGCTATGTGGGAGGACAAGTAATAAGAGGAAGTGGAAGGAGACACCCTGGTGGAACAACTGGGTGAAGGAAGCAGTGGAGGAGAAGAACAAAGTATTCAGAAGGAATTTTAAAAATAGGAATGAGGAAACAGAGGAAGAATATAGGGAGAAGAAGAAAAGAGTGAAGTGAGTTGTACGGGAAGATAGGAAGGGTTGGATGCAAAAAATGGACGAAAATGCTGGAAAGGGATATGGCAGGAAGTAAGAAGGTATTATATAGCCAAGTAAGAAACTGAAGGAGAGAGAAAAGACAAGAAGTTAAAATGATGGATGAAGAAGGAAAAACACTGACGACAAGAGAGGAAGAAAAGGAACTATGGATGAGATATTTGATAAAATGTTCAACCCAAAAGAGGAAAGGAATGAGAGTAAAACGGAGGAGCAAGAAGAAATAGCAGAAGAGGAAGATAGAGGTCCAACATAGAAAGAGGTGGAGGACGCATTAAAGAGTATGAAACAAGGGAAAAAACCAGGTGTGGACAAAGTTCCGGTGGAAATTATACAAGAAGCAGGTGAAGTAGATATACAATAGCTATACAGGTTGCTGAGAGTGGCTTGGAAGGAGAAAAGCTTGGAAGGAGAAAAAGGTACCAGAAGACTGGAAAAAAGGAGTTATAATATTTATTTTCAACAAAGGAGACAGGAAGAGGTGTTAAAATTACAGGGGAATAACGCTGATATGCCACTGTACAAAAATATATGAGAAAATACTGGAAAAGAGAATAAAAAATAATGAAAGGAAGGTGGAGAGAGGAACAGCAAGGATTTAGGAAACAGATTTAAAAGAGACTTAATCTTTGCCATATGACAGCTGATGGAAAGAAGGTATGAACATGGGAAAGACTTGGTAGTGGTATTTATTGATGTGGAGAAGGCATATAATAGCGTGGATAGAAATAACAATTTGGAAAGCAATGGAGGAGGCCGAAGTGGAAGGAGGAGTTGTAATGAGAGTGAAAAGCATGTATGAGGATAACAGTAGTTGTGTTAGGGCAAAGAGTGCCCTTTCACCATTGGCCTACTATTTGTAATGGTAATGGAAATGGTCATGAACAAAGTGGCAGGAAAACTCGGGGAGGAAAGAATGAAAGCCATGATGTTTGCTGATGACTTGATGGTAGAAGGAAGAGGAAGTACAGGAATAACTACAAGAATAGAGTGAGGAAGTGAAAGAGTGGGGAATGAAATTAGCATGGCGAAGTGATGGTGATGACAAGGAAGAGGGTAAGGCCTAATAAAGCTGTAAAGTTGGATGGAGTAGAGCTGAGAAAAGTACAGAACCTAAATAACTTGGAAGCGTGATTGAGGAGAAAGGTGGAAATAGTGAGGATTTAATGAGAAGAGGAAAGCAGGGAGAATTGTTCTATAGGTGCGTACAAGGCCGTAGCCAGCCAATAATTTCATGGGGGGTTTGTTGGACACATCCTCCCAATTGCCGGAGGCTAGAAAAAAATTCTAAATGATAAAACAGTTCTAGAATCTATCTGAAGTGTTTTTTATGGCAACATAACACCTTAAATACCGAAGGCTAGAAAAAATTCTAAATATTAAACACCTCTAGAATCTATCTGAAGTACTTTTTATGGTAACACAGCCCCCTAATTTGTACTTTTATCTTAATTTTGATATTGTTTGAACCATAAATAAATACATATATATTTTGTTCATAAAATTTCGAGGGGGGGGGTCTGGACAAAAAAAAACTGATTATGGTCTTGGGTATGTAAGAGACCTGCTATCGAGAAGGAAAGTCCCTTTTAAGTGTAAGAAAGTGATGTACAGGGCGTACTTTGTACCCATTGTCACATATGCAGCAGAAACATGGACATTGAATGTAAGAGACTAGGAAAGTGGAGGCCATGGGAATGAAGTTTGTGAGAAGCATGTTAGCTGTCACGAGGAGAAAAAATATTAGTAATGAAGTTATCCGAGAAAGAGTAGGAGAACAGGGAGTATATGAGGTAGTAGAGAAAGCAATGTAATGAGAATGGAATAAGAGAGGATACCGAAGAAAATGTTGCAAATGAAGTATGTAGGAAAGAGACCACAAGGGAGGCCAAGAAAGAGATGGGAGGAGTAGATGAGAGTGTGCAACTGGGAGGAAAAGAATGGAAGCAATTAAAAGAGGAAGAATTGTGGAAGGAGAGGGGAGGATGGAGGCATTTTACTAAATTGACCTGGTCACAGGCTGGAAACAGTTGATGATGATAATGATTAACTATATATGAGAGTAGGTATTTAATCAAAGGACTATGTAGACAGAAGATGGCACTCTCACCTCCTCAAAGTCCCCTCGAACAACATGGACGTCACTTGCAAGGCTCCTCATGTAGTCATAAGACTCCTTGGTACATAGGTTGCCTGTGCAGAGGATGTGTTGTATTCGTCCAGGCACGAGAAGCTTCTTAAACTTTGCAGGGAGACTGCTGCAGCGATATGGAATATGTAGGTCGCCGAGCACTAGGACAAGCTGGAAACATTATTTATTGGAGTACATTTAGAAAAATCAGAGGCACAAGATATAGGTCACCAAGCACTCGGACAAACTGGAAACATTATCTCTTGGAGTAAGTACACCAAGCCTTCAACTTCGATTCTTCTATTTTTCTACTGTTTGACTCATACTTCAAAAATGGCTAGTTTGTAAGTTATGTTAATAATAAGTAACAAATTTAATGCAGTAAAATGCTCCAAAACACATGAGTTGTATCCGAATACCTAGTCTACTTCACACGCCATAGACCCTTGACGTTCACTTGATAGTTGCAAATGGCAATCACGTGATCAAGTGTAAATCCGTTCAATTAGTCATGAAGTGTGCTGATACACCCCTCACACACCCATGAGTCCAAGGGCGATGGCAAGTCGCCCTTGATACGCCGTTGATGCGGTGTTTTACCAGCAACGGTTTAATTTTTCGTCTGCTAGAGATAGAGCTCGGAGAGTATTGTGATCTGTGATAATATAACTTACGTTAATTTTACTGGTTGTTGTGTTGGATAATTTGGATAGTTTTGTCCGATGAAAAGAAGCCACTAAAAATCTGTAAGTAGCTTATGCTAATTTGGGTTGATAGATGGCGCTTGAAATAGTTTTTAAGATTTGTGGTAGGAAGCAACACTGGGGACTCAAGGGTGTGGAAAATATTTTGCCGTTCAAATTTTCTGTTGCAGTCTTCGATCCCAAGTGTGTGGTATTGTAAAGTCAAGTCAAGTGTACTTGACTATTTGGATATAGCCATGACTTCATGGGAATCTTCTATGGCATTGTGAATTTAGGCCCTAAATTTGAATAAATTTGTCAAACAAAATTACAAATATTGGTTCTAAAAATAAAAAGGGTTCAAAATTAAAATTATTTATTTATTATACATTGCTATTATAGGTTCAACGTTAAGTTTTTATTTTGAAGGCAGAGTCGTAACATCTTTTCTGACTTCAGACTCCACAGCCCTGTTAGAAAGTAGGACTAGTACCTATTCCGTTCAATTTTTAGTTTATTAAATGTAAAAATGGGTAGGTCTATAATAACAATGTAAATAATGTGACTATTGTATTTAAGGGTGGTAGTGTCACAAATCTAAAACATTATCACTATAAAATTATATCACTAACCATTTTGTTTAGAGCTCAGAATCAAACTGTAATTTGAGAATATGTCAAAATACGCCCAGTGTAATTCTTTGAAGAATGTTAAACATCAATCACTAATTAAATTAAAGACATCCTCTTAAAACATAACTATTAGATATAATTGTATTCAACCTAAGACCTAAATGTGGTCTTCCAGATAAAATTACATGAAGTTTCTAACAATATACTTCAAGTTTCTCGCTAAGTACAACTTTACACTAAACTAATAATTAAAATGTAAACCTCAAGGTTTTAAACAGTATACCAACATAAACATGTCAGAGATAAATAGTTTTAGTTTGAGACATTACTTTTGGTATAAGAAAAGCACAGTAGAAAGAGTGGTATTCAACAGTTTAATACATTTATTTCCATGCTATACTTTATCTGTGATTTCATGTATACACAAGTCAAACCATATAAGCTAAAGCTGTTATTTGTTACAGACAAATTGCTGCCGATAAAATAATATGGCTATATTTTCAAAATGTCAACCGCACAAAACTATTATAAAATTACATATCTACTGTGTTTTCAATATAAATGATCACGTGTCAACAGACTTAAACTAAAGAACAGGAGTTCATTTGTATTTAGTTCATCTGTAACTTCTTCATCTAACATGTTGAAATATAGGCTTATTTGTTAAAATTCAAGGTAAAAAAGTAATAATTTGGTGTTTTTTCCTCACAACCTTACATTGTTAAAAAAACTCAATGAGAGGCTGGATGTATAAAACAATGGTTATTTTAAGAAACCATATTTAGTTACCTTTAGCTAGGTCTAGTTTAGCTAAGAACCTGTATTTGACCTAAACTAGCAGCATTTATTCGTATATAAATGCGGTCTTACACCATGGCAACAGGAGGCAACATGTAGCATGCGATATGTTGAATCAATGTTGTATGTCAGAGACATCGGATTTCTGTAGCCTGCTACAAAGCCTCTACACCAAAGCAACACAATTTCCTCTGTTTCTAATCGCCAGTCTGCTACAAAGATGTCATCGAAAACGACGATTGTGGCCGCTGATTATCTTATTCTTTCCGAAGTGGTAAGGAATCGGAGGAGATGAAGAAGGTGGTGGAACAGACACATGTTTGCACGAGAAATAATTTACCCCAACAAGATTTCGTATCGCAGATGATGGAGCTCTTTACAAGAATTTTACAAGAATGAGTGCTACCAGTGGCGGCTCGTCCTAAAGGGCACAAGGCAACGTGCCCTCCCACCTAAACACCAAGTTATTCATACAAACCATTATAAGCTATAATAATACTAATAATATTTAAGCTATATAAACAAGGGAAATTGGCAACTGAAAGATTAAACTGGGCGCGAGAGACAGTTAATAATAGAAATGAATTTAAGGCGCAAATATCCTAGGGACACTTTTCAACAAAATGTATTTTTAGTGTTTAAAAATGTAATAGTTCAAATGAAATATTTTAATAATTATTTATAAATAAAAAAATAACACCTAAATATCAAATTCAATATTGAGACTTTAAAAAATAGACTAACAACATAATCACTTTAATGGTTTAGAAAAATTTGGGTTTGCTTTGTCAGTGGATAGCTTTGTAATTTGTTTAAATGCTTAAAAATTACTAAAAGAAAAGAGAGGGAAGATTGGATAATATTTTTGTACAAATTGATTAGGCGAGTGTGGGGGTGATGGACGTAATTGTTTATCATTTTTTTGATGTTTCACAGGTTTTCTTTTCATTCTAACAGCAACGAGATTATCACATTCTCAGTCTCAGCCGCTGCACATAAAATTAAACCATTCGAGCTCATTTTAGAAATAACACAATACTGTAATTGTAGAAACTTTGAAAGAAATGTGATGTGTTGATAACACATCTTTTATCAAAGACGGCATCAAATATTTGATCATAAATTATATTTGATCAAAGAAATATGTGTTATTTCTTTGATCAAAGAAAAATAGGATAGTGTAATACCGGCCGTAAAAAGGACATATTTTTTCTCTTGCTACTCGAATCCCCATCCATTGTAAAGTAGCAGAATACTTGTCAGCCCGTTCAAGGTCAAGCTTCACATTTTCAGACCATCCCTGAAGAAAAGTTAACCAGAGTGTTTTGTCACTAGTCAATCGCGCGCGAATGTTTATAGCTATAGACTAATTTCTTATCGTTCTTCGTTCAACTGTTCGAGTGTTTAAAAATGAATTTCGAAATTAATTGTTAAGAAAAGGTTACCACGAGCGGTTCCAACTCACTGGAAATTTAAAAGCAGAACAGTCAATACTTTATTTGACTACAAAGACTCATTTAAGGAATGCTTAGAAAAAATCATAGACTGATGAAGTATATTCGAAAACACTAAATGAAGCAAGTGGCCTACTGAACCACTTAAATAGTTCGGAATTCATGTATTGGCTGAAACAATTTCATTTAATTATGCCACATATAGACTTTTTTTTTAATCAAACTCAAGTGCCTGGTATTGATTGCTTATATTTGGAGAAAGCTATAGAACAATTTGAGATACAATTAAAAAATTAGAAATGATACCGACGATGGTTGAAGAACCCGAAGAAAAAAGAAAGAAAACTTCATCCACCGGCGGAGATAGTAGAAATACTGCTGCAAAAGAAGTTTGTGACATTATTCTAACCCAAATTAAGAATAGATTTGATTTTAAAAGTCACCTAAGTGCAGCAAAATTATGCAATTAATTTTTTTTAACTATCAAAAATCTTTTCCTCAAAATGTATTTAACGAAACTGTTGCATCCTATTCCATGCTAAACGCTATAAAATTAAAGAGTGAATTGAATGTAATTTACAATCGTGATGATATGTGCGAAGTTGAGGGTGTGCTATCTTTATTAGTGTTTATTTCACAAAATAACCTGCGTGAGATTTTATCTGAAAGTTTCAAACTATTAGACATTATTTGCACTACACCAATGTCAACAAGTGAATGTGAAAGGTGTTTTTATTCCCTAAAACGGAGTACAATGTTGGAAAACAGACTAAATGCTTCAGCAGTTCTTTCAGTCGAAAAGAAATTTAGTAATTCAATTTCTGAGTTCGACAACAAAGTTATTGAGATATTCTCAAATATCAAGGAAAGGAGGATGGACTTCCATTACAAAATATAATAAGTAAGAGGTGAGTTTATATTTTTATTAATTATTATTTATTTTCAATTTTGTGCCCTCACATGAAAAAAAGTCATGAGCCGCCACTGAGTGCTACTGATTTTCACTATATCTTGACGTCACATTCATAGCTCTCCGACAATTTTTGGGAAATATCCACCTTTTTGTTGTTTTTATAATCAATTAATCGGTGATCCCAAAGTATATCATAACTCCTATACTCTTCAATAAACTTCAGATTTTCCTCATTTGACCAATTCATCTCGAAACACTGAAACTATGCACTAAAAACAATAAAAAAAACTCAAAAAAGGAGAACGGAATACAACGAACAATACGCTAAGTCGCACGGTTCTGTTGCCTCTGAGCCCACTGCCGGTGGGAAGAGAGGAAACATGTGGCAACGAGCAACTTTTGTAGCACGGTCGCATGCGGCAGTGGAAACAGAAGGCAGGCAATATGTAGCATGCTACATATTGTCTCTTGTTGCCTCGGTATAAAGGTGGCTTGAGGCTCAAACACAGACACCGTATCCATTGGTCCTTTGTCCTTATGAAACTATATTCGCGTCCACAGAGTCCGGATCCTTAATCACTTGACCGTGCAAACCAATAAAACAGATACTTTGTCCAATAAAACTCTTCGAAAGAACAAGCGCCAAGAAATCAGCTGATCAATAAAATAAACTATAAAAAACTTTTTTGAGAAAAATATCAGGATTTAGTTTGTATGTAGGAAAAGTATAACCAACATAAATATATTTATAACATGATTTGAACTATCAAACTTATAATTAGGGTTTGCTTTTGCCCGAAAATGCAAATTAAATAAGTAAATGTATTAATATTCTTAATTCAAACAAAGCTGTCATTAGTGCTTTTATTCGGATGAGCGCGCACATAAATAGGCTTACTTAATTGTGATTGGTAGTCCGTATGGATTAATGTACCATAAATTTAGGTGTATTTCCTCACGTTATCTTCCTACTCTAATCATTTGGGTTGAGTTTTTTAATAACCTTTGTGTTCACAAAACTATAAAAAGGAACTAAGTTTAACCAATAAAAACTGAATTTAATGTTAACTATACTTACAAAGCTAGTCCTTGTTAATCCAAGAGGATAAACTCTTTCGTACACAAGTTGGTTTAACTTATGTTTCTTATGTCATCATTTTTATAGGTAATTATTTTTGTAATAAAATATCATGTTTTCAGGGTGTGCCAATTTTATAATTACTTATTTGTTCTAAACATCCCCAAGACTAATTGCCCTTACTGAAGTTTGAACATTAGCTGAACTTCTTATACTTTAATATTCAAAGTGGATTGGTTTTTTTCCCCTTTCTACTAGTTTAGTTAAGGCTACACCTTATCAATTTTAAACCTTTTTTTGAACATATTGTATTTATGTTTGATGTAAAAATACTGTGTTTTATGAGAAAAAGTGTTCATATAGTGGGCCTACTAATAAAACAAACATTACAAATATTCCACAATGGGCTATAAGTTAAACATTTTTCGATACAAACCGTTTTAAAATGTAGTCTTGATAATTATCCAAGTTTTTAGTCTTTAGTTAGAGAACTTTAAATATCATTGTTTACTTAATAGTATTAGTAGCTCGAAATTTCATTGACGTGCTTACAAAAGTATGCCACCTATCCCTATCTTGAGCCAATTTTATCCAGTCCACCTCATTAGACCTTATCCCTATCTTGAGCCAGTTATATCCAGTCTACTTCATTACCCCTTATCCCTATTTTGAGATAGTTCTATTCAGCCCACCTCATTACAATCTATCTCTTTTGGGTCAATTATGATGCTATCCTCCCATCTACGTCTAGGTCTTCCCAATTGTCTCTTCCCATTAGGTTTGACAGTTAATATCCTGAACACGCGTCTAGACTATCCCATTCACGCTGCATGTCCTGTCCATCGTAATATATGAGACTTGATTATTCTAACTATGTCTTGGGATGAGTACATGTTATGTAACTTCATTATGTAACCTCCCTCACTCCCCAGTAGCCTCACCCCTTTTTTAATCCAGATATCTTCCTAAGCACCTAATTTTCCAACATCATAAATTTCCTTTCGTCATTTAGGAAATATTTCTTGTAACTTAAAACTATAGTCGAAGGTCCACAGTAAAATGCGTTTTGCAATTTTGACAATTTTTTCATTAGAAAACGGAAATTTTCAAACTTTTTGTTAATATGTTAAAAGGACAGTTATCTTTAGCGATAGATAACAAATTTGATTCGAAACTGCTCCATGTTTATTTGTTCCCTTCACCACAACACTTTTTGAGAACTTGGCACGAAATGGCCTTACACAGAGGATTGGAGCAAGCTATATTGTCAGAGAGTTGTTGTTCAGGATCCTTGATTTGGACAAACTTGTATTATCCTACATCCAATGGTCATCATGGTCAAATAAGCACAGTAACACAAGCAAACCGGTCAAGATGTACACGCCATCATCGGATGGGGGATGAAAACCCGTGTTGAATTAGTAGCAAGCTTGAATACAAACTTCTTACTGACTGCAGAAAATAAAACTCATCACCAATATCACATCAACTGTTTCCAGCCGGAGGCCGTATCAGTTTAATAAAATGCCTCTATCTTCCTCTATCCTTCTACCACGCTTTCTCCTTTAATTTCTTCCATTCTTCTCTTCTCACTTGAACACTTTCTGTTATATGCTCTTCCCAGCTTTTTCTTGGCCTCCCTTGTGGCCCTTTTTCCACATACTTCATTTCCAACATTTTCTTTGGCATCCTCTCTTTTTTTCTATCCTTATTACATGCCTATACCATCTTAGTCTTGATTCCTCTATTCATGTACTCCCTGTACCCCAACTCTTCCACGAATAACTTCATTCCTAATCTTGTTTCTCCTCGTGTCAGCTAACATGCTCCTCACAAAGTTCATTCCCATGGCCTCCACTTTCCTTGTCTCTATTACATTCATTATCCATGTTTCTGCTGCATATGTGATAATAGGTACAAAGTACGCCTTGTACAATACTGCCTTACACTTCAAGGGGACTTCCCTTCTCTATAGCAGGTTTTAGCGCACCTATATAACAACTCTTCCTGCTGCCCTTTTCTCATTAAATTCTCTCTACTTCCACCTTTCTTCTCAATCACGCTTCCAAGATATTTTAAGTTTCGAACTTTTCTCAGCTCTACTCCATCCAACTGAGAAAAGTACAGCTAATAACCACAAACATAATCAATGTCCTGCCCTTGTGCAAATGTTTAGGCCTATCGGAACAAAACTACAATATTCTTATCGAATGGGTTGTAAAAATTAGCTCTAGACCCTGATACTTGTTATTCTACGAGAAACACGAGGCGCTGAAATTGATAAAGTCCAGTCTCTGACCAGACCAACTTATTATCCCCCTTTTTCATTACAGAAATAGAATATGTATCGCACTCTTGTACTTCCAAGATCTACCGTCGCTCTTACTGTCCTTCCTCAAGCCAAGTGGTCTCTTCTTAGTTACTCAGCTTGACACCGATGGTTCAAGACCAACTACCCTTTCGAGTCATCTCGCCCACCGAGGGACCTCCATTTCCTAGGATCAACCGGAACCATCGTAATCAGGAATTCCCCGGGCTTAGATGTCCCTACTGCCCGGACTATCACTTCCACAGAGAATGTCTAATCTTAGGCGCCACGAACCAGAACGAGACAACCAAGGAAATAATCGACTATGGTGTAGCCACGCCACAACCACAACGTACCAGAACCATGGAGACCGAAGAATCATTTCAGATATCAATCATCACCTCTCCACCCCATTATCACAAGTCCTGGTAGAAACCACTTCAGGACCGGTCTTAGCTCTCATCGAAACCTTCGCCTCTTCTAACTTCCTTCAAGCCAACTGTCTCCCAAGACTGAACCATACTCAACTCTCTCCCTTCACCAATCCAGTCCACTTAGCCAAAGAAGGGAGTACTCTTTCCATCGACGGTGAAGTACGACATACAATCTTCACCCATCTCTATCACCTGTCTGGTCACCCGTGACCTCAGAGAGCCATTGGTCCTTGGACAACCATGATTAGCAGAGCAAAAATGTGTACTGGAGTACAAATGTCAAATCTTACAATTTGGAGTCAATAAATGACACGTGGTTTGCTGGATAGCATGGCCCAACTACAAAATTACAACCCTAGCTGTATCAGATGGCCAAAGTGACGCCACCACACAACCCGCTTATACACCCCAAGAATTCTGTTTTATGGTGTAACTCAGCCACGAACGAGGGGTGGGGGGATGGGTGCAAACACCCTTACCCTGTCACACCCTTCGGAGACAACTCCCAAGTAAAAAAAAATTAGGGAATGGGAACGTATGACCAAAACTTCAAGGAACCAGCTGGGATTTAAGGAATCGCTGGCTCTCTAAAAACGCGAGGCCCAGAAAATACCCTTATGCAACGAAAATTAGAAGTTTCAACCCCAGGACGAATATTGTAACAGAATTCAGAGACGACGGGGATCTTTAGCAAGAACCCAACCTTCCAGCTCAGAGGAAATTTATTTCCTAAACAAACACACACCAGCAAAGAGGGGAAAGTCTTGTACCGACCAGGAGAATGGATAATTCCAGAAAGTAAACTCTAAAACAAACCAGATTATCCTCATGCCAAGAATCATCCTATCAATAATGCCAAAAAAACAAGAAGTCACCAGGGACAGTACCACCACTGGTGCACTCAGGAAACTTTGATTCAAGATAACCAATTCAAACGTCTCACCTGAGTCCTTGTTAAGACTCAGCACCTCTCCAGTACTTCAGATGGAAGGAACCAAATACGGAAGGAGAAAGAAGAGGTTGACGGAGAAAGATGCACAGTGGAGGGCTGCGACCCGCTACAGATCCCAAGGCTACATGTAAAGCCTTGTCAGAGACCGACCCCCCGAGCCTAAAATCCATGAGACCTCCAAGACAGACCCCACCACAAAAACCTCCTCACCACATTCTCTGACCCCGTCCTTGGATAAGCACCAGGAACCACGAAGATAATAAACTTTAGTATAGTCAACCTCATGCAAATTCAGTGTACATAGAATTGCAATATTGACAAAACGATTCAAGCATAATAATCGGGGTATAATTTTTTTTAGTTATTGTATTGTTGTTTGCTAGAGCTAACGACTCACCAGTAGCAATATGTTTTTGTAAGCCCCAACTTATAAAGGTCTAACAGTAGAAATGTACACAAGTCTAACTCATAATCTAATCATCTGTGTAAATAACCATTTATCATGTAACTAGGAGAAGAACATATGTACGACCTTTCGAACTTGGTCATTAGGTATATTGTAAGTCATGTAAATAGCTATGTACCAATCGTTGAGGGGTGTGGGGGTAGAAGAGCGCTTTCACAAGCGTCAGGGGAATTATTATCCCTCATTTTCACTACAGAAATAGTATATGTGTAGCGCTCTTGTACTCCCAAAGTCTATCGTTACTCTCTCTCCTCCCTTGTTCATCCCCTCAGGCCAAGAGTCTCTGACCCCAGCGCTCTTCTCTTCATGGTCGCTCAGCTTGACACCGACGGAACACGACCAACCACTCCTTTCGAATCACCTCAGCTAAGAGCCGAGTCCTCCCGAATCACACAATAGAGGGGTATAAAGAGAGCGACAAGCCAAGATTTTCACACAAGGGTAAGAACGCAAGCTTCTCCCCATCCTGACCAGGCCCCAATGGTTCCTGGCCAGCATACAAGGCCAAGGTGAAGATACCTCCCATCATCCTGTGTGACGGAAAGGACTACGAGAAGGTGGCGAGGACCATTCACACCAAATTTCAAGAGGTGGTGGAGGCTGTAAGGTAGATGGTAGCTCACGTGAATCTCCAGTGTGGTTTGGAGGGAGCTTACCACACCCTCCGAAGACTTCTGCCAAGTCTCGGGGTCCAGCACTGGTCCTACGAGCTAGTAAATGAGCGGCTGGTCAGGGTTGTGGTCAAGTCTGACCAACACAAAGCTGGATGACGTCCAGGGTGAGCTGGTGGAGATGGGGTTCCTTGCTAAAACCATCACACAGATGCTCTCCCGACGGAAATGGGGCTGGAAGATTGGAGAGAGTTAGCAGTTGCCAAACTTTGTCGTCTTTCTGACTCCTGGGGAGCACCCCGCAAGGTTGTATACTCTTATAGTCCTGTACGGGCTTCGCATCTTGGTGGAGAAGTACAGGCGCTCAGTGTCCCTGTATAGTGCAAGAATTGCTACCAGTTCGGTCATGTGAGGAAGGACTGTCATCTCCAGCCCAAGGAGTGGGCTCTGTGGTGGTGACCATGAGAGGGTCGGGTGCCCCGTAGGAGAGGAAATCTCCCCCAAAGGGCCTGCACTACTCAGGAGCTCCTTCTTTGGCCTGGTGGGGTTGTCCGACCTACAAGGCCTAATGGAGGGGCAGAAATGGCACGAGCCTCCAAGGTTCGCGAAGGGAGAACGGATGTCCTAAGCGTAGGCCAGAAGGTCCAGGGGCACGTTATGGAACGGAGGGTGACCGTGACTCCAACTCCAACACCGAAGCCACTGGTGAACTCTTTTGCTGGTACGTTGCTAAGGAGACCAACCACCCCCACACAAGCTGAGGCTCCCATCAAAGCCACAGTCCCGGAGGCAGCCCCGGCTAGCCCCTTCACCCCTTCCCACGCTCCTGTAACTCCACCCCTTAAACTCCCCTCTCTCTCTTGATCCCCCTCCTTCCACAAACCTTACCCCGGAGGATGATGCAGCCAAGCTCAAAAGTTGCATTTAGCTGCTCAAAGAGATATTTGGATTGGATCCTTGGGGCTTTTCATCGGGGCTCTTGAGGAAGGTTCAGGCTTCTCCGAGGAGCAACCATGGCCATCGGGTCATGGAGCACATTATCCTCTACATAGTATCCCATGGCAGTATACTTGAATAGACCACCACAAGTGTTAAAGTAGCTCACTGTCACACTATGGAATGCCAACGGAGTTGCGAGGAAGAAGGCTGAGCTATAAAGTTTCCTGGATAATTATCGTGTCGATATAATGCTGATGGAAGAAACCCTCTTGCGCTCCACAGTGAAGTTCTCGTCTGCAGAGTTCACCTGTCATCGGAGCGACCGAGCGGTAGATGTGGGCAGGGGTCGGCCGTCTTGGTCCGAAGGGGTCTAGACCATCATGCCATCTCACTTCCTCCTCTCCAACACATGGTAGCATCGGCTATCCAACTGGTGACCTCTACCAGCCCAGTACGTATCATCTCCATCTACTTCCCTCCACAGCATCGGTTCAACCAGGCTAATGGAGCAGACATGGAGACACTGCTTCAAAGTACCACGCCTGTTTTACTCGGTGGTGACTTCAATGCAAAGCATCCTTCGCGGGACTCTAGGAGTATGGATACTCATGGCGGTTTGCTCCAAGACACCACAGATCAACACGGTCTGGTGTCCTGCAGCCTTTGAACCCCTCTCACTTCCCATACAATCCCAGTTTCCTCCCAAACGTCCTCAACTTCGTTGTCAACAGAGAGGTTAGACGTCAATTGGTTCTGAAGACTGTAGCAGAACTGGACTCAGATTACAACCCCATTCTTGCAAACCTAGGACGCGCAATGTCCTTCATTGACCCCCTCCCTCTGACACCCTGCCCACCCGAAAAACTTGACCTAAGACGCACTGCCGATCGTCGGACGTGCGGAAATCGTAAAAGCATAAATAATAGCTTTGCCTATTTAATTCTTAATATGCAATCTCGTACAGTTATAATAATTGTACAAATGGCAGCAATAAGCCAACTACCGAGTCGTAAATGGCTGTGTTATCTGATAGCTCGTGATATTAATATAATCACATACTTGTAGCCGATGATTTCCGCACGTCCATCATAGGCTCTGCCTTAAAATATGAGTGAAGAATGACCCTGGGCACGAGACGAATCCTGGATAGCTCAGTGGTCAGAGCATTGGCGTACTAAGCCAAAGGTCCCGGGTTCGATTCCTGTGTCCAGGTGTCATTTTTCAATTTTCAGAATATGATATTTAGATGGAGTAATCCTCACTAAAAGCATAAATAATAGCTTTGGCTATTTAATTCTTAACTGTATTAGCCTTGTTCCATTCAATGATCACAAAATTATGCAAGCCTCGATTTTAAAAGTTAAACTAATATGAAAATAAAACACGTGCCTCACCAAGGTTAGAGACTCATTCAACTTGATAGCGCATGCGCAGAACCTCCCAGCTCAGCCAACATGTTGGGTTGGTCATTAATTATCTCCAACAAATGATCCAAAACAACTTTTTTATCTGACCGGCTCTCCCAACACCAACCAGTTGGGAGTACGTTTATATTGTAACACAACTTGTTGGGATCGTGTTGGCCAACATGTTGTGTTACAATATAAACTAGGCTTTAGAGGGGAGAGTCAGGCACACTATCCTTGCAACAAGTCATCTCTAGTTGTACGTCAGAGTAGGGTTAGCTGTGTGTAGAGAGGTGGGGGGAAATGTGACGTGATGGACCTGCAATGTATTTGTTCCCAAAACGCGATGTAATGGACTTGCAATGTAATGGTATACACCAGTAAATTACAATTATGACAGGGCTAAGGATATCAGAGATTGTTATGAAGGTCAATTTAAAATATATTATATCATGTGTTTTGAGCCGCCATTTATGGGCGAAAGTAGGTGTCTTGCAAGTATCAAATGTTGATTATCTGTAGTTATGACTGGTGCTAGACAGTCCTGCCAACTTATCACGTTGGAACTTACCTTTCATTACTTCTCTCATATTGTATAATGCCGTTTTTGACTTTAATTACTTTCTATGGTTAATAAAACCTGTGTGTGACAATTAAAGCATGTTCATTTCAAATTGATTTTGAGCACCTAAAGCTTTGAGCTGTTTCACTCGTCTCATCTCTTGAGATGTCTATGTTTGTTATTTGAATAAAATCCATCCCTGGCTGTTATTATTTCTGAGTGATAATGGGGGGGGAGGGGGGGGTTGTTATACAGTCAACACTTTTCTTTCTTTCAAACAGACTGAAGACTGAAAAAAAAAAATTTCTTCCTACCCTGTTTTTAATAAAAATTTTAAAAATCTTGGTCAAAAATTAAAAATAATATTTTTGAGGTGCACATGCTTATGCACAGAGGCTACTAGTTTTAAATGTCAGCCCTGTGCGTTTGGTAGATATTGTGCAGCCCTCCTCATTCTCTAGAGTTTTCTGTATCCTAAGTATGTATGTTGTTTTGGTCAGATCCAAACTAGAATATGCCAGTGTAGTATAGAATTCCATCCCCTTGACTGACTATCAGATTGAAAAATGTTCAACTCAAATTTGTCACTGGATGCTATGATAAATTATTTTTTAACCAAGTTTATAAAGATTATGATAGATTTTGGAACCTTTTATGGCTCCAAGATCTTTTCTAACGAAGTTTTGCCCTTTTTGTTTTCAACATGTGGGCATCCTTGTGCCCTCTCGTGCCTCTCAAAATCATCAATTATTTTCTATCAGTAGCACAAACTTATCCCATTTGCACTTACTGTTTGTTTATTGTTGACGGTTCCCTACAAATTATTACCAGGATTTTTTTTATCTGCGTTATTACTAGCTATTAAATTTATGTGGATGTAATTCATTATATACAAAAACATGTCTATTAATTTTTTTTGTAAGCCTTGTGTCTGTTCAGTGCTAGCCTATTAGAGATCTCGACTGTTGGCTAGCACTTTAATCAAGGAAAATTAAATAAAACAAAAGTTAAATATACTGAATAGGAAAAAAATTATAATCTAAATACACAATTATAATGAAGTGTGCACCGAAATATAAGACTAAAAAAAGACAAATAAAACACAAATTAGGCACAAACGCAAGGTTTTCTGATTCTTTAAAAACTACACAAGTTTAGTGAGACATGATATAATAAAGTAAAAAGAGGGCTTGGGGAAAGGTAGTTTACCTATTTCCAACAAACGTGTATAGCAGGTAAACTCCAGCAATAGGTTTTTTTTAGACCTAATCACATTTTTAATGTTCACACAATGACATGGAGAATACTTAGAAAAAGGGAGGACGCCAAAAAGATAAATTTTATCACAACTGGAAAAATTACAATAACACGTTTATAGAAGGAATCTACCCACCTCTGTATAACACTGTGAAATACAATCTAAGTTTGAAACGGTAAGTTTGCAAGTAAAGATAGAAATGCTTCACATTAAGCAGTTATTGTTATTTTACATTTTAGAAATTACAACAAAATATAACTAATTAGTCATAGACCAGTCCTAGGCTATGTTAAGGGTAAGAAAAACAAATCATTAATAAGCAACATTATGAACTCAAGAAAGAAAACACCCCAGCACTAATAACATTTTAATGAGCAAAATTGTAACCTAACTGCACTAGAATGTTACATGGTGCACAGTTTGCGAGGAATATACATAACAGATACAAATGAAAGATTCTAAATTTTGTCACTAGATTGCACCACCCTCCAGTCAACAGTGTTCCAATTATTAGAAGGACCACAGACTAGGTAAAAATAAACAATTCTTCCATAACCATAAAGATAGTCAAAAATATTAATGAAACACTGCTCTTCCAAAAAAAAAAAAAAAAAGATCTAGAGGAAAAAGTAAATAATGCTGCCACACAACACAGTGCGAAAAAAAATGCAACAAGATAAGAAAAATAAATATCTGTGGAGAGGAAACTTATTCGTAAATCAATATTTCATTAGAAAATAATTTTAATAAGTTACTTAATATATTACTTTTTAATAGAAAAGGTTTTATTAAAGCTCCCTCACATTAAAATGTCATCATTAAAAACATCAAATATAATTATGTACCTTACATAAATCATATACAAGCATAATAGGCCTCCAGAAAACAAATTTTTTATATATATAATATTAGATACAGGTAAAAAATATATTTTTTAAAGATAGTTTTATTTGAAAAACTGTAAATTAAAATATCTCTAATAGGCTACTTTCCCCAGGTGAAAATTAATATAAAAAATGCTATTCTTTATAGATAAAATCCACTCAAAATACATTATATTATATATGTAAGTCCTCAAGTAATTTTTACATCACAATATATACTCCCTACTCGGGTGTAAGGGAACTACTCATATATTAACTAGAAAGCTTAAGATGACACTTTTATACAAAGATGATATAGAAGCTTATAATACATTCTAAGGGTTCAATAAATGATAGATTTTCATAAAGGGGCTGTTCAAATATTATTTAAGCACCTTAGGGGGAGGGAGGTTTGAGCTTTCCTGACAAGGGGGCAGGGGGTTCAGAACATTGCCTATGTAAGAGAGACGGGCAAAAAGGGCGTTGTGACCCATCTACTCTAAATGGACATATAATGATGAAAAGTGTCGAGAAGTGGATTCAAAGACCTTGGTCACCAGTTTAAAAGTGGTTTAGACTTTTTTTTATAATTATAATAATTCATGTATTCACTAATAAAATTATACTTTTTTTATATCATTTCATTAAAATGTAGGTTAAAAAATTTTTTTGAAATTATTTTATAAATTTTTTAAATATTACCTGTTTGGTAGAGTAAATTTGAATTCAGTTTACAACAGTATTTATCGTCAATTATTTGCACCATTAACTTACACCTCTACATTAATAATTACCAGCAATTTATAAATTGCATCAAAAATATTTATTCCTGTGAGCAAATTAAAAGAAGTTGACAAATAAATCCAAGCATAGGATGGTGGGAGGTGTTGGACATTTGCTTGCTTTTGTTTACAAATAATTAATAATAATAATAGTAATAATAATAATAATAATAATAAATAATTAATAATAATTAATAATAAATAATAATAGTAATAAATAATAATTAATAATAAATAATAATTAATAATAAATAATAATAGTAATAAATAATAATTAATAATAAATAATAATAGTAATAATAATAAATAAATAATAATTAATAATAAATAATAATAATAATTTTTAAGCAACACTTCAAGCCTACTTACAACTTCAACTTGGAATTTACAGAAGATTGGTTTGGTTAAAAGCCAGATATACAATAGCACATTTCTTTCATCCAATTTGTGTGTTTAGCAATAATTTAGTATATAAAGTTGACAAAACACAATAAATGGCATATGAAAAATTATCAAGTGTGGTTCATTTGGTTCACAAAATATTAAAGATACAACTTTTTGAGCATAGAATGGCTTTAAAATATAATGAGAGGTGTTTTAAATGTCTAATTTTCAGAGATTGTGATTAATTTAAGGGTAAAATGTTTTCCTTTAATCATTGATATAGGTAGAATATTTCCTGAAGATCTGTATGGATTAAGAACAAACATCCCATTCATTCCTTTTAAATACTTGACTCCTTTGCTTACAATAAAACACTGAATTATACAAAAGGAGTAATAAACCAAAAATATTTATTAAAAGAGAAAGGTTTACTTGCAGGATGCAAGTTGGGTTTTTAGGTGATGATTGTCAACACAGGGGCTGTTAGCTCTCTTTAGATATTAAAATACATCTTAATTTATTGAAATAAAACACACAAGAAATTCAAGATTATGATTGCTAAATAAATAGTAAAAATGTATATATTTACACAAAACAAAATATTTTAATAAATAATTATATAAATAAATCAATTACAAAAGTACAATACTTACAACATCCATAAGTCCTGTCTCTACTTTCACTTTGTGTAAATAGTAGTTGGTTTTAATACACAAAAACATGTCACTTATATGTAACAGTCTAAAGTCCCAATTCATTGTGGTCATGTCACTAGACACTGTTCTTCATTAAACAAGTCTACATGCTACAGTAGACTACATGCACATAACACACAATGCACCAATCCATGGTACAGTAGACTATTTGCACATACCATACACAGCAATGTAACAATCCATACTACAGTATGACTACATGCACATAACACACAATGCACCAATCCATGGTACAGTAGACTATTTGCACATACCATACACAGCACTGTAACAATCCATGCTACAGTAGACTATATGCACACAATATACACAACACTGTAACAATAGATGGTACAGTAGACTACATGCACATAACACACAACAATACACAAATCCATGATACAGCATACTGAAATTCAGAATAATGAGAACTGATATGAGCTGAAAATAGACTTGGACTGACTTGCCTGTTCTCTGGCAAGTTTGACATACTCTATAGAAAGGACACTTGCTTGTTCTCATTTCAGAATAATCTCGATATTATAAAGTTGTGCCCTTTCATTAGCCAATGACAAGATGACCTCTCAATTATGATAGTATCCAAGACCACATTAAAAATATGCAACAAAACTATCAAGACAACTAATAACATAAAAAAAGTCACTTTGTTAACATATTCTGTTAAAAATATACACAGAACCAAAAAAATCAAATGAATAACTTTAAAAAAATCATACTTTGGCAAAAACAAAAGGATAATTCTGTTTCCACGTTGCCGAAGAACCCATAAACTAAATCAAACTTAATTTACAAGTTTACTTTAAAATTTGTATTGCAATGAAATCTCCCTTAATAGACATCTCTGGATAGCAGATTCTTCTTCATAGTGGACAGTTTAAATTTTCCCGACAAAATAACATGGACTTTCAATGACTGCGGTACTTCAAGCAATCAGCCATCAGTTTAGTCTGTGATCATGCACACATCTAGGTCTACTGTTCACATTTCATTTTATTTGCGTATTTTTCTGTGTATTATACAATCTGAGCTATGTATAGTATCAATATGTATTCATTTCTGCTTCAATACTACACAGTAGAGTTATTATATTGTTGTAGTTAATATCCACAGTATATAGGTTCATTTAGATTAAATTGTATTCAAACAGAATGTTTTAAAAAAATTAATCAAAGTATTTTTCCAAATAATGGACATATTTTTGATCACAGAAGGTGTCCGCTATTAGGCAATTTTAATGTACGATTTATTAGAGGTGTTTTTGTATATGTTAAAAATAGAAATAGTAATTGTCAATTATTTTATATCTGTTCATTTCGTATTTTCAAATTGGTCGTATATTATTTCCACATGTTTGCAGCTGTGGATGTGCACATTTGGTCAATACACAAATTGTTGAAAGTTTATACTCGTATTAAATATATGACTAGGTATGTTTTAAAATCATGTATTTACCAGATGATAAACTTGCTCATTTGAACTTACAAGAAGATACTTGCACTCACAGATATCTGTATTTACGGTCCTCTATACCATTTCCCAAACTTTTTAGACCAAAGGAGCCAGAAAAAATTAAATGCTAGAGCCCTCATATAATTTTTTACACCATTAGTATTGTATTAAATAATGACAGTTAAATTTTACCAGTTTTTTTATAGCTTTATACTTGAATATATATTTCAAGAAAAATACATTTCTAATCTACTTAGTAGTGCAAAAGTTCCACTTGCTAAATGCACAATTTAAATCAGTACATCTATATTTATTAGTGAGTCGTATGGCTTGCTTTGATTAAAAAGAGCTTTAATATTTGTTGTTATGGTTGTAATATGCAAGTTCTAAATTTAGAAGGGGTCTGCGAAGCTTCGATAATATCATTATCGATTCAATTTTATATTATTCGATTCAACAACTCGATTCAAACCAAACTAGAAATAAATTGATAAGGTTTTAGCCTGTTGTAAATCCCACAATGTGCTTAAACTATGGTAATGTATTTTTAATAACAATTCTTGTGAGGTAGTAAATGCTTATTATTACAATGACAGGAGAATAAGCTACCCTTTTCCCCCAATAATAACCTTACTAAACCTTCGTACAGCCTATAATCACATGCTTGGATAATGTGTTAACGTTGAGGACTGAAGATATATTGAAATAGTTTATAATCACCACAACACACTTTTACAAGCTGAACTATTGTTGCATGAACATGTTGAAGAACTTACATGTATACATGATAGCTTATAGGACTAGGGTTCAAAACTAATCCAATGTTGTTGTTTTTTAATTATGTGTAACTCTTTATTTTTAACATAATAATTTTAACAGATTTAACTTGGATATGATTCAATTATATAATTATTCAAAATTCACAAATCATATTTGCTTCAATTCGAGATTTGATTAAAATTCAAAAAAAAATACTTTTCAGATTTCTAATATCTAGTCTTTGTGGCAGTATGCAAAGAAAAAGTTCCATCACAAAAATATGTTTTGGGAAACACATAAAATATTTCAGAGTTTGATTCTTTATTTTAAGGCAGCGGTTCTCAAACTGTGGTACATTACATTGAATCTGCTGTTACACAAAGATTTAACAAAAATACACATACACATACACTTAAATAAATAGCTCCACAAAATATTATATGTAGAGGCACAGTGACAAAGCCATAAGCTGGTGGTGTATCAACAAAAAACTTATTTGATCTAGTTCTTTTATTGCAGGTATTTCTATCTTTTTTCTACATTTAATAAAGTTTGTTTTTATTTTATTTTCAGTTCACCTTCATTTATAATGAACAAGTGATTCAAAATTGAAAATTCTAAGAGGAAATGACCTGCAGATAACAGTGACAGAGCTAATAACAGCAGTTTTAAGCCAGAGTGCCATGAAGATTCTGAGAAATAAAAAGTGACTAAACGAAAGTACAATGAAGAATATTTGGCATATGGGTTTATTTGGTGTGAAGATGAAAATGAGCCCAAGTCACAATGTGTTATTTGTTACGGACAATTCTCGAATCACTCGATGATTCCATCCCTTCAGAAACATCATTTCTACAACAAACACGACCATTTGAAAGACAAGCCTGACGATTTTTTTTCTTAAACAGTGAAGTGAAATGAAATATATATTAAAAAAATCAGTTAATTCTCTTACTGCAACTAACATACAAACTGTTGAAACATTCTATTTAGTTAGCCTGAGAATGGTTCAAACTGTGAAACCTCACACTATTGGGGAAACTTTAACCCTACCTGCAGCAAAAGATATTGTAACATATACTCTTAGTCCAACAGCAACAATAAAAGTGAATGTTGTTTCTCTATCAAACGACACAATTTTTGGGAGAATTAATGAAATGGCGGCTCAAGTAGGAAAAAAAAAACACTAGTTCAAAATATAAAACATGGCAGATTTTTTGTAATCCAGATGGATGAAAGTATTGATTTGGCAAATTTTGCACAGTTGATGACTTATATACGATTTGAAAGAGAACAAGTTTGAGATGAAGAATTTTTACTCTGTGAACAGCTTTTAAATAATACCACTGCAGATGAAATTTTTAATAAATCAATGAATTTGTCACTGTCCATGATATCAGTTGGAAAAACTGCATAGGTGTATGTTCTAACGGTGCACGCGCAATGACGGTAAATTTTGGTGTTCATGCTAAAATTAAAGAAGTTGCTTCAAATGCAAAGTTTACACATTGCAGCACACATCGTGAGGTGCTGGCCACAAAATCAATGGTCAAGGAACTAAACACTGCGTTAGACCAAACTTTATTAAATCTCAAACTCTTAATTCAAGACTATTTACAATGTGATGTAATTACATGAGTAGTGACCACATCAAATTTTTTATGCATACAGAAGTTAGATGGTTATCAAGCGGACAGGTTTTAACTCAACTTGTTGAGCAACGTTCAGAGGAATAGATCTTCCTAACACATACAAATTTGATCTCTCTCGTTTTACTAATGAACTCTGCTTAGGACAATTAGTGTATTCGGCTGATATTTTTGGATGCCAAATATAACAGCTTTTACTATAAGAGACAAAATAAAGGCAGAGTTCACTTAGCTCTGATACATAATCAAGTATATAAGAAAGAACAAGATTGCTGCGTTGCCCACATTAGAAGAGTTAATCTCGAAAAATGGACTAACAATGAATGAAATGATGATTGAAGATATAGAAGAAGAACACATGGGTCTTGTTAAGAATTTTCATTCATACTTTCTCGAAAATTTAGAAAATTAAAACTGGATAAGAGATCCATTTTGGAAGATGTGTTGGATAATTTTTAAGTTCAAGAGAAAGCTCGGCTAATAGAAATTTCATGTGATTGAAATCAAATAAGGAATCAAATAAGGGTCATTCTCAAATTGAGGGACAATTTATGTTTCCTGCCTATATAAATATTTTGTTATTTTTAAAACAAGAAACAAATTTTTTTTTTTAGAAGTAAATAGTATATAAAACTTGATAGAAAATTTTTAATATGGTAATATTACAAACAAATTAGACCAAATAATTATTCAAAGTCCCTTTCATCACCTCGCTAGCTGTCCCTACCTCTGAATTTCGAAGTTTGAAGTTCATACAAAAATAAATAAAAAGAGAAAAAAATATATATAGCCACGGTTAAATATTCCTGTAGTACTGTTATTTTCGTTTGAAGAATCCATTTTAGTAAATTATTAATGAATTTTGACATTTTAATAAATGTTTCTTTGTCCTCAAGTAACACACTGGACAAACATGATTTTTGAATTTGGCGCTAAAACCTTCCAGAATGTTCCGCTGTTCCCCAATGGCCGTAGTGTGTTGTTGTCCTGTAATTACTAGTTGTTATTTCATTAGTTAAAAAGTTTAGTTAATATTATTCGGTCAACGTACGAAAATTCAGGTAAATTGTATAGAGTATATTAATTGCAAATCACTTTGCTACCGTTTATACCATTTGGAGTTTAGGAAATAACTAAACCAATACCAGTTCAGTTGAACGTAAATAGAGGCGGGAACTAACCTCAATGCTCAATGTTTGTTGGCCGCTTTATACTTATATTATGGTTATGAAACTCGAAGTCCGCCAAAAACATCACTTCGCTAACGTTGCTTGGTAACGAAAATGGTGTTATCACTTCGCTAACGTTGCTTAGTGACGAAAATGGTGTAATCTCTCTTATGTCAATTAGGTGACGAAACTAATGATAGTCACATAGCTCACGTTAGTAAAGTGAAATTTTCAATGTAAATGCTGTTTTCCCAAACATCACCTCGCTAACACTCGCGTCACTTCACTAACGACAATAAAATCACTTATTTCTCATTAATAGTTTAAGTAAAAAATTTATTATATAATATTAACATTTGAGCTATTAAAAATACATATAAAAAATGAGAAATGTAAAACATAATTTTCTTTGGATTTTGGAAAATTTAACATCACTAACACGTGAATTTTGTATGATTCTTCACTTAAAAAATCCTAATTCCAATGAATTAAGAAAATGTATAATTTTTTTATATTATTGTTAAAAAACATGGTATACTTAGTAAAAATACATATTTTATTTGGATTTTAGAGATTATAACACATGTATGTGCATCTGAAACACAGTGTGTCTACCCGACTATAGTTTTGAAATTCCAGTATATTTTTTTAAGAAATTCAGTATATATGAAAGGTACTCGGAGACAAACAATCCATATTTCAAAATCATAAAATGATAGAAAGTTAGGGTAGACCTAGGTCTGTCAAAGTTAAACATTTTTACATCAAGAATCAAGTGTATTGACGTATGTATTCTAGTATATTCTAAGGATGGGACCCTAGAACCTACAAGGAATATTCATGGATTCAAGACTCAAATCATAATAATTTTTTTTAAATAGGTACTAAGTTTGAGTTATTTTTTAAAAGTATTAAAATAGTTAAAATAGTTTCTTGTGGTTTAAAACCAAAATAATGATAGGAAAACCTAACAACCAAACCCCAGATCATTAATTTACCATTTAATGTAAACAAAATCAGAAGTGAGGGAAAAAATCCTAGTTATTGGGAAAGTTAAACACTTATGCTTAAAGTATTTTCTAAAATTCTAATTTTAATTAGGGATTTGATGGCAAAATGAAGTTTCAGATTTGAAAAAGGGTGGATCAGACCCATCTTTAATACACATACATACACACACAATTACATTTTTTGAATGACCTATACCATTGTCAACCTCGGTGGTCTTGGGGTAAAGTGCTCGCCTCCGGACCTGATGTTTTTGGGTTCGAACCCAACAGAGGCCGAAGGCTTTTTTATTAGCGATAAAAAATCATAGCTCAACATCCTTCGTAGGGGAAGTAAAGCCATCGGTTCCATGTGGCATGTAAAAGAACCCTGGAAGGTTGTGAAAATATCTCTCCTGGCAAAATTGGTAGGTCAATTCACCTCATTCGTAGAACTTTAAGGGTTCAAGTAATCAGCCTTGGTGGCTCAACTTCAAAGAATGATTACAGTCAGGGAGTTTACTATACCACAAAAACTAACCATTATCCCCACCACTCCTTGACAGTCGACACTTGCCACAAGTTATATTTTTTATAGTGAATTTGTTTAGTAAATATATGGTAATAAAGATACAGAATCTTCAATGAAAAATAACCAACAAATATTATGTTGATAAAAATTACTTTGAAATGAAGATAATTGCAGTTACCTAACATTGTTAAATATTAAGATGATAAAACCCATAGACAAAATATATTTTTTAAATGTAGATAAAAGTTTAAATTCATTCAACCACAAAACTTTTTCAATTTTTGCATTTCATGTTCTAACACTTCTGCCTCTTCCTTTGCTTTCTGAAAAACTGTTATTCTTTTCACATCTAATTTTCTTATTTCTTCAGATTCTGTTTTTATTTTTTGACTTAAGTCTACGTCAATCTTTTTCTTCTTTTCAAACACTTCTTTCCTTATTCCTGATGCATTCCTCACACAATGAATCATCTTTTTTGAAATTGTCATTATTTAGAAGTCCCCTGGCTGCAGTGACTGCTTCATAAGTTACACGTTGAGCAATAAGGCTGTCCTCATGTAGGTTTTCAACCAGACGTTCTTTATTCACAGAAAAACTTCGCTCAATGGCTGCATTGCTATGGAAGAGAACAAGAATCTTTTTAGTGAAATATTGTAGTTCCTGGAATGCATTTTACTCTAGAAAAAATATTCATGAAGAACTTATCAAGCTGGTCACCACTTGAAGTGAATTGTTTAAGGTAGTCAATAACTTCTTGCTGTGATACAAAGTCCAAGTAGTCTCTTTTTACAACATCAGCTTGCACGCTAGATAGTTGTTTCTTGTCTAGTAGGACTTCTAATGCAAAAGTTATCTTATAGGTCCTAACAGATGCATTGAGCATGACTGTGGGAGGGAGACAACTAGCACCCTTGACATTTTTGCAGGAGAAAGGACACTTAGGTTAAAGTTTGTTGCAGAAATCAACTAGGAATTTTTGACAATCTCCTCTGAGCTGAAGTATCTTCATGTCTTTAATTTCTTTCAAAGCTGCTAATGCTGCGAACCCAATATCTACAGTAGAGAGTGATTTCATGTTGGAATGTTTCTTTAAATCAACGGCTTACAATTTTTTGGAAGTAATTGCTGAATTCATTACATCACATTTTACAGTTCTGTTCATCAAGTGCTCAAGTAGTTTATTTGGACCTGCAAACATAAATAGCAATAGAGGTCGATTGCTCTGATATTCGGTGAGAAATTGCTACAACTCAAGTGAAACTGACAGCATGAAGCCCAACTTTGATGTCAGAAGTTCATCCTTACAAAATTGCTTAATGTTTGAAAATTATCAGATTTTGGAGGTATGCTTGTTAGAATAAAAATACTGTTTTAAATATGGCAGCATTGACATTGCTCTCTCTAACACCCTTGAGTTTTCTACCCATCTAAGAGAACAAAACTTCATCAGGAAAAGAGATGATACTGTTATTCTTTGATAGTCTGCATGTCTTGTTGGAAAATATTTAAATAAATATTATAGTGAGCGCAAACTTGAGGCATTTTTTAAGATCCAAGCCCTCGTCTTTTAGTGCAAATATAAAGTTCATTAACAAACATATTCTTGAGCTGTTGCATGACCTAAAAAGCAAGATGTTAAATATCTTGTATGAATTTCATTTTCACTCCAGAAGCGAACAACAACATCTATATGGGTCTTCTGAGTCACAGTATTTATGCTCTCATCAAATGAAATACAATAAAATGAGCATTGCTTAACCGTATCCGCAAGCTCGCTTTTGAAAAAAGGACCTAGTTCATACACAATGACATTTCTAAGTTTATCTTTATGCATTTGAAATTTCTGGGCAATATCACTATCGGAAAACATCACTTTAAAAATATAACTACAAGCAGAAAAACTTCTATCAGAAGAATGTGTAATTTCTTGATTAATAGCCCACAATATTTCAGCACAAGAAACTTCATCTTTGACAAGGAAGCTATCACAATCCACTCTTTGTAACCACAGTCAATCTTTAAAAACTGTACTGTCCAACCAATCATCTTTAAAAGAGGTTTTTCCTCTGAGTTTACTCATTTCTTCTTAAACACAAAGGTCACAAGATTTAACAAGTGGGATCTGCAGAATACTCACACCAGGCCAAGCTTAGAAATGGTAGTTTTTCTTTGGGCAGATAGAGAGGAGGGAGGAGCGAGAGGGGGAGGAGTTTGAGGGAGGGGGGATGAAGTGAAGAACACAACAAATATTGTACTGTGCCATTGGAATGTCAAGGTAAGGCAGGTACATCAATAGTTTGAAGTGGTGTTTGAACTTGAGCAGTTACTAGTAACTAATCACTCATTATTGGGTTACTGCTGGAAAAAAGGTTTGGGGGCAGGGGGGTGTAGTGGGGAGGTTGGCTGCTAGTGTAGTCAAAACAGTTATTCGTTTCTTTCTCTAGTATGTAAGGGGGAGGGGGTGTGAGGGCTTAGTGTAGAGACTGAGAATAGAAAGGTCAGCAAGTGAGGCAAACATCCCCACTGCAAGGTCATCTACAAGGTCAACTAATTGTGTGGCAAACAAGATAGACCAGAAGGGGAGTAATTGAGGGCTGGTCAAAATAGAACTATCAGTAGTCCAAATAATATCATAGTCTCAAAATGCTTAATCCAACATTTCACTCAATGTAAAAAGGCTGTATTTTTCCAGTATCAGATTCAAAATTCCAGTATATTCCAGTATTGGTAGACACCTTGAAACAGCGGTAGCGAAGTGATGGATTATGGGTAGCCACTTTGGTAAACTAAAAAAAAACACAAGAAAATTGTAAAATTAAGCTCTGCTGGTATTATTACTTAATTCTTTAATACATTTTGTGTAATCAGGCACTAAATTTTACTTTTCTTGAAATTTTTATTTTTTTATTTTTGGATTTACTATTTGTCCTTCAGTTTGAGAATGATCCATAAATGAGTTTGAAAATAAAAGCTTGTGCAATTTTTGGCTAAATGAAAATTGAATATGAAATTATTTCAGACAAAGCATTACAAATTTTAATTCCCTTCAACACCAGAATTTGTGTGAAATTGGGTTTTCTGCCATGTTGGGCATTAAAAATAAATATAGGACACGATTGTGACTTGAGCCCGACACATTTGAAGTTAACGAAGATAAAGCCCAATATAGTGAAGATAGTTTCAATGAGACAAGCCCATCCATCACATTAGTATTTAATAACAGTAAATAATAATTTACATACAGTAATAAATACAAAAAATATATGATTTTTTGACAATATTGTTTATTTTATTCTGTTTGTGCTCTCACCATAAACGTATACTCTTGGCTAAACTAAGAAATATGCACATAGGGGTAAATACATTTTTAGCAGTTTATTTTGTAATTTCTTTCCACTGAAATTTTGTTTTTAAACCATTATTTGTTGAAATTTATATAAGTTGTTCTTTCTCCTTTAAAGCCAATTTGTTGACATTAGCATATATGTCCTTTATTTAGATTTGAATACATTGGCAATCCTAATTATTGATGCTATTTTATAGTGAGAAAAACAAATAAAGAATATTCTAATACTGCCTCTGCTACTTGGAGACTAATCACAAAATATAACATCTAAATCATGGTAACTAGTCTAGACTGGAAATATTACGTTCATTTAGTCTTTGTATTATAGTGAATAACTATCACAACAATCTTCACAACTATACTAAGCCTTTGCAAGAAGGAATATTTACTACACCATGAAAAAATGGTATACTCTTTTTACAAGCGTGATATGTATTAATTTTAAACATTACCGAGTTTTCATCTTTTAATTTAATTAAAAATATTTCAACATAAATTCCATTTTGATCACAATGCATGTGTTAAAAATATATTTAAGTAGTTTGCTATACTTAAGAAAAAACAAAAATGTTGTATTATTTAACTTGAACCAAGTGAGCCAACATTAAATAAAGGTTTGTTTCTTAATAAATGTCTTTACCGAGCAAGTCAGCAAGCTTATTAATGCAATTAGTGTTTTCACCACTAGAAAGAAGTTTTAAAGCTAAATTTACGAACCCCTTTCCTGGCACAGGAAGTGAACACCACCTATGTTTACCCGAATGTTCCCTAAGGTGAGCATTGAAACGTTCCCTGGCATGGGCATTGAACAACACCTGTGTTTGCCCGAATGTTCCCTAGGGTGAGCATTGAAACGTTCCCTGGCATGGGCATTGAACAACACCTGTGTTTGTCCGAATGTTCCCTAGGGTGAGCATTGAAACGTTCCCTGGCATGGGCATTGAACAGCACCTATGTTTGCCCGAATGTTCCCTAGGGTGAGCATTGAAACGTTCCATGGCATGGGCATTGAACAACACCTATGTTTGCCCGAATGTTCCCTAGGGTGAGCATTGAAACGTTCCCTGGCATGGGCATTGAACAAAACCTATGTTTGCCCATTCATTCACTGGTGCGGGCATGAGTAAATATATAATTTCAATCAGCTATTGTAATGCCGGCTCCCTTGTAGCAGTACTCATCGGCCCAGATGAGAGAGTGGAGGAAAGAGGGATCTGCCTGCCGCAGATCTACTCGCCCAAAACTGCCACAAGGTACCTCCCTATTGAGCCCTCTGGCAATGTCCTTCCTTGCTCAGTGGCCCCAACTGACTAGTCAGTGGGGTTAGGAGGGCTGGATCCTTGTAGTAGAGTCAGCTGTGCAGGGGTGGGGGAAGGTTAGGACCCCCACCTGCCGTACACACGGCTGGTAGTATGTACCTGGTTTCAGCCGGGGATATATGGTCAGGACACCTTCACAAGGTCCCTGCTGGGCAACCTAAGGCCAATGCTTTGGGAAATTATTATACCTAAAAATGAGTTTCTGACCTCCTCTAATGACACCGGCACCCCACTTAAGTAGGGGCCAACTCCTACCAAGGGTCAGGATATGGCAAGGAGGGAGAGAGAAGAGGTGTTTCTCGAACTACCCAGTGCGGACAGGTTCACAGACTAGGACGGGTCTGTTCCAAAATACTTGCACATGTGGCTTCACTCAGAGGGTATGGCCACGGGAATTACAGGGTACCTTGTGACGGGGCGAGGATCTTGATCCCTTCATGGTCACCAGGAGTTCCATTGCAGCGAAATGTCCCTAACATATATGCGGAACTAGATTAGTTCCACTGGTGGGTGTTCTTTAATGCCCTCTATCAATGAACCAGTGTACTTTTAGCCAGTCTGAACACTTAATATCTAATCTGATGGATGGAACCACCAGTTCAATGCTATACTATGACCCCGAATAAAGTAATAAATGAGAAAATAAATAGTGAAAATGTTTGTTGGCTAAGAGTATACGAGTGTAAAAATGGTTGCTGGGCCCACGCAGATAACCAGGGAATGGGTTGATAAGGAAGTTCTATCATATAGTTTTAATTATTTCACACAAAATGTTTGGTTTAGTTGTAATAGTTTAAGTCTTTTATTCCAATGATGAATACAGTAGGCCTATTTAAATAAATAATAATCAAAGGTTACTTAAAATTATAAATACTTTTAAGCCCTGCAGAGACCTAAGCTTTACCTAAATTCCCATGGATGCAGGTAACACATTAGTCTGAAAATAGGAAACACCATTAAAATGTAATAAGTTTGAAATTAAATAAAATAGAACCATATTAAGTTACTCTCTTCTTTTTGGGTTTTTTTTAAACACCCGAAAGAGCTATTTCAAAATTTCTGTCAAACTATATCGTTAACCAAGCTGTCACTTTATCAAGATATGCACGGAATTCTAAATCTGTTGCAAGATTTAGTCAATAGTCTAAAACACACTGGAACAAATAAAGTCAATATGGTGTTGCCAACAGTATAAAATAAATCTTACAACTCAATTGAATGTAATTTCTCATTTAATATGATTTGGGACAACATTTTCAAAAATCGGTCATCAATAACACACACACCCACTTCGATGGCCGTGTGGTCTGACGCGCTACTCTCACAGTAGACAAGACTGCCAATGACGGGGAGATCAAGATTTGAATCTCAGTCGGGTGTACTGAGGGTGGTTTTTCCAAACTGGTTTGGACACTGTGCTAAAAATAAATAACATAGCCCTAAGTAAACTTTTCTTTAAAAAATAAGTTCAGAGAGTTATTTATCATGTAGATAAATTCCCAGATTTATATATTTTTTTAATCATTAAAACATTTTTATTTAGAATTAAAAAAAAATCCTTACATCTGTAAACTGAACTTAATTTTAGAGCCATAATTAAAATCACAATTTGGCCTTAAGGTAATACCATATAGCACCTCAAGTTTGAACAAAATCTATCAAAATTGATTCAGCTGTAGCCCTAAGGACACACACACACTAATCAGTTTGAGGAGACACTAGAAAGTGAAGGCCCAACATGAAAATGAGGTTGATAATGTTATATATTTTCTTGTCATCCCTATATGTGCTAATTACACTAATGTGTTAGGGACAAGGAAGGTTAAAATTAAAGGAAGTGTACCCACATATTTTAAAAGGTGGGTTATGTGAAATCATCCTCAGTACACTCGTCTGGGTTTTGATCCCCGGTCCAGTCCCATGCAGGTGCCAACTATGTTAATAATTACTATCCGACTATCACAAAGTAAAAACCACGAGTTACCACCAATATATGTTTGTTTTCAAACTATCGTAGAATGAGACCAATAAATATTAATGAGTGCAGCTTGCTTTCAGACCAAGTGATAATACAAATTGTAAATAATCCCCAAAACATTTGAATGTATGAGAAACTTCACTCGGTATATCGCCCCAACACGAGCGATCGTAAGAGGGGCCCCACTTCCTGAGGATCTTGAAGAGCCTCGACAAGCATCTTCTCAACATTCCTCATGATGGCGACCTTCTGATATTCTTTGAGAGGATACTCCACCTGTCCTGTGGGCCCCGCCTGAAACGATACCAAGACATGTCCTGTGCCAGATTACGACTGTTAGCAATGTGTTGATTGTTCCTGAAACGATACCAAGATATGTCCTGTACTAGATTAAGACTGTTAGCAATGTGTTGATTGTTCCTGAAACGATACCAAGACATGTCCTGTACCAGATTACGACTGTTAGCAATGTGTTGATTGTTCCTGAAACGATACCAAGACATGTCCTGTACCAGATTACGACTGTTAGCAATGTGTTGATTGTTCCTGAAACGATACCAAGATATGTCCTGTACCAGATTAAGACTGTTAGCAATGTGTTGATTGTTCCTGAAACGATACCAAGACATGTCCTGTACCAGATTATGGCTGTTAGCAATGTGTTGATTGTTCAGTTCTCAAAATGGATGTCAGAAACTAGTAAATTCCTGCTTCATGTTGGCAAAACTATTGGGAGGCTAGCTGACCAGCAGGTAAACTGGGCTACATAGTTATTTCTCCAAGAACTTAAGGAGATAATAAATTAAGTGAACACAAGTCTGTGAGATGTGTAAGTTACCAAAGAAAGACTACTAAACAACATATAACACTACACTAGCTATAATTATGTTTAGTTTAATCTTTTTTTGCAACCATTTAGTTATTTTATAATGGTCTCATTTTAATTTTATGTCAATAAATTAACCACTATGAAAAATGGTGAACTTGATTAATCAAGTATTAAGTAATAGTAATAAACTAATAATTATTAGAATTAAGTTTTCTTATTAGTTTTTCAGACTTTTTTTACACCAGCCTACTGATATTTAAGAAAAAGGTTTCAGCCGTAGCTCCAATCCAGAGGCCATCAGGTGTGAGAATGCGCAAAACAGATTTTTTTTCACCGTGATTCACTATCCGTTTGGATTCTACGAGATGGTATCCAAAATTTTCCTGACAGCAGTTGTAGTAATGCTATGCAAAGGTAGATGGTAGTACTAGCAAGTATTGGGAGGCATTATAGCAAGTTATTGGGAGTCATTATAGCAAGTTACTGGGAGGCCGTGCTGATTTTTCAAATCTGTTTATTTGGAGTCCTGTACGTAGCCTGTGGCAATTTTCACGATGGATCCAAAAAAGGAACAGTGAGTGTGCATCAAACTTTTTGCAAGTCTCTGGAAAAGTGCAATGAAAACCCTGACAATGATTCTACAAGTGTTTGGGGAATAAAACATGGGCCATACACAAGTGTTTAAGTGACAAGCCTGAGTCAAGGTCAGCTAAACAACCATTGAGGACGATGAACACAGAGAGAGGTCCAGTAGCTGCACAACACCAGACAAGGTTGACGAACGTCATTACATCATCTGTCAGGATCGACCACAGACCATTCACGACCTTACCTAAGAGATGGCAATTGGTTCTGACTCCTGAGTTGGGCATGCACTCTGTCGCCAGCAAATTTGTGTCTAGGATCCTGAAAGCAGCAATGTGTCGACATCTACAATGAGCTTCGTCAGGTCACCTCCGACAATGCAACCTTTTTGTCTCCAAGGTTATCATTGGTGATGAAAGCTGGGTTTACAGAAGCCAAGCAACAATCTTCCCAATAGAAAAGTCCAGGCTCACCAAGACAGACAGCTGAAGAGCAATGTCAAGGGCATGCTCATAATTTTTTTTTTTTTACAACACAGAGATTGTGCAGAAGGAATTCGTCCCGGCAGGACAAAAAGTCAATTCTGTGTTCCACTGTAAGTACATGAAACTGTGCAAAGACATTGCCCTGCCCTTTGGCGACAATAGAACTGGCTGTTGCACCACGACAATGCCCATCTCATGCTCCCCTTTTAGCCCAGCAATTTTAGGCCAAAAACCAAATGACTCTCCTCCCCCCCCCCCACCCTACTCCCTTGATTTGGCCCCCTGTGACTTCTTTCTATTCCCAAAAATCAAGATCAAACTGAAAGGCCATCATTTTCACACCAATGAGAAGATCCAGACAGAATTGCAGGTGGTTCTTGACGCAAAACACGACTTCCAGGAGGTATTCAAAAAATAGCAGACCCGCTGGGACTGCTGTCTATGTATGGAAGGATATTATTTTGAGGGTAATGATGTACACTGTGCCCTGGGGTGAGTTTTATGAGTTTCATATCATTAGTCTGGAAAATTCTGAATACCCACCTCGTATATATTAATTATAGGGGTGTGCAATTCCACTTTTTTGGTTCGAAGCAAAGTCGAGTCTAATATGGAAAATATTCTCGAAGCCGAATTGAGGTTCCAATATTTTTATAGTTAATTTCAAGTAAAAATATTATTTTGGCATTGAGTATATTTATCTAACATCAAACTATATATTACATTTATTTTTTCTTAACACTAATAATTTTAGCTTATTGCCAACATATAAATGTTATATTCACTTTGCCTTTGTATTAAAAACACTTTATGTGTACAGCCTCCGTGAGTAGTTAAAAAAACATGCATTTGCTTTAATAGCATTGGATTTTCCCTACATGGTGTTTTACTAACCTTTCACAAACAAGATACAAACTAACAAAAAACAAGAGTTAATGGACGTTTAAGAACAAGAACAACATTATAGAAAAATATGAGTTCAAGTTAATTCGGCAGGTGGGTTTATAGGTTTGAAAAGTCAAGTGTTACAAAATTTTAGTTTTTCTGTTTTACAAATCAACAAGGAAGCTTTTGATTTTATAAATCTATTTAAATCTTGCCATGTGAATTACTAAAAAAAATGGTTATTATTTTGAAAGCGCCTTTAAACAATCTTGAAAATAAAACGACCATGATGATAGTAATTTTACTCATAAATTAATTCTTCATGTAATCTTTATAAAATTAGCAATTTTTTGTAGATTTTATTTAATTTTATTTTTAGTAAAATATATTAAATTTTAATTAATGAAAAGCAATTTTCGTTTATAAGTACTCCCTAATTGCATACATTTTCTAAAAATAATTTAAGGAATGTCATGTTCCTCGCACATGTGCTCAACTATCTCTCAAGTCTGCCACTAGCCTACACATTAATAGGAATTTGAATTAAACATACTGATTCATGTAGTAAACAAATGAAATGGTTGCGTGTGTGAATTTTAGAATATTAAAAAAAAAATCAATATTCAAGAAACACTTCAAAAGTTTAACTAAACAAACTGAAAATAAAAAAAAAACTTACATTATTTATTTTAATCCACACTTTCAAGAGGAATAAATTCATCTTCTGTTGGTGGTACCAATCAATGTTTATGATCAAGGTGGTTAGAGGTTTAATGTTATGGGTGACTTGAAATTAAAAGTGTTAAGGAAATTTTCCCAGTTCCACCAAGAAAGTAAAGCAAACTTGTTCTAAAATTCAAAACGATAAAATATATTTTGTTTCTTGAGGTAATTTCAGTTCATTTTTATTTGATGTAAAATATAAGTGTAATATAATCACTAGACTTTGAATAGTAGACGAAGCTTCGAATAGCTGCCGAAGCAAAACATAGGTTTGAATCGAATACGAAGTACACCAAGATTCACTTCGGCTTCGAATTTTTTTAAGCTTTGCACACCCCTAACTAATTACAATATCGGAATAGGGATAAAGGAAATGTATTCACATTTGCATGAAGGAAGAGTGGAAAACCAATGTTATTAGCGACCAAGGACAGGTTCAACTAAAATGTGGTAATATTGGTTTACGCTAAGGTTTGTGCAGTGAATAGAATGCTAATTGCTAAGAAAAACTGTTTTTGACTACTTGGTGTGAATCCCAGTCAAGTCAGATTTGTTTATTAGCCTTTACTCCGAACAGCATATGAAACATGAAACAAAAACAATTATCCTATGACTAGATTATAAAGAGAATGAAAACCCAATAGTATTGTTTAAAAAGAGACAGTGGTTGGAATCATACATATTCGAGTTTACGACATGTTTCAATTAGTCTCCCAATGTTTGTTGAGGTTTTAGCTGTATATTTACTTTTTAAAGTGTGGTAGATATTAATAATATCCAACATCTTAGCTCAGTCAGTAGCGTGTCTGCCTATTGAGGCAAGGGTCCTGGGTTCGATTCCCGGTATGACCGAAAATTCATCATTGATGAAATGTGGGTTTAACGTTTTACAGTAAATAAATAACGGTCGGGGACTGGATATTATACTTGTCCTAGTCTTAAGTTATTGTATAAGGCATATGAAGCTCAGACAGGCCTAGCCATCTGGTAGTGGAAAATATATATGGCTGACCTAGGCCACAGGCTGGAAACAGTAATGGATTTTTTTTAAACATACAAACCTTTACTATTTGTTGCTGTTAAAACTTACATTAGATGGTTTGGGGAGATTTAGTCTGTCTACCCTGATGCTACATACATGCAAGCGAAGCTGTACAATCGTAATTGTCAACCCAGGAGTGGAAAAGAGGAAATAATTGGACCTTTTGGATATGGACACAATAAAAAAGAAAGCTATGTTATCAGGCTTCTGTGAGAGAAATGTTTTAATAGTGGAGAATAAGAATGCCTGGTTTATAAAACATATTAGTAGAAAAATTAACAGAGACGATGGGGAGACAGGAGAGCAAAAACACTGATGGATTACTTCTTAGTAGCAAAATAACACCAGAGACAATTAGAGAATATTACAGATTTTGAAGGATATCACCAAGTAAGTAGTGGTAGCAAAGCCTGAGAGGATAAAGGAAAAAAGGGACAGGGTGTGGTACTGTTATACACACCTTGTACCAGAAGTTGATGGACAAGGTGTAGTCCCCTCTCATGAGTGACTCAACATGATGCCACCAGTAGATAGGGATGTACAAAACATCTCCTGGGCCTAACACAGCTTCCTGGCCTTTGGCGTTCTTAAACTTGGGAAATCGTACGAAGTCCGGATGCTCAAAGTCCACCTGAAGATTCTCAATAAATTACTATCCCAACGATTGAGCACAGTGATCCATAAAACCAGTTGTTGTGCAGGCAATTAATCTTTAAACATTTCAATCATTAGATAGTTTGGAATAAAGCACTAAGCTAGATTATGGTTTAAATCAGTGTTACACCACCAAAGTGGTCAATCCCTCAACAGAGATATGCAACCCTTCCCGACTGAGGATATGGAGACTGGACCATCAATATATTACCAAATCTAGACATGCCCTTAACCTCAACCTTAGGTAATTAATCTCCTTCCCACCAGCGCATTTATTAGTTTTAATGTAACAATAGTAATAACAGTGTCCGACACCTTGGCTCAGTCGGTAACGTGTCTGCCTACTGAGCTAAGGGTCCCAGGTTCGATTCCCGGCATGGCTGAACAATTTATCAGTGATGAAAATATGGGTTTACCCTTTCACATTGATAAATTGATGTCTGAGGACTGGATGTTGTGCCTGTCCTTGTCTTAAGTTAGATTATCAAGCATATGAAACTACGACAGGCCTAGCAAGCTGGTAATGGAAAATATATGGCTTGAATAAAAAACTGACCCAGGCCACAGGCTGGAAACAATAATGGATATGAAGTAAAGTAATAATAGTTTTTATAACACAATTTTTAGTTAAGTTTTTGTTATCTATCTGTTTAATCCTATGCTCCCATCCATACATGGAAATCATATATGAAAAACAATCAGCTGTTGGCAGTCAACCTTGTAGTCCAACCAAGAGCATCAGTCTACTCTCTTGACCTGATGAAACTATCTGTGACAGTGAAAGCTTGTCCTTAAAAATGTGTTTTTGTGTTTTTTAGTGTTATATTTACATAATTTATACTCCAGTATCACTAAGTTAAGTGCAATGATTAGATAAATGAATGAGATTATGAGCACAAGTTCATCAGCCACGTTAGAAACCTCAAATAACATTTCAATCATTTGATTACAACTAGAGGCAATTTAAACTGTGAGGAGTTGTAAAACCCAAGTTCTGCCCTGCCAATATTAGACTTTACCTGGCTCTGACGGTCGTGCGGGTGGAACACAGGGTATGGGTAGAAGCACTCAAACTGTTCTGGTGGGAAGAGGACACACCTCTTGTGGCCGCGTATTTGCGCAAACAAGTTCTGCTGTTCATCGTAATGGCAAGGTGTCACGTTGCCTGGACAACAACAACATTCATCGTTTTATGTAGAATTTGGCATCTTACCATAAATGAACGCTTCTATCAAAGAAACGAGTTTTTTTTGCCAGTTTGAGCCTAGAAAGGAACCAGTTATTATGTCCAGCAGTCCAAGTAATCACTAATATCACCTTCCAAAGCTATGAGTAGCAGGTTGGAGGAAAGACTGCCCCACGAATGGCTCTTCTGTTTGCTGTTAATCCAATTCCAGCGGAAGTTGAGGAAATCTTGGACAATAGCGGGACCCACTGTGTTGTTAAGTGCCTGTTGCAGGTACAGTCTGAAATCATCGTTGGCTATAACAGACATTTGAAATATAATGTACAACATAGCCTTTGAATTAAAAACACAAATTGAAATATGAACATGTATTTCAAAGTGGTTCCCAACTAAAGAGAATATAAAACCATTGGTTTATTTTATTATTTTGAAAATGTCAGAATGACAGCAAGAGGAGTGTAAGACAGTGTGACTACAGCACTTCACACCCAATGGTGTGCACAATATCCAACTCACCTCTCATCCCCTCTCCTCCAGTTGCGCACTCTCCTCGCAAACTCTGCCAGTTTCATATCCACACGCCGAGTGGGTGGACTAAAGTCATGAGTAGACTTCTTTTCATCATAATACTTAAACTTGTGGTTTCGGGAGAGGAACACCGTGTAGTCCCCACCTCCCATGTGCTGCTCGAGATACTCCAGGTCCCAGTGCAGTGCAGGTCCCACCAGATTGGTGTCGGTTATTACCACTGGTCGCTTGTAAAGAAACACAACAAGGACACAGGATGATACAAACAATGTTCCCCAGTAAAAGTGATACAGGATCCATCAATAAAACTCTTCTCTGTCAGTTACATGACAACCTTTATGACATTCATTTTACTCTACATCATTCCTGACACTGACACAACTCTATCATCTATAGATAACTTTTTACAATACAATATTAACAGAACCAACATGACACACAAATGAAGATCACTGAACTATGTCATCTTGATCACTAGAAGTGTATTCATACAACAAGTCATGTGTTCTGCAGGTGTCACATTTGACAGATAGTGCAAGAGATAGGTATACAACATGTATACATGCTATAAGGTGGATTCACACTGAGAAGACTGTCGTCAACTGTGACACGCTGCAGACATACTTAAACAGGTCATGCCCATATGAGTAACCTTGTACGACAGTTGTTTGATTCACACTATAGGACTGTGCGCCAACTGTGCTCCGACTGTGTCATCTTGGATTGCTTCAAAAGTGTTCTCCCAAGGTCACAATCCAGCACGGTAGGCGCACAGTCCTCCTGTCAGTGTGAATTGAGATCGGGCGCCTTAGGGTCGACCATGTGTCATTTCTCTTAGTTCGCCTTCTTCCAGCATGTGCAAACCTCACAAAGGTTTTTATCAACAATCTGACAAAGGGTGAAGAACATTCCAACACAACTATTATTATTATTATTATTATTATTATTATTACTATTATTATTATTAGCATTGCGTCTTAATACCCGTTCGGGTTATACACACGCTAATGTGTAATGGTAGGGTGATTGTGAGATAAAATGGAGGACCTACAGTTTAACATGGGATCCGAACCACGGTAGAGGCCTGCCATTCCTCACATTCACAAGTTGTGATTAATACACATCTTGTCAGAGGTGAAGGAAGGGTTTGGCAATCAGATAAATCCGTGCCGGGACCGAGGATTTAACCCGGACCTCCAGCACAGAAGTCCAACACCTTACCCCTAGACCGCCAGGTCACCAACACAACTATCATATGCAGCCTTCAATTATGGACGAAGGAAACATAGGCTAATAATTTGCATCATAGAGATTATGATAATCTCTTGCACTAAGCACATTATGCACCCAGCATTTTCCTCATTGTCTCCTTTTTTATCTATTGTGATATAAAATACAAACCACATGCAACAATCACGTTTTCCTTTGTTTGAACCATGTCTACAACTACAGTCATCAAAACAATCAGAGCATGGTAGCGACACGACACAGCTGGCGCAATCTTGTGAGTGTGAATGTAGTGACACGTAACAGCCTACACACGGTCATGTGAGTGTGAATGGTAGCGACAAGACACAGCCAGCATACAGTCCCTTTAGTGTGAATCAATCTTTGAAGGTTTTTCTGACTAAACGAATTCAACATGTTTAATTCAACATCAAAATGTTGTGAACTGCTCACAGAGGTTCTAATAATCTTTTATACAGGTCACCAGAAAACTCTCCTAATAAAGAGAGTGGCCATCGATCAGGAAAAGTGGGAATTATGTTTGAATTTTGCTCATCAAGGAAAAACCCTGTTAAAGTGCTTGAAATTGTGTCAGGTATTTAAAGGCAAGGACAACTCTTAATAGCTTCTATTGTCATACATATTTCTGACATTTTATAATGGCCTCTTTACTAAACAACATTTTTTGCCCAGCAAGTCATTATTGTTGATAGGTACATTAAAATTTTAAATAATATAATTGATCAAATAAACAATTAAATTTATATAAGAAACAATTTCATATAACGGAAACAATCATGGCTAACATTAAGCCTATGCAAAGAACATAAGCCAACACAAAAGATAGACAATGTTTACGCTTTTCTTGTGATTTTAGTGTGTTGTTTAAATTGTAAAATTGTATCAAAACTGGTTTTATTCAATTTGCCATAATTGCGTACAATAAAATAAATATCAAAATATAGTACAATGTCAAAGAAAGAGCATAAAATGGGACGGAGAAGGCGTCCAATCACCGGTATCAATCCCAACATTATGTTTAGTGTAATGACAAAGAAAAATTGTATGAAATCCAGCAATGTTTGTCCTATCCAAGTATAAACCCAATTACTCAATATTTTATATTTATTAACACAATACGTTTCAATTAATGATGCAATAGTGCGGTGTAAAAGTAGTAAATTAAGCTATCCTAAGATCAATCTGTTTTTGCGATTTGATAGAAGACAACCCTAACCTAAGTTAACAACTGATAAGACTTAATCACGTTTTCGATGGACAAACTTAATACTATTACAGAAGACTTACATTTGCAGCTATTAGTTCATCAATTTTTGGGTCGTCTACACTCAATCTGGGAATTTGTTCCAATTGAATGTCATATTTTCGTATCTGAGTATCATCCCAATTCTTCTTTTCCGTCATTTTTTTACGGTGTTTTTTTTATCATATGATGGTGTAATTGGTAAATCAAAGTCTAAAATATTCAGGTCTAATACTCTTTAGTTCCAGTGATCAAACATAGAAACTAAATGGCACTAGTATCAAAGAAGTTCACTTAATTTTAAATTTTTGCTTTTAGTAATGATTAAGACTAGATTACCTCTCTCCAAATTAATACATTACAACAATAATAGCTTATTAGTAACATACATAATATTAACTACGTACAATAATGCTTTTCCCATGATTATTTACGTAATTAAATTTGCTTTTGTAATAAAAAGAAAAATTAGCTCACATCAGTGGTGTATTCTCGGAGTATGCTAGACCTGCGCCGCATACCCATAATGGTATGGACTAGTGTTTTTTTTAATTCAATGTTGTCTGTGATAATTGTGTAAATACTAATGTTTAAATTGTTTATAAATATACATGTCGTGAATTATTAATTTTAAAACTAATATTGGTTCATATTCAAAGAATACTGTGTTTTAAGTAATTCTTATTCCCAAAGGCTCTATCTACTTAACACAATGGGAAACCCAAAGCCTGCTGCTTGAAAACCGCAAGGCAAGCAAGTCTAGGGTGTTGCAACGCATTCCTTTCCACTCTCTCACAAGTCATTGGCCAATGAGTTCGGGTTTTTACAACCCAGGTCATACTGTTTATGTGTAGCAAGCAAAGCATTTTGCCAACTATTTAAAAAACATTTAAGTTCACGATGTTTATTTATTAAGATATTTTAGTATAGTTTAAGTAAAATTACATAAAATATATATAATTAATTGTAAAATAATAGTATAAGTAACAAGCTTTAAATTATACACTAATTAAATACATTGAGTTATGTTTAGGCATTCTAGTCACATGTATTATCTTGTATTTGCCTCGATATTGAGCCTTCTGCAAGAACATACCCTCTAAGATAGCACACTTTCAAATGTGAATTAATATATTTTAAATCCACTCAAAAATAACACTTCTCATTCAGTCTTCGCGTTTGCTTATTTCATTCTTGCATTCTGCCTTATCCCTTTATTGAAGAAAAGACTATAATTTTCGTATTCAGACAAATTACCCTAAATGCTACGTATCAGGATTAAATAAAAAATCCCCTCAGATACTATGAACTAGATGGTAAGACTGATTGATGCTTTAGTCCCTTCATAAATCAATAAATTTTGTAAATAATTGAGAGCCATGTTTATATAATCAAATTTTACCAAACAAATAACTACCATGTGATTTATAATACAGTATTTAAAATTTAAATTAACTTAAATCAATGAGCAAATGATTAATTATAATTTGTATGTTATCATTTGGTGTCAGCTATTCTTTTTATTCACTAGTTATCACATTTCGGGATAAAATAATTATTGTCTAACAGTAAAATGTAAACTTGGAGGTTCAAACTTCTCTTCAAACTTTAAATTGCGCGCGCGCGTTTCCACAACGACACTATCGCCATTTGGCTTCAATGTCTGATCACCGGAACTAAAGAGTAACCATATCCGTATATCTTAGACTCTGAGCTAGACACTGTAACCGCTTAACTTGATCTGTGCCGCAGATCTTCTTGAGTCAAGGAAACAAATACCATGTGCATTGGGATAAGAAGGGACAATGTCCAATAATGAAAAATTTGCGTGGTTAAGGCTTAGTTTATATTCATGCATAACTCATAACTAATAGTGAATAGCGCATAGTGTATAGTGCACAATTCATAAGAAAATTACTAAGGTTTATAATGCAACGTAGTGAATAAGACATTCATAACGATTGTCATTTGTTTGAGAGGTGATCTCCTTGCACACGTGGTATTTTAAGAATACTATCTCTATGGATATGTCAATCATTGGTCTTCAAAATAATTTATATACTTACAAATATAATATCCTTGTTCCCTTTAACACGCCAATTTTACTAGCTGTATTATAATCTGAGAGATAAATATTGGTACTGTTTACTAAATAGTATTAATCTGAATTTATATATTTAGCATTTAATGGCAGAC